>CM053602.1:46027758-46059925 GCA_028646575.1 Pseudocheirus occidentalis
GTATGAACACATCTGAGTATGTGTATATATGTGTATGTAGAGGGCACAGGATCAATTGAATAGGAAGGGACGATACTTTAAAAGGCGAAATTCTGAGGTGGGAGAGGATTAGAATGAGAGGAGACAGGGAGAGATAGGATGGGGTTAATCACCTCATATAGAAGACGCAAGGGATAATTGTTATAATGGAGGGGAAGAACAGGAAGGCAAAAGGGAAAGGGTCAACCTTAATCTCACTGAATTTGGTTTAGGGAAGGAATGACATAAACTCTAAATTGGGTATCCTGCCACACAGGAGAGTAGGGAGGATGGGGATGAGAGGCGGGATGATGAAGGGGAAGGCAGTGTGTGTGGGGAGAGTTGCTGGAAGCACACACTTCTGTAAAGGGACAGGGACAGGGTAGAGAACAGAACAAGGGGGGAGATGGGATAGGAAGGAGGGACATATAATCAGTCTCTCATAATATGTCCATTGTGGAGATGTTCTGTGTAACTATATACGTATAGCCTGTATTGAATTGCTTGTCTTTCCAGTGGAGGTGGGTGATGAGGGAGGAAGGGAAAGAATCTAGAATTTAAAGTTCTATAATCAAATGTTAAAAATATATATATGTGTATATATTCTTATTGTTATTGTTATTATTATTATTATTATTATTATTATTATTATTATTAACTATGTGCAACTGGGAATTAAGATATACAGGCAGTGGTGTAGGGAGATCCATCTTGCCCTACCAGAAAGTCAGAGGGGTGATGGGGGAGGACATAGGAGAGAACAGATTGGAGGAAGGGCTATACAGTGTGATGGCTGTTTTGAAGTGTTGGGTAGGGGAAAGATGGGGAGAAAATTTGTAACTCAAAATCTCGTGGAAATGAGTGATGTAAACAAGAAAATACATAAACAAATTAAATTTTAAAAAAAGGAAAAAAAAGTATATGCTTCTAACTACCCTCTCCCCCAATATGCCCTCCCTTCCATCATCCCCTTTCTTATCCCCTTTCCCCCTACTTTCCTGTAGGTTAAGATACCCATTTTAGTGTGTATGTTATTCCCTCCCTAAACCAAATTAAATGAGAGTAAGGTTGACCCATTCCCTTTCACTTTTCTGTTCTTCCCCTCCATTGTAACAGTTTTCCCTTGCCCCCCGAAAGCCATCTTCTACATAAATCCTCAGCTGCTAATGCCCCCCACGACTTTATACTAATTTTGATTATACTTATAAGTGATCATGTCTCTCATAATAAAATATTTGCTCCTTTCAGGCAGCAGCTGATTTTTTTATGTATCTCTAGATCTTAGCAGTCTTTTTTACATAGCAGAAGCCTAATAAATGAATGCCAAGATGCATGTGCTTATGTGTATATGTAAAAAATATGTAGATATATAAGTACAGAGAACATATGTGCATATGTATGTGTCTGTGTATACACACATATGTCATAAAGACCTGAGGTCACATCCTACCTCTGACCCATGCTGGCTGCATGACCCCGGACAAGTCATTTAACCACTTAGTGCTCTAGGATCTCTGTAACTCTAAATTGAAGAGGCAGTGCTGAGCTGCATTGATAGTGGGGACCTATTTGTAGAGGAACTCCCTTATATGAATGAAATTATAGTTCTAGTTGCTATCCTTATATATGCATATTTAAATCCTCCTGATAATCTTAATAGTATAATCACTGTTCATTTGAATATGATATTTTCTTCATCTCCATGAATAATCCCTAACTCCATCTGAGAGAAGTAGCCCACAGGGAGGAGAAAATGGTGCATCTTTTCTTAATGTCATCTCATTAAGCAGTGTGGTACAGTGGAAGGTGTTCTGGCTCTTCATTCAGAGGGTGTGAATTTGAATCCTGAATTGGCCCCTTACTATGGATGGGGCCCTTGCAGAGCAGTGTGGTGTAGTTGATAGAGCATGGGACTGGTGTCAGGAAGACGGGTTCTAATTTGCCTCTGATAATTACTAGCCAAGTGACCCTGGGCAAGTCACTTCACCTGTCTGGGTTTCAGTTTCCTCCTCCATAAAATGAGAGGATGGGAGCAGATGATTTGTAAGGTTGTTCCTTCCAGCTCCAGATCTAGAGTTCTTCTCCACTTAGATACTCTGGTAATAGAATCCTGGATTTAAAGACTTCAGTAGTTATGAGACTCATATGATCCTATGGCCCCTTTTGCCTCTCATTTACAGAGAAGGAAACTTAAATCCAGAGATGGAAAGTGATTTCCTCAAGGTCATACAGGTAGTAAATGTCATGAGTGGGATGCGGACCAAGGCCCTTGGACTTCAGGGTCATTCCTCTTCTCTTCCAATCTCCACCAGCAGGTCTGATTGGGTTTATAGGTCTATCTGTCAGGCTTTCTTTTATGGCTTAGGCCACAGGGGTGGGGCACCTGCAGCCTCAATGCCCCATGTGGTCCTCTAGGTCCTCAAGGGTAGCCATCTGACTGAATCCCAACTTCACAGAACAGATCCCCTTAATAAAAGGATTTGCTCTGCCCAACTGGGACTCGATCAAAATGCTGCACCCAAGAACCAGAAGGCCACAGATTTCTTACCCCTAGCCTAGGACAAAGGCATGGCTTCTCCCCAGGCCCACTTTTCTCAAGGGGTCCAATTCAACCACTTCATTTTAGAGACAGTCAGAAGATATTCTTAGTCCTTTCCATGAGAAGTCAATGGGCATAGCCACACCTTCCATAAATACATGTTCTCAAAGATCTTTACACTGTAGCTTATCATATTGATCAGAGAATTACCAAGACCAGTCTGGTCATAGCGTAGCTGCTATGCCAGTGAAGAAAAAGAAGTATGGGCCCCACACAGTAGGAGAGAGAGCAAGTAGACAAGGGTTCTTACCAGGCTGGCCATTTGTTATGTGTTAACAGAGTAAAAGCTCATTAATTTGGACTCTATTGATATGGGGAAAGAGTTTGCTAAGCAAATAAGTAGAATCAACAAAATTGCAAGTGTCTACCATGTTTAAGAAAACAAAGCATTCCAAAGTACTTTAGAAACAACCATTTACAGAAAATACAATGCTAATTCCCAATCATTCTTATCCATTTGTTGAGGTGCATATGTGAAAATGGTCCTATTTGCCAATTTGCAAGTACCTAAGTATGGAACAATTTCAACAAAGTTTATACATTTCCAAACACCTTTATTGAGCTAACAAACAATTAAATTATTTTTAAACTTTCATTAAGTTAAGCAAGCAATAAAGCTGCTTATTAACTTAATTGTGTTTGAACTCTCTTTTGCAATTCAACAGAAGTGTTTTTTAATTAACATAATTATTTATTAGCCAAGAAATCAAAGTTTTTGCTTCATTTGGGCAGGTTCAGTCAGATAATTCAAAAACTGGCTATTCTGTACCTCAAGAGGCAATGATCAGATAGTACAGGGGTTTGTTTCCACTTCCAGACCACTAGCTGAATGACAGACTGTGTACCTTAGCCTTCTGGATAGCCTCTCCATCAATTAGCACAGAGTAGATGTTCAAGAAATATTTGTTGCTTGACTGAATGAAATCATAACGACCTTTCCCAGATACAACTTCATTATGCCACCTGTTCTTGAAAGCACCAAAATAGCATTCTTCCACTTAAGAGAAGAGTGACCTTTTATATTTGGCTTGTGAAACCATTTGGAAGTTAGTGTATCATATGGTACGAGATGCTGGTCTAAACTGATTTTTTGACAAACTGATATCTAGTTTTCCAGCACTTCTTATTAAATAGAGAGTCCTTCCACAGGCACTTTATGATTTAAGATGGTTTGAGTTGAAATATTTCTGATTCTTGCAAACTAATCTACTAATAGACTTTTCTATTTTTTAATCAGTACCAAATGGTTTTGATAATTCTTGCTTTATAATATATTTTGAAGCTTCCATTATTCCTTCTTTTAACATTATTTTTCTTGAGCACATTGAACTTTTGTTTCTCCGAATGAATTATTATTACTTTTTAGCTTTACAAAGATGCCCCTTGGTAGTCTGCTATAGCATTAAATCAGTAATTTAAGCAGTATCATTTCTATTAAATTGTCACTGTCCAGTCATAAGCAATACATATTCTAATCACGTCACTGTTTGCTCCCCTGGTATATACATCCAACTTGGTCAGAATGAATAATTTTGGTCATGCTGCAGTTTTTTCATTTTTTTCAGTGTTTTATTTAAAATGTTTACATCAGTTTATTTACGGTAGTGGTCTATAGTTGGTCATGTGAACATTAAGATGGATTAGCATTTTCACAATCTCTCAAACCTCTTCAAAATAGTAGTTAGAACAGATAAAGCAATTTCAGCTGTCTGAACAGTTCAGGACACCAAGAACTCTAACAAGGTAACAATCCAATGAGCTAATAGCAAAGAAAGCTAATCTCGAACCTCTAAAATGCTCACTCAGTTCCACCCACCCTGCTCGAGCAGCAGGCTTGCAACAGAACTCAATTTTACCCCTCCCTCCTGCCAGCGCTGAGGAAAACCAAAAAGCAGAAGCTTGCTCAGGCCAGGACATAAGTGTGGCAACACTTCTGTGTTGCAATAGAGCCCAATCAGAGAACCAAGGCACAGGGGGAATAGGGGAAGGTCATGTATGGCTATGTGGTGCTGGCCCTGGAGTCAGGAGGACCTGAGTTCAAATTCGACCTCAAGCGCTTAACACAAAAAATAGTCACTTAGCCCCAGTTGCCCTACCTTCCCCCTTCCAAAAAGCAAAATAAATAAAAGTATACATTCTTCTCCAAAAAAAATAAGAAAAAAATTGGGCATGAGCAGATAAACCAACAGGGATTATATAAATAACAAAAGGGAATATGATGTCCTGATCAACTAAAAAAGTCCAGACATCCATGTTAAGACAAAGGAAAATTAATTAACATCTGAGGCAGAGAACCTGAGGCAAATTCTCAAGAGAATGGAATTACAGTAGGGAGTTCCTAGATGGTTTAGAAGAAGTTATGAATTGCCCTGGAGAAGTAATTGGCAGAAGAGAAAAAGTTGAATGCACAGTGGCAAGTCTCACCAAAGAAACAGGAGAATAATTTATTGGGAATGCAAATACACAGCACTGAAGGACAATATAGAAGAAGAGAAACAATGCTGTTCTGCAAACTGCAAGACACATGACCGCTATGCATCTTGTACTATGCAGCATGAATTGGTGAGTCAATTTGGGTTAAGTGACTTGCCCAAGGTCACACAGCTAGTAAGTGTCAAGTGACAACTTTCCAGTGGGGGTGGGTGATGAGGGAGGAGGGGAAAGAATCTAGACACTTGAGGTCACATTTAAACTCAGGTCCTCCTGACTCTGCGGTGCCACTGGAGATCTGTAGATTCTTTTGACAGGTGATATGTTTTCTGTGTTCAGAAGTTCTGGGAAGTTTTCTTGCATGATTTCTTGAATTATGTTGTTCAGGTTTTTTGATTTGTGTTCTTCTGGGAGATTTATAATCTTCAAGTCATCTCTATGCATCCTGTCTTCAGAATCATATTCTGTTCATATGGAGATCATATTTTCTTGTTATTGTTTTTCTTTCTTTTTTTTCAGATTGTCCTTCAGTTCTGTGAACCAAACCTGAAACATCATAGAACAAACCTTCCTGACACCCAGCCTACAGGTGAATCTATTTTTTATTTGGTGAGACTAAATTATAGAATGGGAGGGTGCATAAAAGGGCAGGGGTGGGGGAGAAAGAAGAGAGAGGAGAATATGTGATATACCTTAATTAAGTCAAAGGAAGGGAAAATCATTTCTGTAGTCTCTTAGGAAGAAGGGATCCCACAGAAGAATGAATGAGAAGGCAAAAGAAGGGATTGAAAGAAGGCAAATCTTGTTTCATTGTGGGGAGAGGGGCTACCACTGAATGGGAGAAGACAGAGATTCTATGGGCATAATATACAGGTGTTTAGTACTTAGAAAGAACACCTACACTTCTTCAGGAGAAGGGGGTTCCGGGGTCAACTAACATGGAAAAGAGTGGGAGAACATGGGACATTTGGAGATTTCTTGGCAAATGGGAAAAAAACTGACTGTGGGGATATCAAAGGTTAATAATGAACTATTCAGCCAGGAACACAGGGAAATTCCTGCCATGGGGAAATATCCTATCACTTGCAGAATTGATATTTTTAGGAGTGAGGTACAATAGACAAAGGTGGCCAGAGGGCAAGTTGTACAAGGTAATAATATTGAAACTATTAAGAAGAGGGAACTCGATATTGGTACCTTACCTTTAATTCCATAAGGAATAAATAGAATAAGAAGGTCTAAATAAGTATAAAGGTCTATGAGAGAAAGGAAGGGAAGACAGATAATAAAGAGACCGAGGAAAAGAAATCCTTTTAGAAAAAGGTGAAGAAAATGAAGTTTTAAACTTAACCAATAAATTTGTAGGGGAGGAAGGTGGATTTTATTTGACTACTGAGAAGAAAAAAAGGGAGTTAGTTAAATAGATACAAGGAAGAAATAAAAAAGAACAAATAAGCAAAATTCCAAAAGTAGGAAAGGAGATAACAAAAGGGAGAGGGGGTTATGAGGCTGGAGGGTGAGGGAAAGAGAGCCAATGGGAATAAGGTTGCTTTAAAGCAGATTAAACTAAAATAACTAAATGTACCAATTTACCATATTTACAGAGGGATAGGTGGTGCTGTAGATAAAGTTCCAGGCTGGGAGTCAGGAGGATGAATCTTTCTGAGTTCAAATCCGGCCTCAGACACTAGCTCTGTAACCCTGGGCAAGTCACTTTACCCTGTTTGCCTCAGTTTCCTCATCTGTAAAATGAGCTGGAGAAGGAATTGGCGAACCACTCCAGTATCTAACGGCATCATGAAGAATTGGACGCAACTGAAAAAACGATTGAATAACAAAATGGAAAAAAAATCCTAATAGGAAAAAAGTTACAGATAAATAGAGGAAAATATAAGTCTACCGTAGCTTTAAATATGAATGAATGAAATAATTCCACAAAACTCCTCAGTTTTACTTTGAAAGCCTTTCATTGCTTAGCGCCAACCTATCTTTCCAGCCTCACCATATGTTATTCCCTTTCCCAGACCATACTGTCCAGTGAGATTGTCTTCTCTGTTCCTTACCTCTACTTCAAGGAGTCTCTCCTTTCGTTCAAGACTCAGCTCTTTGAACCAGAAAACTTTCCTGACCTCCTGTCCACTATTTTGTATTTATTTTGCATATGACCATGTTGGTTCCCCTGATAGAATGTAAGCCTCTTGAGAGCAGGGCCTGCCTCACTGTTGTCTTTGTCTTTCCGGCATCCACCATAGTGTCTGGTCCATAGAAGGTATTTAATCAGTGCTTGTGGATTGATTGGGGAACTGGCAGAACAATCCTAAAGCCTGGTTTCAGAAGCCTACAACGATACTGGTCTGGTGTTAAGGCTGTCAAAAATAGCTTTTGTTGGCTCTCATTTGGCAAGCCTTGAACCCTGCCTTTCCACAGTGTGGTAGGGAGGAGGAAAGAAATGGAAAGGGAAGAGCGTGCCAGAGAACTTCCCCACCAGGGTCAATAGAGAAATCAGTCAATCAATAAGCCTTTTTTAAGTGCCAGCCACCATATTAGGTGTTAGGGATACAACTACCAAAAAGAAGCAGTTCCTGCCCTCAGGGGGTTTACATTCTATTAAAGGTACAGATAGGAGTGCATACAAACTATGTACAAAAGAAATGTGAGGTAATTTTTCAGGGGAGGTACTAGAAGGGTTAACAAATTAGGGAGCTTCAGGTAAAAAGTTGATTTTTATGCTCAGTTTTAAAGGAAACTAGGGAATCAGAGAGACATAGCCGAGAAGAGAAGAATTTTATTTATGTAACCCTTGGCCTAGACGGTATCTGAGGACTCTTCCAGTACTAGATTTATGATTTTGTGAGTGACCATGGACAAGTCGCTTTGTCCCTTTCTGTGCCTCAGTCTCCATTTCTGAAAAATGAGGGAGTTAGATTAGATGACTTCTGAGGTCCCTTCCAGCTCTGATTCTATGAACCAGTGCAAAGGCTCTGAGACAAGTCAACCTAAGAGGCTGAAACCAATCATTCTACAGTCTGTTGCACCTGGCTGATGGGAAACTAAAGACTCTTAGGTCCTTATTAGGGCATCAGTGCTAGGCAGTTCTGGATCTCTCACCTGCTGTTAGCATTCAGAGTTGTTGGAGGAGACCAGATATCAAGGGAGGCAGAAGCGTGTTAGCTCAGCCCCCTTGGAGTGATGCCCATCCATTTGTCTGGGCAGGCTGGCTAGCAGGGCCAGCAAACTTCTGAAGCCATAATCTGTAGGCCCACACTGCAGCTGCTTCCAACCTCTGAACATGAGGCAGGGCTGGCAAGCATGGCCCACATCCCCCACTAGAGGTCACTCTTGTAATCTTAGAACATGATGTCTGGAGTGGCCCACTAGTGCTGAATAAAAGCAGTTGCTTTACTCCTGTGCAACCTAGAAGTGTGCTCCTCCAATGGTCAGACTAATTAGATGGGCAATCAGAGCTGACTGCTGGAGAAAGCTGAAAGGAAAACAAGTAAGGAGAGACTTGAGGCAATCTCCCCCCCAAGAATTAGGCAAAACTTGTCTTCATCACTGTCATCGAAATTAGAGATGAAGGGGTCACTTGCCGGGTTAGCTTCAGCCCTAGTTCTGGGCTGATCTGGTCTCTAAGAAGAAGAGCTGCTATTTATAGACACCTTCACCTCCAGGATCAATCAAAAACCCCTTATTAAGCACCTACTGTGTACGAGACCCTGTGCCAAGTGTTAGGGATACAAAACCAACAGTGAGACAGTTCCGGCCCTCTAAGGGATCACAGTCCAAGGTGGGAGTCAGCACATCCATATATAAGGGCACTCGTAGCTGGGGTTGTGCAGGAGGAATCAGCAAAGGCCTCATAAAAGGTAGTGATCTATCTCATCTGAGTCTCAGAGAATCCTGTTAACAACCCTTATTTGACAGAAGAGAAAACTGAGTCCCAAGGAAGAGACTTGTCCAAGGCCCCACAGTTAGTAAGTGGCAGAGCCGGTATTTGAGCTGAGGTCCTTAGACACTGAATCTAATTCTTTTTCCACTATATTCCACTGCTAGCTGGTGGTGCAGAATCAGTTCTGGGCCTAGCATCAGGAAGGCCTGAGTTCAAATATGGCCTCAGACACTGTGACCCTGGGCAAGTCACTTTAACCTCTCTGAGCTTCAGTTTCCTCATCTGTGATAGGGGAATAATAATAATAACCCCCACCTTCCATGGTTGCCATGAGGATAAAACAAGATTCTATTTGTAAAGGGCTTAGTACAGTGCCTGGCACATAGCAGGCATTATCTAAATGCTTATTCCCTTCCCCTCCCCTGCCAGTTGTTCAGGACTAGAACTCTTATCCTGCCTCCAAATAGACAGTGTTCCCACTCTACTAAATCCATAGTTTAGGAGGCTTCACATCATGACTGTTTTGTTCAAAGTCACTCTCTAGCCTCATAGCCAGTTCCTTATGACCCAGGCTCTGACTCTGCCTTGGTCCCCTGTCTAGAAGTCCATTTCTTCTGTAAGTATCACCTTACCCCCTCCCCCAGTCTTCCCAAGGGCCAGATTGCTCCTTCTGAAGCATGGTCTCCCAGCTACCTACTGCAGACAATTAGTATTACCACAGCTGGGAGATGTGCATGTCTGCCTTTCCCATATTCGGCCAGTGATTCAAAGCTTCACGGCAATGATCATTTTGCCACGGGTCTCACTTAGCCAACTGGGGTCTCATTTAGCAGACTCGTATAACTCCAACATCCTCCAGCAGCTGAGGACTTTCGAAGCAGGGTTTTAGGGATCTGGAATTGCAACAGAGTAAAGAAACAGGATTCTCTTTCCCAGCATGTGAAAAGCTTGGTAACTCTCACCTGCAGAAATTCATTGATTAAACAGATGTCAGTATCTAAGTGAGATTTAGGCTCATCCTGACAAGTGCCTCTGGGGCATGTAGGCAGAGTAGGTGGCTGGTTGTGTGGTCGGACTTGTGGAATGCCAGGAAAGCTTCCCAGGCCCCCAAGTTTCTCCCCCACTTGTCTGCCAGAGTAACTGAAAATTTGTTGTTAGACTGCCATGGCAGGAATGGTATCTCTGAAGGTTCGGGACACACAGGTTAGGCTAGTTTTTCCCTGAAAAGCAGTGCCAACTGACCTCAGTGCTTGCTTGGTCTATGAGACTAAGGTTTGAGCCACTAACCTCACTTCCTGGTTGCCTAAGACATGGAAAGTGTCACCCCATAAAGAGTGGGGTGTATGGGTGGGGTGTTCTCAGAGCTTGAGTCTTAGAGTTTGACCACTGCAGAGGAACTATGGCCAACTTGATCAGTGCCATAGCCTGACTGGATATTGTTTCCACACTATTGTTATGTGTGTTAAATGTTAGATGAGCTAGTATATCATTTCATTGCTGTTGTTATTCAGTTGTGTCTACTCTTCATGACCCCAGCTGGGGTTTCCTTGGCAAAAATATTGGGATGATTTGTCACTTCCTTCCCCAGCTCATTTTGCAGATGAGGAAACTGAAGTAAACAGGGTGAAGTGACTTGCCTAGGGTCACACAGCTAGTCAGTGTCTGAGGCCAGATTTAAATTCAGGAAGATGAGTTCCCCCAACTTCAGGCCCAGCGCTCTATCCGTTGTGCCATACAGCTGCCCCATTTCATTACTGAATCACTGGACTAGTTTGCATCTAGCCGGACCTGAAACAACTTTCAATTTCTAGGAGGGCTGTTGTGGGTGTAGGGATAAAGAGAATGTAAGAGAGCAGATGGGCTAAAGAGCATTGGCTACCACAAGTGTTAGGTTGGGTTTTGTTGGAGAGATCAGGGGCCTTATTGACATTTCGAGCTCTCTGGGAAGGATGTTCCTTCTACTAATGTACATGGGCCACTTTTCTGCTATGTTTGGGCTTAGAGAGTTGCCTGGGGGGGCACTGAGAAGTTAGTTAAGCCATCAGTCAACAAGTGGGTATTAAGGGACTACTCTGTACTAGGCAGTGTGCTAAGCTCTGGAAATGCACAGACTTGTCTTGGGCTGCACAGCCAGGATATGATGAGGCTGGAAATGGATGGGGGATCTGTTTGACTCCAAGGCCTGTTTTCTCATACTAAGAGAAAACAGGAGAAAAAGAGAGAGAGAGAGAGAGAGAGAGAGAGACATGAAGGGAGGCAGGGAGAGAGACATGAAGTAGTGAAGGAGTGACACAGACAGAGAGAGACAGACACATACACACAGATCCAGAGAGAGGAAGATTGGGAGAGGCAGGGGGGACAGAGGAGAGAGACATGGTGGGAAGGAGAGACAGACAAACAAACATAGAGGGAGAGAGAGGGGTAGGAGATTTTAAGAGGGAAGAAGGAGAGGGGGATAGGAAGGTAGGGAGAAAGAGACATGAAAGGAGGGAGAGAGAGATATGAAGGGAGGGAGAGAGTGACATGAAGGGAGGGAGAGAGTGACATGAAGGGAGGGAGAGAGACAGACAGACAGACATGGAGACAGGAAAACTGGTAGCAGGAGGGACAGGGAGACAGAGAAGGAAGGAGGGAAGGGGAGAGAGGGAGAGACATAGATAGGCAGGTTACCTCTTCAATAAATTTCAGACTCTCTTATGGTTGGATTATCTCTAATTCATCTAGACATCATCCAACCTTGAGGGAGTCTACTGTGGAGAATATTGTATTCTAGCCCACATGAACTAAAATGTTTACTGGATAATTGTAAGGGAGGATACAAAGCCATAGGTCTTTTGAATAGCATGGAAGAAGCTGGACTGTTTATTCCTGGTATATGATAGAAGAAGACTTGTGAAGAGGGCAGCAAGGGAGAATTCCTTCCAAGGTCAAACAGTTAAATCCAATTTATATATGAGTTGTCCAGATGAACGGAAGCACAGATTAAATCTGGGTCATTAGGACCAAAGAATGGATTAAATCTGGCTCCATAAAAGCAAAGAGGAGCAGCAATTTTGCACAGGGGTTGGGAGTGGCCAAGTATTTTGTAGAAAATCACAAATCAGTAGTTAGAATGAGACAGAAGACAAGGATCTGAAAGGACAGGGCTGGAACATCTGGGTCTGGTAGCCAGGCCAGAGACAGCAAACAGTGGGAATCTCTAGTGCAGACTGGGTTCTCCTTTGGAGGTTGACATCAAGACAGGAGCCAAGACAAGGATTAAATAGGGATAAGACTTAGAAATGGAACCAAGTACATCAAGGACCAGCCAGGAGGCCAGTAACAGAAAGGTGTTTTGCTCAAATTAGGCAAGAAGCAGCCTGTGCAGGATGATTTAGAGGGGAAGAATGGAGGAAAGGAGACCAGTTAGGAGGCTTTTATAACAGACAGGGTGAGAGGTGATGAAGATTTGCCCTAGGATAGGAGCTATAGGTACAAAGATGGAGATACCACGATGAGATACCAGGCAGATTGGTAAAATGATGGGACAGAACTTGAACCCAGACCTTTTAGATATGAGGACAGGCTCTCTATTTATGAAACCAAGCTGCTACTAGGCTTAGTATCATGGTAGTGTAGTTGTCAGCAAAGGTATAGTTGTAGGAGGGGCCGTGGCTTGGCTGTTTGGGAGCCAGCTTCCCCCTGTATCACTGAAACAGGGATTAAGAACTCTTTTCATAATCTGGTCCCACCCTATTTGTCCATATCCTAGGAATCAGTTTGTTAACAAGATCCAGCACCTATTGTATTAGGCAAATGGAAACAATAGTGAGCCATAGAGGTTTACTGGTAGGGGGTGTGGGGGGATAAATTGGTCAGACTCATAATTTTAGAAGATTGCTTGGGCAGCGGAGTGGAGGATGGACTGGAATGGAAAGAGGTCTGGGGTACCATAGACAAACTAGCAGGCTATTACAATAGTCTAGGCCATACATACCAGGGTGGCAGCTCTGTGAGTAGAAAGATATTATAGAAGTAGAAATGACAAGACTGGGTAACTGGTTGGTTGTGTGGGTCAAATGTGAATAAGGAAGCAAGGATGGGTGGCACTGAGGTTTCAAGCCTAGATTACTAGGAGGGATAGGTATGCCCTCAACAGTAATAGTGGAGGTCAGAGGAAAGAAATATTTTGGATGTGCTGAGTGTGAGATGTGAAACTAGAACTCAGGACTGGATCTACAGATCTGGGAATCATCAGCATAGAAATGGTCACTGGGATCTGGTGAGATCACAAAGGGAGACAGTATAGTGGAAGAAGAGAAAAGGGCAATTTCATGAAAAATTGGAAAGGGGAGAGTATTCAGGAGAAGAGAGTGAATGACAGTGTCAAAGGCTGCAGAGAAGATGGATGAGAACTGAAAAAGGCCATTAGACTTGGCCATGAAGGGATCATTGGTAACTTCAGAGAGAACACTTTCAGTTGAATGTTGAGGTGGGTATCCAGTGTGAGGAGAGGGGTTTTGAACCATTGAGTATAAATGGCTTTCTCAAGGAGCTTTAGCGACAAAGGGGAGGGGAAATCATAGCATGAGAGCTAGTGGGAATGAGTGGATCAAGTGAGGGTTTTTGAAGGATGGGGCCCTAAGAGATGGGTGTTTTTATAGACAGTGGGGTAGCAGCTATTACATAGCCTGAAGATTAGTGAGGAAGTGTTAGATAAGACAAGCATGGAATGTGCACGTAGAACGGTTTGTACTGGCAAGAGAAGGACCACCTCTTTTTGTGAGATGAGAGAATTCCCCATTCTCTAATGGGGACATGAGATGAAGAGAGGAGTGTTAATGTCTTTACTCATTCTTTGTTTACTGGCTCCTTCCCCACTGTCTATGGGCATTCCCAGGTCTTGCTTGATCTGACCAATCTCCGCTCCCTCCCTCCTCCACTAACATCCTCTACCTCTTCTCTCATTCATAGCCAAACTCTTAAGATAGGGTTACCTTAATTATTGACTTTTTCATTGGCTTCCTATTGCCTATAGCAAGAAATCCAAAATCCTAGTCTAATATTGAAAACCTTCCATAAAAGGGCTCCCATCTGTGTTTATTTCATACTGTTCTTCCTCAATCACTCTCTCTTCCAGTCAAATTGATCTAATAGCTATTCTCTGTACATTCCATTTTAACTTTCTTTTGAGGATTTCTCCTTCTTCACCTCTGCCCCATAGGACCTAGGTTCTTTTACATAATAACTCACATACTACCTTCCTTGTCCTTCTAGCTGTGTTGGTATTTTTGCCATCTTGAAATTACTCTTATAAACTTTGCATCTACTTGTTTATATAATGTAAGCTCCTAGAGGGCAGGAATTCTTTGATTTTTGTCAGTGTTTTTCTACTGCCAGCACAGGGTCTTAAACACAACTGGAGTTCAACACAGGCTTACTGAATCAGGCTGCATTGAATTGAGTTTATTCCCTCAAAGTAGGCTAGATATTTAAGCTGGGCTACATGATACTATGTTAAAAAGAAGTTGCCGTGATGGTTTGTCAGGCATCAGACCAAAGTCAGCAGTGTAAGCTCTTTATGTAAAATCAAAGTTTGAATATTTAGGAGAAATCTTTTGATACCTTTAGGAACAACACTACTTACCATATTTCTCTTTGCAATTGTCAAGGTACTATGTCAGGAGATATATACACAGTTGCTAAGGAAACCAACCTCATGATATAATAGCTCTTAAGACATGAAGGTAACCTCTCTCAACTTTGGGTGTTTGTTGCTTCCCTAGGCTCACCAATGATCAACCAACCAGAGAGAATGACAGTTCTCATTAAAAGAAGAGAAGAAGCCCTAGGAAGAAATTCCTTTTGTTAATCCTTTATGAAGCTTAACCCTGAATATCTAATTTTTTAAAATTAGGGTCAGGTTGGCATTATTTGCTCCTACTATGGCCTTTAACAGGGGGCTACGGAGGGGGGCTCTAGGAGATGTCCGTTAGGTGACCTTGTTATATAAGCCCCCTCTTGGAATTAAATTTGATCTTATTAAGTGCTCTAGGAATCTTGCCAAAATGTCCCTCATCTTGAAACTATGCAGCTAGCCCCAGTAATGACCACAGCTGTATCCAGGTGGTCAGGCTTGGCTTGGGGACAAGTAATGGAAACCTCGTAAAAAAGAACTCCCTCAAACTCTGTAGGAAGCTCTAAATGGTTTACTAGACTTGACGAGGTCCCCACTTTGTGACGGCCATTGCATTGGGTTCCTGGCCATATGCATCTCTATAGAAGAGATAGAGATAGATAGAGAGAGACAGACAGACAGACAGACAGACAGACACACAGACACAGACACACACACACACAGACACATGCACAGGAAGCTTCTGTAGGGACCATAATAACTCCTTGCCATGAATACCCTTGTTTTAACTGTGTTTTGCTGGAATAAAAGTTTGAATTAGAAAGCAAAAACCTTGTATCTGTCTCATTTCAGTTTTCCAAAAAGAACCCAGTACAATTGGTGGCAGCAGTGGTAAACTGAAATGGTGATTACAAGGTTTTTAGAAAAGGCAAAAGCCAGAGGAGAAGGAACCCTGAAGAACAGGATGGTCAGACTTGATCCCCTACTCCTTGGGTACTCAGGAGTGCGGTAGATGCATACAGGGCATATCTTTAATATGCCTGATGTCATGGTTCACTGGGTCAAAAAGATGTGGATGCTGTATTATAAATTAAAATATACACCTAGGAAATGAAATCGGTATTGCGGAATACTCCTGTGTCTTTGTGGGACTTTAGCTTGTTTTTATTGCTTTGCAGAGCTTAAGAGACAATGAAATTGTAAGTGGCAACTCCAAGCTCTGCAAAGAGTTTGTAAGGAAAAAAGATCAGCTCCACGCTCACTCTGGTCTGTTGATGATAGAACTGAACTGTTTTTGAGTCAGTGATCACTTGAACAACCTCAATTTAGTGTTGAGAGTCTCCTAAGATCAAGCTCAAATGCTAAGAAATTCAGAATATACCATAACCTCTCTCCTCTAAAAAAAAGTTTTAAGACTTTGGATGGATCTCCCAAATTTAGTGATTAACATAATTATTATGTATTATACAATATTATTATTACACTGTATCTATGTGGGGGTGGTATAGATGAATGAATACAGGGGAAAGTAACCATTTTCCTTGCAAATTATAACAAGAATGAGATTGGGATTTGATATGATTGTTACTATACTGAATTGCATGATGAAGTTTCTCTGGATGCCTTCACTATGGCTTGTTTAACTGGAAATTGAAATTTTAAAGACAAGATATTTTTGTTCCAATAAAGCATTCTACTTTATCCTTCTTTCATCTTCTAACACCATCAAGACCTGCTATCATAGAGCTGGGAAATTGTGGGATATACAGGAGTTCTTCCAAACCTTATCCCGATTTTGCTTATTCCTTTTGTAATAGACACACTCATGTCTTGACTGGATGTCCTTTTTTTAGGAGCTGAGCCCCTATAAAGGGGAAGGTATTTTTATTACTCTCTCTTTTCTCAGAGCAGAACAATGGGATGTGTGATTTATCAGAACCTGATTAAGTAAAGCCCTTCATGTGAGTAGTTTTCCAATCGAACTAATTCTCATAGTGCTGAACAATGACTTTTATGTTCTGTAAATTTTCACCCCTGGTTTTGAAAAGGTAGACTTGTAATCATGTAAATTATTGAATATAATCTGCCAAGACACTATTAGCAAATTTCAAAGATCCCAAATTTATGAGACTTTTCAATGTCTGTGTATATATTTTTTTCCTGGACAGTTCAGGTACCTAGGTTCTCTTACTATATTTTCATGTGACCTAGAAAATAATTTTGATGCTATTTTGGGGGTGCTTAAGCTATAGTTTTGATACTGGAAAGTGGTTTCAAAAAACCAGTTTGGGCTAGCATTATACTAATGGAGATTTCTTAAAAATTGTATTTTCAATTAATGACCACCTATTTTCTCCTTCTTACCTTCCCCTCATATGGAAAAAAAGAAAGACCAAACCTTTGTTACAAATATACAAAGTCAAGTAAAACAAATTCTTATTCTACATCTTGAGTCCATTATCTCTCTGTCAGGAGAAGGGGTGGCATATTTCGCCATCTCTTACTGTAAATGTAAAAATGAAAGCAAGAGAAAACCATAATATTTGAAAATGTGATTCCTATAACTATCAATGGTTTAGCTAGGCCTAAGGGCTTTGGAAAAACGGGATGAATTGTTACTGTATTGGCAAGAGCATCACACATTTAGGCCACAGGGTTATAGATTTATTGCTGTAAAGGACCTTGGGGACTTTTGTATTCAACCCCTTCATTTTATATATAACCTGATCAGCCTGTACCAACTATTAGCATTTGTAGCCTATAGGAGCAGAGGGCACCAATGACAAAGGAACCAGACCCCATTAAGCCAGTCAATAGGCTAAGTTATGATGTTACAGGTTACAAAACCTGTAGACATGGTTCCATACCTAAGCAAAGGAATAGAGATTGCCTATGTGAAGTGTGACTTGTATATGAATGTATAGGTTCATTGTTGGCAAATAATATTACCTGTCTGAGTATGTTTATTTAGCTCTTATGATCACTTGACTATGTTTTTATGTTATAGTAAAGTCTGCTGTTAATTGTGTTGCTAATGATCATAACTAGGCTGTATTTTCCCATATCTGTTATTGCAGCTAGATTGTTTGTTGTTTATGCCTGCCTTGTGTACTATGGAGATGCATGCACTTAGGCATGTTGCCTCTGCAAGTACTCTGTCAGTAACTGTATGGTGCCCTGACTATCGCACATGCTAATGTGCATTAGTTTTATTTTGGTTTCAATAGTACCATAGGTTGGTTACCTGGGATGCCAGGAAAATTACCCTTATTTCAAAACATGTATGTTTGTATTTATGCTGTATAGATATAGGTTTAAAGATAGCCCCAGGTGATTTTGCAAGGAATTGAAAAAAGTTGGCCCAGGGGAGTCATGTAACCTGACTCTCAACCAAACTGGGTAGGGGAGGGACAGCCTTGTGCTACAGGCTGCCTATAGAATGTGATTCTGGATTGGTGGGGAGAATGAAAATTTAATCCCATGTGATTACATAAAGGGAAGAGTTGGTCTTTGGAGAAGAGATATATATTTTCCTGGTTTGAGAGAGCATGCATGGTTCTCGACTCTCTTGGGGACCAACTTGAGACATGTGGAGAGGGAGACAGACATGTAGGAGAAGTAGGTTTCTCAAACTCTCTCTGATTTCTAGCTTGTCTCCCTAAAACTTCAGGGAATTTCCCCTATGGTGGGGAGAGATGAAGGCCCCTCTGTTAGTTGAGCTCATATCTCATCTCACTCCCATATAAAGAGCTCATTCACTCTTGTATATTTTCTGCTGTGCTCTAAGCTATATAACTTTTATGATTTCTTTTTGGCTATTTGCTTGGATAAATGGGTTTACTCATTACTCACTATTTGTGAAGGTCTTTTGTATAACTAGCATTTGGTGGGAAGAGGCTAAGCCAGTGAGTATAAGATTGGAGAAGTCTCCCCTTTAAGGGAAAGTAAGCAGGGAAGTAGTGAGTGCCTTTTGAACTTAACTGTGCCCTAGATGAGAAGTATAGAGAGAGGCAGAGAGATAAAATGGTAGTCTAGTTCTCCTCTCTCTCAAAATACAACAATCAGCCTCATGCCGCCTTCTCCCCTCAAGTCAAGAATGAGTCTCCTTTGGATATGCAAGATTCTAGTTATCTGTCAGTGCTTCCAGTTAAGCCTCCCATATTTAGGTTTAGACGTGTGGACATGCAGGAAACCTTATATGGGGAGCATATACCTTACATACAGATGAGGAAACAGGCACAGAACATTTAATTGACTTTTCTAGGGTCACACAGCTAAGAAGTATTTGAGGGATTTGAACCCACTTTTCAAAGCCCAGGGTCCAGATGAAGCCCACAATGGGGAGGACACCTCAGATAGGATGGAAATCTTGAACCTGGTGCAATGTGTGCTAATTACAGTGCTCATGCTGGCTACCATTTTGCTGGAAATGTTTTTCCAATATTATAACTTTTAGGTAGAAGTCTAGAGGACATATGTATCTATATGTCAAGCCTGAAAGGGGGCAAATAACACAGAGAGAAACAACCCCCCCCTCCACTACCCCTTTCTGTTTGTAATGGTATCAGTCACATTTGGCCTTACCTCCAATCAACTCTTGAATGAATTTCTTGGCTTTGTTAAAAACAACTTCTTATAACCACTAATGGTTGCTTGGGAATTTGTCAGGCTCAGAAAAGAAATGTTTCCATATTTTAACCCTAACTCTGCCCTTTTGAAACTTCTATCCATTCTTCCAGGTAAAATTCCCTTCTCCCACACAATAGCTCTTAAAACACTTGAAGGCATCTAGTACATGTCCCCCAACTCTTTGCCTGACTACGTTAGACATCCCTAATCCCTTCTCTTTGACCATCTGGCTGCCCCTCTAACTTATTACCAATGCCCTTCCTAAAATATATTTACAGTGCTTTGTGTGTGGCCTGCCTCAAGGAAAGGACAGTGGACCTTTCTAATCCTGGACAGGAAGGCATTCAATACAGCCTTTGACTACTTTCAGTTTGTCTGCCATATAATCATTATAATTTTGTTGTCATTCTGTCCCTTCAGTAGTGTCTGATTCTTTGTGACCCCATTTGGAATTTCCTTGGCAGAGATCCTGGAGTGGTTTGCCATTTCCTTCTCCAGATCCTTTTACAGATAAGGAAACTAAGGCAAACAGAGTGAAGTGACTTGCCCCGGGTCACACAGCTAGGAAGTGTCTGAGGCTGGATTTGAACTCAGGAAGAGGACCATTCCTGATTCCAAGCCCTGTGATTTCTGCTGTATGGTACCACCTAGCAGCCATTATAATAGACATATAATTTATATATTTATATAATTTATAAATTTATATTTTCATATAATTTATATATATAAATATATAATTTATATATTTATAAATTTATATAATTTATATAATTTCCATAGCGCCTTCTAGGTGCCAGGTACTGTGCTAAGTGCTTTACAAATATTGTCATAACAATCCTCAGAACAACGTGATCCTCACAACAACCATGCAAGGCAGGTGCTGTTATAATCCATATTTTACAGTCAAGGAAACTGAGGCCGAGGTTAAATGATTTGCCCAGGATCACATAGATTGGACAGGTCTGGGGTCAAACTGGAACCCAGCATTCTAAGCACAGTACCATCTAATGCCTCTGTCACACTATTGTCTACTAAGCTTGTAGTCTAATCAAACTTCTAGATGGGGGTAGGCAATCTGAGGCTGAGGCCACATGTGGCATTCTTGGTCCTGAGGGGCGGCTTTTTGATTGAGTCCAAATCTCATAGAACAAACCCTTTTATTAAGGAGATTTGTTCTGTGAAGTTTGCTTTCAAAGGGCCACACTTGACAACCTAGAGGGCCACAGGTTCCCCACCCTGCTTTGAGCATTTTTACACAAACTGTTTTCAATGGGGAGGGAGGAGGAAGGGAACAAGCATTTATTAGGTGCCAACTACATTCTAAGGACTGTGCTGATTTAAAATATTATGTCATTTGATCCTCACAACTGTGGTAGATGAATGCTATTTTTATTTCCATTTTACAGTGAAGTAAAATGAGGCAGACAGAGGTTAAGTGACTTGCCTAGGGTCACACAGCTGGTAAGTGTCCGAGGCTGGATTTGAACTCAGGTACTCCTGACTCCTAGCCCAGTTCTCTATCCACTGTGCCACCTAGCTGCCCCTATTATTGAGCCACATTGTACTCAGGGAGATGATTTTCTTTTGAACCCACATGTAGGACTTCCTACTTATCTTTATTAACTTTCATCATATTGATTTAGCCCATCATTCAGCCCTAAGATCTTTCTATAGCCTGTCATCCAATATGTTAATGTTTCATCTGCAAATGGGATAAGTACACTGAGAGCCTTTGGCCAAGTTACTGATAAAAATGTAAATCTCAAACGTTTGGCTCTGCGTCAAAGGAAGATCTATGGGCCACTCTAGGAAAGCTATTTCTCCAAGTTGAAATGTAACCACTAATGACTTCTCTTTGGCTGTGGTCAAATCCAGCTAGCCAGGTTCAAATCCACCTAAACTATTCTAGGCTAACACATTATCTCTCAATGTTATTCTCACAAACAGCATAAGAGACTGTCAAATATTCTATCTAAATCAGAGGTTCTTAACCTTTGACATGTGTTGTGAACCCCTTGGGCAGTCTGCTGAAGCCCACGGACCCCTTCTCAGAATAAAAGTTTTAAATACATAAAATAAAATACATGAAATTACAAAAGAAATGAATTATACTGAAATATTTAAAAATATTTCCCCCCACTTAATTATATATATAATTTGCTTTTTTTTGGAGGGGGAAAAATTTTGATCATTAAGGTAATTGGGGTTAAGTGACTTGCCCAAGGTCACACAACTAGTTTTGTGTTGTCTCTGAGGCCGCATTTGAACTCAGGTCGTCCTGACTCCAGGGCCAGTGTTCTCTCTATTCACTGTGCCACCTAGCCACCCCCTAATATTTTAATTTTTCCAAGTATATATACAAATTTTAGCCTTCACTTTAATAACTTTGACTTCCAAATTTTTCTCCCTCCCTCTGCTCCCCCCTCCCCAAGAGAACTCACAATCTGATATAAACTATACATATACAATCATATTAAATGTGAAATATTTTAAAACTATTTTCAAAAACTGAAGTCTGCAGACCCCAGTTAAGAACGTCTAAATGTAAGTAAATTATATAAACAGCATTTTCCAGATCTAAGTCTGGTAACCCTTTAAAGAAAAATTAGTTTAATTTGGCATCTTCTTGTTCTTGATGAAGCAATGCTGGCTTTTTGTAACTGGTGTATCCTTTTCTTTTTGAAAATTTAAATGTTTTATTAAAAGCTTAAATTGCATATAAGTAAAGACAACTGAAGTTCCTCTGTAACTATTTAAATTAACTAATTTCAATGCATAAAGCTTCATAACACTTAAGTCACTTCCCCTAATTCCCACCAGGATATTTTTTTGTCAATTTTTTTTCTTTCCCTCATATGATTGTAGTTACCATGTACTTTATTCTTTCCATTCTGGTTTGTTGGTCTTCCATTATTTCATAAAGGTCTTTCTCGATTTCTTTGTATTCCTCATACTTTTCAGACTTAATTGCATTATAGTATTTCAGTATATTAATATCCCATGATTGATTTAACCATTTCCATATTGTGAGACATTTAGATTATTGCCAGGTTTTGAATGTGAAACTAAAATGTTGCTATAAAGATAGTTTTACAAATAATGCCTTTAAAAATTCAGGGCTTTGGAAACATTTCCATGATATACATTATGTATATTCCCTTAAGAAGATTTATGGAAAGATGTGGACAAGGGTTGCCCACTATGAGAGGACCTGAATGGGTTTTAATCTGTTCTGGGCAGTGAGATGGCAAAGAGGATAAAGTGCCTAGAGTCAGCAAGACTCATCTTCCTGAATTCAAATCAACCTCAGATACTTCCTGTGTGACCCTAGACAAGTCACTTAACCCTGCTTGCCTCAGTTTCCTCATCTGTAAAATGAGTTGGAGATGGAAATGGAAAACCACTTCAGTATTTTTGCCAAGAAAACCTCAAATGGGGTTATGAAGAGTCAGACATGACTGAATAACAGGAATTCAGGGTTGAGGGAATTTCTTCTTCCAATGTTTGTTGGCACCTTCTTTACCACTTAAGAAAGAGTCATAGGGGCAGCTAGGTGGTGCAGTGAAGTGGTACTGTCCCTGGAGTCAGGAGGACCCAAGTTCAAATCTGGCCTCAGACACTTAACACTTACTAGCTGTGTGACCTTGGGCAAGTCGCTTAATCCCAATTGCTCTGCCCTCTCCCTTAAAAAAAGCCAAAAAAAGCGCACCAAAGTCTTAGTTGCCTACACCAGTGGTGTCAAACTCAAACAGAAACAAGGACCATTAAAGTGCACATAATGGGGCTGCATACTAACTTTGAAAACCATGCATTAATATTATATGTTCTACTGTATTTTAATTTACTTTGCTACATATTTCCTTACTTCATTTTAATCTGGTCCATGTTGTGGGCCAATGTGGTGGCTACGTGTTTGATACCTCTGGTCTAGAGCAAGGTTTCTTAACCTTTTTCCACTTGTGACCCCACAGTCCAACCCACCTGGTTTATAACACCAAGAGACTGAATGACTTCACCTGGGGGCACATAGTTGGTAAATGTCAGAAGCAGTATTTGAACACATATCTTTCTGGCTCCTAGGCCAGCTCTCTTCCCGCTATGCAACACTGCCTCTAAGCTCTTACAAGAGTTAAAAACAAAAAAACCAGGAACCTATAGATCAATTTTAGATAGCATTTTTGAGGTCACTAGGGCAGGGATGATTATTGCGCCCATTTACCAGATGAGAAAACTGGCCATCACAGAGGGGAAATGATTTGCTCCAGGTCACCCAAGGATAAATATCCAAGCCAAGGCTTCAATCCGATTATTGGTTCTAGATAGAGATTATCTGGATTACAGGTGACTTGAATGTATCAAGGGCAGTCAAGCCCACTTTCCTACTCTGTCATTACTTACCCTGAGTATCACTGCTTTCCCCCCTCCCCCCCCAAGTTTGCACTATCTCTTCTATCTTAGATATAAGTTCATGGATTCTGGGAGTTACCTAGTGTGTCACACTGCCACCAGCAGTGTGACAATCCATTCTGCTTGCCAACTTGAGACATCAATACTCAATGGATGTGTCATATTGAAAATGACCTTGGCTTCCTTTACGGAGGTACTCAGCCAGTGGTTCAATTGCTCAAAACCTGTTAGTTATGGACTCTAGTTTGTTCCAAGGTCCCTGATTTGCACTCAGCTGATAAAACTCAGGTTAGTCCCACATTAAATGTAATTTTAACCACACAGGGGTCAAACCATCTAGCTTTCAGTAAAATGGGAAGAGGGAGAATGTGATAGACCTGGAATTCAGATGCTCTTACCCCTGGGGAATAAGCCTGCAGTTGAGAACCCTCTGAGAGAGAAGGTCCACAGTGCCACAATGCCCTGCCATCATCCCTACTGACAAATGGGGAAGTTCTTGGGGCCGAGTCAAAAAGAGTGGGGAAGGAGCTAGGGCCCTGGGCATTTTGCCTGCTGCTGGCCTGAAAACAGAAAGGGAAAATAAGAATGAAAGAAAACAGCAGTGATTGGGAGAAAGAGGAAGCTTGCACAAGTGACAAGATGTGCTTTAGATCCAAAAATCAAATTGGGTAATGGGATAGCAATGGGATTGTCTGCCTTTGTCAGAGGCTCTCAGCTGAATCCTTTAATGGGCTGAAGCTGAGGGCTCTCTTCTGTTTCAATGAAGGTCAGTCAGCAGTAATGAGGCCGTCAGGAAATAAGAGGTTTCTGAGTAAAAAGGACTGTATCCTGATTAAGGAGCGGAAACAGAGGAATAGAGCATTTTAATATAAATGCCAAGGGATTGTTCACGTGGGCTGTGCACACATGAGTGTGTGTGTGTGTGTGTGTGTGTGTGAGACAGAGAGAGAGAGAGAGAGAGAGAGAGAGAGAGAGAGAGAGAGAGAGAGAGAGAGAGAAGGGGGGGAGGAAAGAAGGGGAAGGAGAAGAAATGATGCTGTAAGTCCCTTTCAGAAACTTTAAATCATATTAGTTAGTGTCTTTCTGAGGTTGCTCCTAACCATTTATGAAGCTGGGGAAGAGGTTGTTTTATGAGCCTAAGCCAGGGGTAGGGAACCTGAGGCCTCAAGGCCAGAAATGGCCCTCTAGGTCCTCAAGTACAGCCCTTTGACTGAATCCAAACTTCACAATAACATATCCCTTTAATAAAAGGATTTCTGATGTCATACTTGGACTCAGTCAAAAGGCTGCCCCCGAGGACCTAGAGAGCCACATGTGGTCTGGAGGCCACAGGTTCCCCACCCCTGGCCTAAATGTTCAGCAACCAGGCTGACTGGGGAATCTCTGAATGACTCTGTACATGTCAGTTTTAGCAGAGAAGGGCGTTGTGGGGCAATGGAAAGAGCACAGACTCTGGACTGGGTTCAAATCCTCTTACTCTCTGTGTGACTTTGGACAAGCTGCTTCACCTCTCTGAGATGTAGTTTCCTTCTATGTAAAATGAGATTGAATTAGACGTTCTCTGAGGTTCCTTCTAGCCCTGGGCGATCTGTTTTTCTCCATCTTCTTGAAAACAAGCAACTCTGAAGAATGTAGACTGAGTTGTCCACTGTCCATTCCTTGGGTCAGATGTGACCCATTTTATCTGCCGTTCTAACCTGCCAATAAGATCTAATCCACTTCATCATCCAGTTTCTCCCAGCAAATACTGCAGTGTAAACAGCCACATCTCACCCACAGATATCTCACAAACAGAAAACTGAGGTCAAAGCAGAAGTTCATTTAGTCTCTCAGTTCACATAGTTTATTGTTTACCTTTCTTATGATTCTTTTTGTTGCACAGATGATCTAATAACAATAACTCACGTTTTTACACTCCTTTAAGAATTAAAAAAAGTGCTTGTCTCACAGCCCTGTTGAGTCTAACTTATTATTTCCATTTTATAGATGAGGAAACTGATACTCAAAAGTCAAGTGATTTGCCTATGAACACACATCCATGGATGTAAAGATGGAATGGGACCATTTGTGCAAGTAGATGGCTGGGTCTTCATGTAACACAGGCACAAAGGAAGAGAGTGCACCAAAGTATGAGGGGATGTGAAATGAGGAGAGAAGAAGGAGCTCTTAGTGAATGGCCTCGATTTCCTCAGTAAAATAAGAGGGGAGATTCTCAGTTAAGGGGGGGGAGAGGGAGCCACGGGAGGTTTGAAAACCCTCTGGTGAATGGGAGAGCAAGTTAATTAGGGAGGTGTAGAAGGATTTCCTTGCCACAGGAAGGACTCACTTGAGGTTATATGATATAAATTTGTAGTGGACCCAGTCAGCATAGTTTCATAATTCTCTTTAGCTTCATTTTGCAGAGCACATGTGTCAGAGCAAAGGCAGGGATGATGGGAGCGATCCAAGGCTGAGGCTTGGTGGGGCAAGGGACTTGAGAGACACAAGTGGTGTAGAAAAACTGAACTGGTTTGCTATCGGGTTGAGATGGGGAAGGAAGGGTATATCCAGTACAGAGGTGATGTCTTGGGAAAGAAGTAAGGGGCTGGAGGTCATGATGAGGATGAAGAACATATTTGGGGTTGTAGGAGAGAGGTAGAATGACAACAGATTGGGATCAAATAATGGGATTTCAGTGTTTGTGAACATTGAAAGTGCTGCATTCGAAGGAGAGGGGGATATCAAGGGACTATTTTTGAATGTGCCTGAGGTGAGATCAAGTAGGTCAAATGAAATGAGTAAGTTGAACTGGAAGGTTAACATTAGCAAATGATGGGAGTTAAAAGTTTCTGGACCATAATCCAAATAAGAGAGTGGAAGCCTAAGGGAAAAGCACGTGGAGGAGCAGATAATATTACAAGAATTAAAAGGAATTTTCTGACTATAACTCAAGTAAGATGATGGATGCAACTGGCTAGAATCTGGAAATGCAAAAAATACCCCAAACCCAATCTGAATTAGTTTTCTCATACTATGAATTAAAAAGTTTACCAGAGATACGTGCAAAGAGCAGTTTATAAGCAATGTCTGTGGGGAAGCAAGGAGTAGTGTTGGAAGAAGGGAAGTACTCCATCTAGGACCTCACTTTGGGAGTATGAGTTGCCCCATCTATACACATTACCGACATATGTTGCCTTTTTCATTGGTGACATGATAACCCATGGGAGAGTTTGTTCCTGTGTATAGCAGGAACCTTTCTAGTCACCTATTTTCCACTGTTATCATACATTTTGAACTATTGCATCTTCTGATGGACTAGTAAGATAGACCCATTGGTGTGGACTTATGAGCTATGGTTTTAAGTGGATACTTACACAAATGTATTTTGAGATAGTTTTCAGAGGATCCTAGATTGAAGGAAATAGGTGCTACTGTTTGTCTTAGCTACTTTCTTCTCAAGTCCTCTTACTTTTCCTTTCTTTCTTTTTAGATTTTCTCCTTCTTATATTCCTATTTTTTCTCCTCCTGCTCATGTCTTTCTCATTGAAGTCGTCTTCAGCACAAACCCTTCTCCTTTATTCTTTCCTCCATAAACTTGTCAAGCTCTGCCAAATATCCCTACCTTAAATTCAGTCTCAGACCTCTGCAGTTCCAGAATCCTGTAATAGGAATCAGGTCACATGTAGTCTCAAGGTCACAGGTTCCCCATCCCTGGACTAGTTCACTCTCCTTATTTTATAGGTGAGCAAAATAAGGCTCAGATTGGTTAAGTGAGTTGCCCAAGATACCATAGGTAGGAAGCTACCTCGAAGTCTCCTTCACAATTCCCTTCTCTTTCTTCAGTACAGGCTCTTCTCATCATCTTTCTCTCACAAACCTTCTCTAATAGAAGCTGAAAGGATAGTGCTATAGACCCAGAATCTCATCAAAAGGAGCCTGAGGCTCTCTCAACTAAACCACCAGCCAACTTTTGTTGGCCATGACCAACCCTCAGTGCTCTAGTTTGTTTCCTCTTTGATCTTTGCCAAGGATGCTTTAGGGCCAAACTTTCATCTCTTTTGCTAAACTTCAGTGTCTCCTATTGGTGTCATGTTTTGACTGCTTTGACTAAGAGTCTCACATCTGACTAAGATTATTTTCAGATCTGTTTCTCCTATGACCACCACACCTCTTGGGATCCAGTAAATTTGACCCTTTGGTTTCAGTACCAACCCCAAGGGACCCATATTTAGGGCTTAAAGTCAGTTCCATTTAACTCATACTCCTTTCCCCAATACCCATCTCATCAACAACTGCTGGGCATTTTAACACCTAATCTTCCACTGCCCTCCAGCTAGGTGCTGAAAGTTTCCTGTTTATAATGGCATTCTCAATATTAGATAAATGCTGATATTTTAACTGCACTACATTTTGCAGGAGCAATACATTGCCATGGACCTGTATTTTTATTGCATGCTAGATGGATATGGTAGCCTGGGCCCAGTGCACAATGATGGGTTACTGATGTTAAATAAACAAAGATAAAGAAGGGAGGGGCAAGGTGAACCAAACCTACTGCAAAACATAGTGCCTTATGACAAAAACAACTTGGTGGAACCAAGAAAGTTATTAATTAAAAAAAATTAAGAGTTGCTTTTAGAACATAGATTTTTACAACTCTAAAGAGCCTCAGAGAACAGCCAGTTCAGTTCTGTGACTTAACACACAACTTAGGTCCAGAGACTTACTCAAAGCTGCAGAGCTAGGAAGTGATAAAAGTTAATATTTCAACTTGGGACACTTGTTTATAGTTTCCAGTGTCTTTCGTGGCACCATCCTGATTTTCTCCCTGAGTCATGACCAAATTGGACACTTAAGAAAAGCTTGCCCTAACACCAATTGGGGAAATGCCACACAAAAAGAACAAATGAACCTCCTAAAATGGGCCTATTTCTATTTAGCTACCCACTTTGGTTAGACTATTAAGCACTCAGTCTTCTCATTCCTATTCAGGAACAAAATACTGATTCAATCATTAATGTCATTGCCTCCTTGGCTATATTTCTACTAGGCATAGCTCTTGGATGGTGCGGGCCAGAGACCAGAAAAAAAATATCCTCTGGGTCAATGTAAAAGGACTGAGTCAAATCAGGGGATACATGGATAAAACACTGCTCTTTAGGAACAAAACCTACAAGACACTGAACAAGAAAATCAAGATGCTGAAATTGAAGCCTTTCATTTGGCAGTATGATAGAAACCCATCACTATTCAATTTATTCTGACTATTTTAATTATCTCCACCTGAAGAACTAGTTTTGAGTCTGGGTTTCATTTTAAAAGTTTTCCCCACTGATTAACATTATGCTAATTCCATGCCACTAGAATAACAACTAAAAGATGAGATACTTTGAAATAGAGAGAAATGAACCTGAATTCACAGCTAGCCTAGCTTTATAGAGGACTGTGAAATACAACTTATGGGTCTTACCAATTTTTTAAAATTAAAAGGCCTATCCCTTGACTCACTTTTTAAAAGGCCTATTCATTGAGTGGGCATTGCCTCACTCAAAGTAAGAACCTGGAAAGGCCTTAGCCTAAAAGGGTCAGGGTCTCCCATTCCATCCTGGGCTATCTCCAGTTGTCCTGATGAATATCTGGCCACTGGACCCAGATGGCTCTGGAGGAGAAAGTGAGAGTGGAGACCTTGCACATCCCTATCTCACTCAAATGAAAGTCAACTGCAAGCCATGTCATCACCTTATGTCATGGTCCTCTTCAAGCACGAAGGACAAACCACATCCTGTGAGTAGTCCAAGCTGCCTGAAAGGGAACCAAGCTGGCCAGTTCCAGTTAGACAACTTGGCCCCTCCTCCCCTCTTCTCTGTTTTCCTCCCCCTTCTTTCTCTTTTCCTCTTTCCTCTCCTTCTTTCCATGTCTTCTCTTTTAACCCTCTCCTCCATTTCCCTCCCATCTCCCTCTCCCCTCCCCTCTCTTACAGGAGAGAGGGATATGGGAGGGGAAGGAAGAGTAAGGGAGAGAGGAGAGAAGAGGGAGATGAGGTACACTAACCTTAAGAGAGGAGAACCTCTCTTCCCTTCCCCCCTCTCTCCACTCATTCTTCCTAGAAGTTCATAGTACCTTTTCTCTTCTCTGCTTCTATTTTCTCTTCCCTTTCTTCCCTCCCATCCTCTCTTCTTTCTTCAACTTCTCTGCTATTTTTTCACTTCCCCTCTCTCACTCTTCCTAGGAGTTCACAGTACCTCTTCTCTTACTTCCTCTCCTCCTCCCATGTTTTCCTCTCCCCTCTCTTCCTTACTCTTGCTAGGAGTTGACAATACCTCTTCTCTTCTCCCTTCTCTTCTCTCTTAGAGGGGACATGAGGGGAAGGGAGGAAGGGAGAGGAGAGGAGAGAAGATGAAAGGAGACCTCTGACCCCTAAGAGATGAGACCCTCTCCTCCCTGAGAAGTGGAGGTATCTCAGGGTGTTAGGCAGCTCCATAAAGGGAGTCTGGGGAGCAGAATGGAATAGTGTTTCTCTCAGTCTGGAGTGAACAAATTATAGGCATTGTGTGTGTAATGGGATGAAAGGTTCATTTCCTCTGCCACTGCAAGTAGGAAGAGTTCAAGTAAGGAGGCTAGCACATGAGAAGGGAAAGAGGGGGAGGTAGAGGGAGAGAGTGGGGTTGACTTCTGAGCTCTCTAAGAGAAGGAACTGTTTTGGGGCTTTCAGGGCTTAGGGAAAAAGTAGAGGTTTTGATGAGAAATATGGTCTTTAGACTTTTGTCCTCTCCTTTCTCATAGGTTAGAGGGTCTCCTCTCCTCTCCTCTTCAGGGTTAGAGAGTCTTCTCTTCTCCTCAACCCCTCTCTGTCTTCTCTCTTAGGGGTTAGAGGTTAGCAGCAGTTCTCAACCTGTGGGTCATGACCCCTTTGGAGTCAAATGACCCTTTCACAGGGGTAACAAGGATCACCTAAAACCATCAGAAAATGCATATTTCCAATGGTCTTAGGAACCTCCTCTATCTGTCTCCAGGTGGGTCCACCCACATGCAGACATGCCCACATATGACTATTAAAGAGTTGTGATTGGCTAAGATGACAAAACAGGAAAATGACAAATGCTGGAAACTATGTGGAAAAATTGGAACATTAATGCATTGTTGGTGGAGTTGTGAACTGATACAACCATTCTGGAGAGCAATCCAGAACTATGCCCAAAGAGCTATAAATAATTACATACCCTTTGACCCAGTAATACCACTTCTCGGCTTGTATCCCAAAGAGAACACAGAAGTGGGAGGAAGACCCATATGTACAAAAATTATTTATTGCAGCTCTCTTTGTGGTGGCAAAAAACTAGAAATTAAGGGGATGCTCATCAGTTGGGGAATGGCTAAACAAGTTGTGGTATATGAATGTAATGGAATACTATTGTGGTTTTCTAGGGGCAGAGCCAAGATGGCGGCATAGAAACAGCAAAGTCCCACAGCTCCCACGCAGCCACCCTAAACGCCCATAAAATATGACACTGGACAAATTCTAGGACTCTCAAACTCAAAAAATACAGAAAACACATCTCTTGTGGAAGGCAGCTCGGCAGCAGGGGATCATCGCGGCAGGATGCGTGCCGAGCTGAGGCCAGCCCAGCCTGAAGCTGAAACTGAGGCCAGGCCCCAGGGTGGTAGGAAGGAGCCAAGCCGAGCAGAGCCACAGCCAGTCTACAAGAAAGAAGATCTACAGCTTCCAGCAACTCCACATCTACCGAGGTGTGAAAAATAAGGATTAAAGAAAGTTGTGAAAAATAGGGATTAGAGAAAGGCAGCCAGCCCACCCTGAAACCACCATGTGGCCAGGCTCCAGAGTGGCCAGGAGGAGCCAAGCCTCCCAAGCTGCAGCGGGAGTCTACTTCAGAGAAGATCTAAAGCACCTGGAGCAATCTGCATAAGCCAGGATTAAAGGTCAGTGAAAGTGAGAGAAGCTTTCAAGCTAAATTTGGGGGAGGAAAAGCAGTTTGGCCAATCTATCCCCGGGGCAAGGAAGCAGTGGGGGAAGGGCAGAAACTGCTGTAACCACCTGATGCCCCCACTGGGCTGCTTCAGAGCCCCTGGCCTGAACGAATCCTGCAGGGGGGCTGGGTCGATTGATCAGGGCCAAGTGCTCTTGTGTTGAGAGACCTGGATCCAGATCGTGGTCTTGGGTGGTGGTCATGGGAAGCGCTTTCAACAAGCCAAAGCTAGGGGAGGCTGCAACACCCTCCTAATAGCTCTGGCAGTTGGGAAAACCCCAGCAATTTGGAACAGAGATTTCCCCCCTGGAAGCAGAGTTTCACAAAAACCAACCAATTAATTGACTGGCCAACATGAGGAAAAGGAAGCAAAATAAGAACAGCAATAAAACTCTAGAATCCTTTTTTTGTGGACAAAAAGGATCAAAGCATGGAATGGGAGGAAGACAACACAGTCAGAACTCCGACACCAAATGCTTCCAAGACCCTTGAAGAATGCCTAGTAGCTATAGATAATCTAAAAAAGGACTTTGAAAAACAAATAAGAGAAGTGGAGGAAAAATTGGGAAGAGAAATGTGAATGATGCGAGAAAACCATGAAAAGAGAGTCAACA
>CM053602.1:46060425-46106630 GCA_028646575.1 Pseudocheirus occidentalis
CTTCCTTTGCCCACTCATATTGCCAGTGAATTACTTGCTTTTTTTAGCTCTGTGGAACTCTGCTTCCAGAGGGGAAAGCTCTGTCCCAAAATTGCTGGGGGTTTTGCAGCTGCTGAAGTTATTGGGGGGTTGCTGCAGCCCCCACCAGCTTTGGGTCACTGAAAAATGCACCCCAGGACCACCACCCAAGACCACGATTCAGATCCAGGCCGCTCAACACAAGAGCACTTAGCCTCTGAACAATAGTTTAGTCCCCTGCAGTCTACAAGCCGGGAGCTCTGAAGCAGCCATGTGGAGGTGGCCACAGGGCCACCACTTCTGTTGCTTCCTTGCCCTGGAGGCGGTTTGGCCAGACTGCTTTTCTCCCCCAGATTAAGCTGAGTTCCACTGACCTTTAACTTAGTCCTTATTTCTTATGGCTTTATAATTCTGGAAACTGTGACCGCTGCTGCTGATCCAATCTCCTGAAGGCTCCAGCTGCGACTTGTCCTGGCCAAGCCAAAGTTTCAGGCTGGGATGATTTTGGCTCCCAGGGTGCTGAGATGAGCCCTTCCTGCCAAGCTGCCTTCAGTGGGAGATGTGTTTTTCTGTAATTTTTGTGAGTTTTGGAGCCCTAAAATTAGCTTAGAGTCATTTTATGGGTATTTGAGGTGGCTATGTGGGAGCTGCAGAACCGCGTTGCTTCTATGCTGCCATCTTGGCTCCGCCCAGAAGCACATACTTTTGAAAAAAGAAAATAGAATTAGGTGGGGGGCGCAGGATATGATAGAACTACTATGGAAACATTTTGTGTAACTACACACATACAACCTATGTTGAATTGCTTGTCTTCCCAGTGGGGGTGGGTGAGAAGGGAAGAATGGAAAGAATCTGGAAATCAAAGTTTTAAAAACAAATGTTAAAAATTGTTTTTTATATGCAGCCTGGAAATAAGATATACATGCAATGGAGTATAGAAATCCATCTTGCCCTACACAAAAGTAAGGGGGGTATGGGGAGGGACATAAGAGACAACAGACTGGGGGAAGGAGTATTCAGCATGCTTACTATCTTGGGCTAGGGGGTATGGAAGAGAAGGGGAGAAAATTTGTGACTCAAAATATTGTGGAAATGAATATTGAAAACTAAAAAATTGATTAATTAATTAAAAACGAAGATGGCTTTTGAACTAAGCCTTAAAGGAAATGCAGGTTTTGAGAAGGGAAAGGTAAGGAGGGAGGGCATTCCAGAGGCCCAGAGACAAGAGCTGGAAAAGAGAGGCACAGAAAGATATCATTTTATGGCCATTATATAAATTTATGTGGATCAGAATTGGCCTGTGGGCCTTAGCAAATAACAATTCATTAACTGCTATATTTTTTGTATGTAAATGATTACAACTAAAATGCTTGAAAACATTCTGTCCAATTCAGTTCAATTTCATTTGGTCATCATTTATCAATCAGTAGTAGGTGATATTGGACAAAAAGAAAAACTACAAGTATCTCATGGTTGGTCAGTGGTTGGGAAAGGTCCAAAAGAATTTGTTTCTGTTCCCTTGGCCTATATGATCCTTTTTGCGAAAGGGCAAGCAAAGGAGACAGATCTGTGAGGAGGCCTTTCACTTCCTGCCACATAATGCTTAGATGAAAGAGTTCATAAAGAACAGATGGCAGCTTAAAGAGATCAAATGAGATTTTGTATTAGCTCCCACTAGGAAAGAGAGGCAGCACAGCATAGAAGATAGAGTGCTATCCTCCAAAGACCTGGGTTCAAGATTTGCTACCTGTGGGACCCTGAACAAATCATTTCACTTCTGTGTCCGAGGCAAATCTCCCAGACTATATAAATTGTCGGGCAGGTCCTAATCTGCATTGGTAGAAAGAAGGACTCTTCATGGTGGGAATTCATTCCACTGATAAAATTGCTGGTATGGACCAAAGAAAAACAGCTATCCATAGACTTCTCCATCTGTTTGTCCTTTTCTCATGGAGAAGTTGCTTACAGCAATCAAGCCAGGTAATTGTGACTTGGTCATTCTGACCCCAAAGAGACAGCATCTGGGATGCTATGTGGTAGGCTAGTCCCCTATAGGGAAAGAATGTGGCAGGATTAGAGAAACTCTGGACTAGGAAGGACAAAGTGAGGAAGTAAGAGTGTCCTGAGGAAAGACTACAAAGCAGAAAGAAACAAGCAAGGCAGAAAGAAATAACTCAGAAAGGGTCTTCTAGTCTACTGGGGACCCAGCTTCAGGCTATAAATAAATATTTTCAAGGTAACAATAGAAATGAAGGAAGGAAGTTATCCACAGAGCTTGGGAGAGCAAGGAGCCTTCCTCTGATGATAGGAAAGGAAAGGTTGAAGGAAATATTAGGAATGAGGAATTAAGAGGAAGTGCTATTGACAATAGTTGGCCAAAAGGCAGCCAGTGCAGCTGTTTTGGATACATAGACACCAAGTGACAATAAAAACACAATCTTGTCAAAAGACAAATGTACATGGTGGGGGGGCAGGGGAAAGAGAGGCAGTGTGGTAGAGAGGAAATAGCAATGTCCCTGGAATCAGTAGGCCTGGGTCTCCAACACTAGCTGAGAACATAAGAAGATCGGTTGTCTTTTCTGAGCCTCAGTTTCCTCGTCTATATAATGGAGATACTACTTGTGCTGTCTACCCCACAGGGTTCTGGTGAGCCAAGTGTTATACAAAACTTGAAGAGTCATAAGCATGTAAATTATCATTATTTTATTATTATTATTATTATTATTATTATTATCTTTCCATCGGTATGGAATCTCTTTCCATCTTTAAGCTAGGAAGGTTAATAATAAGAGTGATGCATCCATTGCACCTTCAATCTGACAACATGTTTTCCTTATAGGAAATGACTTGGCCAGTGTCACACGGTTAGTAGAACCTAATTAGTTAGTAGGCTCTCTAATTCCAATGGCTCTTGTTAACAGGTATTTTATTGAGTGTCTACTATGTGTCTGCTTATGCTAGCCATAGCCCTTGCCCTCAAGGAATTTGCAACCTAGACAGGAAAATGAGTGACCCATCTATGTTTATAAAATTTCATAGCTGTAAGGAGCCTTGGGTAGTTCATATAGTTTAAGCTCCACCTGAGGCGTGAATTTCCTCTCTAACATTCTAGACATTCAGCCTCTACTTGAGCATCTTCAAGGATAGGGAACTCAGTACCTCCTAAGGTAGTCCAAATCCATTGTTGGACAGCTCCAATTGTTCATTATTCTCAATAATAATAATAGCATTAATGTAACACCTACTACATGCCAGGCATTGTGCTAAGCACTTTATAAATATTATCTCATTTGATCCTCATAACAACCCAGGGAGACAGGTGCAATTATTATCCCCATTTTATAGTTGAGGAAACTGAGGCAAACAGGTTTTTAAATAACTTACCTATTAAGAGATCTTCCTTATGCCAAGCCTGAATCTTCCTCTCTGAAATACTTACTCAGGAACACAGAACAAATCCAATGCTCCTTCCATATGACAGTCCTTGAAAACAGCTATCTGCCTTGCCCCAAGCCTTCTCTTTCACAAGCTAAACATGTCCGGTTCCTTCAACTAATTCTTGTCTAGCATGGTTTTTAAGTCCATTCCCTCTCCCAATTGATCTTTAAAACTATTTGCAGCAACTAGGACAAAGCAGTAGAAACCAGAAAATGCTGATTGTGGGGGAGGAGGTATAACATGTAGGAAAAGGTTCAGGGAAGGGAACAGTAGTAACACATGCACTTTTCCTAGTTGAGAATATAATTGCTTTGTCAGTGTAGGCCTGAAGAATCCTATATGTCCTTCAGCAAGTCATTGAACCTCCATGATCCTTCATTCCCTCCTCTGTTAAAGGAGGGAGTTTGTGTATTATAAAGCAGCAGTCATCAAAACTACTTGGTACTGGCTGAGGAATAGAGTAGTGGATGAATGGAATATATTAAGTACATAAGACACAGTAGTCAGTGACTATAGTAATCTACTATTTGATGAACCCAAAGACTGTAGCTTCTGGGCTAAGAACTCACTCTTTAACAAAAACTGCCAGGAAAACTGGAAAAAGTGTGGTGGAAACTGGGCACAAACCACTATCTTACACCATATACCAAAATAAAGTCTAAATGGGGTCATGATCTAGGTATAAAGGCTGATATTGTAAGCAGTCTGGGAGATCAAGGAATAGTTTACCTGTCAGGTTTATGGAGAACAGAAGAATTTGTAACCAAACAAGATAGAGAGCATTATGAGATGCAAAATGGGTAACTTTGATTGCATTAAACTGAAAAAGTTTTGTACAAACGAAGCCAATGTAACCAAGACCAGGAGAGAAGCAGAAAATTGGGAAAGAATTTTTACAACCAGTATCTCTGATAAAGGCTTCATTTCTAAAATATACAGAGAACTCCATCAAATATATAAGAATAGAAGTCATTCTCCAGTTAATAACCATCAAAGGATATGCACAAGCAGTTTTCAGAGGAAGAAATTAAAGATGTCTATAATCATATGAAAATGCTCTAAATTACTATTGATTAGAGAAATGAAAGTCAAAACAACAATGAGGCAGCACATCTCAACTGTCAGATTGGCTAACATGACAAAACAGGAAAATGATAAATGCTAGGAAAGATGAGGGAAAATTGGAACACTTATGCATTGTTGGTGGAATTGTGAACTGATGCAACCATTCTGGAGAGCAATCTGGAACTGTGCCCAAAAGACTATAAAAATGTGCATACCCTTTAACTCAGCAATACCACTTCTAGGACTGTATCCCAAAGAGATCATACAAATGGGAAATGGGCCCTTATATACAAAAAATATTTATAGCAGCTCTTTTTGTGGTGGCAAAGAATTGGAAATCCAAAAGAGGCCCATCAACTCGGGAATGGCTGAACAAGTTGTGGTATATAATTGTAATGGAATGCTATTGTGCTATAAGAAATGAGGAGCAGATGGACCTCATAATAAGCTGGAGAGACTTATATAAACTGGTGCTGAGTGAGGAGAGCAGAACCAGGAGAACACAATTACGGACATGTTATATATGTGACAACTAACTTTGATAGACTGGGCTCCTCTCAGCAATGCAAGGTTATAAAACAACTCCAAAAGACTCATGATGGAAAGGGCTATCCACATCCAGAGAAAGAATTACGGAGTCAGAATGCAAACTGAAGCAAACTACTTCCTCTCTCTCTCTTTTGTTCCTTCTTTCTCATTGTTCATTTCATTGGTTATAATCCTTCTTTACAACTTGACTAATGTTTAATGTGAAGGTATATGTAGAACTTATATCAGATTGCATGCAGCCATGGGGAGGAGGAGAGGGAGGAGAAGAAAATTTGAAACTCAAAAGCTTGTGGAACTGAATGTTGTAAACTAAAAGTAAACAAATAAATAATTTTTTAAAAACACAAAGGAGCAGGTTTGGCTAGATGACCTATCAGGTTCCTTAGGCAAGCCACTGTACTTCCCTGGACCTCAGTTTTCTCTTCCATAAAACGAAAAGAGTTGGAATAGGCAATCCCTGAAGTTCCTTCCACCTCTTGAACTATGATCCTGTGTGTAACCTTGGGGAAGCCACTTCTGCTTCCTGGGCCTCAGTTTCCTCCTCTGTAAAATGAGGGGCTGGACCAGATGGCCTCTGAGATGCTTTCCAGGGCTACAGTTTCAAGCTTCTGATCCTTCAAGGATTGTCTATTTTCTCCCTGATGCAAGTTGACTTCCTCAGCTTATCCCTAGCTGGCATTTGGGTACCTTTCCTCAGTTGAAACTGGCATACCACCTTGTGAGTGGGCGGGCAGCCACCTAAACAGATGGGCATGGATATAGGTATGCCAGAGAGAGGGTATGTGCATAAAATATGAGTAGGGCCAGATGCCAAGTTAATGGTTAAGGGAATTCTCCAGTAGTTTCACTGGAGAGCTGAGGTGACTTTGAGAATCAGCCCTCAACTGGGGTTGCAGTTTTAGTGGCCTTGATCTTATAATACAGATCTTTTCCTTGGCCTTCCAAGACTGTCAGCATTATACAAGCTAGGATTTGCCTTACACATGAGCAGGATCAATGGCTACCAATATGGTGTGAATCGAAGGATACTACAAATCCAAAACTATACTCACCCCTCTCTTAGCCTGAAATGCCAGCCATAAAATATATTTTATTGGTCTACACAACAAAAATGGAAACATTAATAATAAATCCCAACTTCTAGAGAGCGTAGATCTACCACTGGAAGAGACCACAGAAATCCAATTCCTTTATTTTTCCTAAGAGGAAACCAAAGCTTCTTGAAGAAATTACTTCCTCAAGGTCATTCCTAGGATCCCAGATCTAGAACTGGAAGGGACCTTCTGAGAGGCCATCTAATCCAAATTCCTCATTTTTTTTTGCTTTTTGGAGGGGGGCCCAGGGCAATTGGGGTTGACTTGCCCAAGGTCATATGGCTAGTTTTGTGTTAAGTGTCTGAGGTCGGATTTGAACTCAGGTCCTCCTGACTCCAGGGCCGGTGTTCACTGCACCACCCACCCAACCCATAAACTCCTCATTTTCCAGAGGAGGAAACTGAGACTCAGAGAGACAAAATGGCTTATCTGAGGTCACCCCGATCTTAAGTAACACAGCCAAGGTTCTAATTTAGGTCCCCTGACTCCAGATGTGCTAGTGTTCTGGCTACAGAATGAAGTGCCTTATCATGGCAGCCCTGTGCAGTAAATAGTACATGGATTAGGATCCCTGTTTTATAGAAAAGAACACTGAGGTTCAGAGGAAAAGAATGACTATACCCAATGGCTATACAAGTAGCTGAGTAGCCAAACTGAGATTTAAACCCAGGTGTCCTGATTCTGTAGTCAGCCCATCTGTCCACTCCAACATTCTGCCTTTCTGCATGTGTTGGCTCAGCTGGTCCAGAGAAAACTTTGGAACTCTGCTAATAACTCAACTGTTCATCCCAACAGTGCCCTACCAACATTGATGACAGGTCCTATATATGCAAATATTTGTAATATATACCATGTGTTATATATTGTATATGGTGTAATAGATATACTATACACATGCAATTTTTTTAATACAAAAACGAAAAAAAAGTGAGTGTCCATTGATTGGGGAATAGCTGAATAAATTATGTAGTACAAATGTAATGGGATTGTTCTGTAAGAAACAATGATTATGAGAAATTAATAGAAACTGGGTTAGATGTCTTGGAAGAGTTATAGAACAAAGTAAAGATACTCAAGAACAGCACAGAAACAACCTCAAGAAAAACAAGACTAAAAGGCATCGGAATTGAACTCAAAGCAATGACCAGTCTTAACTCCAAAGGCCAGTGATAGGTATCCTTTCTCCTGGCAATGAGCTTGGGGCCTATGGGTGAGGAATAAGGCATACATTGTCAGACATGGTCACTGTGCCACATTGTTTTCCTTAAATGTACTTCTTTGTTACTAAGGTGGGTTGTAGGGTGGGGAGGGAGTATTGGGAAGTGATGATGTTTAAAAAAAACCCAGAAGTATCAATAAAACATTAAAAATAAACAAATCAATGAATAAATGAATGCATGATTTTTCAAATGTGAATAGCACCTTTGTTGCAGCCAAGCTAGCACATTTTAAAATCCCACAGGTATTTTCCACAGCATTGCCATATAATACCTCGTTCAGTCTTCACATCCACTTTAAGCATTTCTGTGGTTGAATTAATGAGAGCACTAGGGACCCAGGCTGTCCACCTACCTCCTCCCTGCCCCATCCACATGACTATCCCATCTTCTTTCTATCATATGATCCTTAATAACAACTTTGTCTCTCCCGTTCTCCTACAAGGAAGTCTTCCAGCTTGCTGGTGCCCCCACCCCAGGTGGAAAACTGATGGGAGGTCACCATCAAGACTGGTGCATGATGGGCAAAAATTGATAGGCCAGGACTACTTTGGGGAACACCTGGAGAGATGCTATTAGTGCCATAAGAGCATTGGAGTATGGTTCTGTTATAGAGCTTTTCTTTTTAAGTTAGCCAAATTTACTAGAGTTAGTGTTGTTTAGTGGGTAGAGTTCTGGACCTCAAATGAGGAAAACCTGAGTCCACTTCCATCTCTGATGCTTGCTAATGGTTTGACCTTGCTGAGTCTTGGTTTTCTCATTTGTAAAATAGTAAACGGAGTTAGTGCTGACCTCACCAGCTCGTTGCCCTGGGAGGCTTAAATGAGATAATGTATGTAAGGAGCTTTGCAGATGTAATAAAGCGCTAGATAAACATCAATTATTACTATTCTTTGTGCCAACAGGTGTGGTCTTATCACCTGGGAGTTTCCCACAATCCCTTTTGATTCGTGGAAAACTGGTAGGGGACCTTCCGGTTGTTATTGGAGGCTTTCAGGGTTGATCCCCACTCAAAGAAAGGAATTAATGGACAGCTCATGTTCTCTTTACTGACTGTTAGAGTGTTCTCCTATGTGATAATCAATTTAGCCCAGCTGTAGGTTGCTTAATTGCTTTAGAAACCCCAATTGGTTTTGAAACCAAATGCATAGCCTAAAAAGAAAACTTGAGTTCTGGATTTGATTTGCAATCATACTCTGCCGAAGTGATTATATTTGTCGGCCACCCTGCAAACCTAGATTTCTAAATCAGTCAGGGAATTTTTTAAATGAAGTCACTGTTCGATCTTAAAGCATTTATGTAAGGGCTCTTTTTCTGCAATCTCATAGCAATATAAAAAATCATGTGCATTTGATTTGTGAATCAATCTACATGGGGGGAGGGAAAAGGATGTGTGTGCTCACTCCGGATTTAGTTACTTTGACTGCCAAACATTTTCATTTACTGCAGGTGACTTGACTTACTAGTGTGATATGTTAACATTCCTAGACATTGTCATTTCCCACAGGGATCTTTTTACACTCCCTTGGTCAGACTGAACTGGACAGAGACAAGTAGGACCACAAATTAGACTGCAAGTGTGAAGAAAAGCAGACAGGGGCCAATGGAGAGGTTCCCACAATCCATTTTAATTCATGGGGAAAGAGGTGGGAGAGGATATGAAAACCATTCACATCCTTTAACCAGTTACCTGTTGGGGAATGGGCTCTCTGTTTCAATTCCCTGTATATTTCAATTATCAGACTTTCCATTGGTGATATTTTATGCAAATATCTTCTCACGCTACAACTTCTTTTCTAATTCAACCTTCATTGAGTTTATTCATGCAAAGGCTTTTAAATTTTATGTAATGAAGATAGTCTGATTTATTTTTAATGATCTCCTCTAAAGCCTTGTTTAGTTAAGAATCTTTCCCCTTCAAAGGACCCATATGTACAAAAATATTTATTTCAGCTCTCTTTGTGGTGGCAAAAAACTGGAAATTAAGGGGATGCCCATCAATTGGAGAATGGCTAAACAAGTTGTGGTATATAAATATAATGGAATACTATTGTGCTATAAGAAATGGTCAGGAGATGGACTTCATATTTACCTGGAGAGGTTTATACAAACTGATGCTAAGTGGAGAAGAGCAGAACCAGGAAAAATTTGTACACAATCACAGACACATTGTATGTGTGATGACCAACCTTGATGAACTGGACTCTTCTCAGCAACACACAGGTATAAGACAACTCTACAAGTCTCAGGATAGAAGGCGATATCTACATTCAGAGAAAGATCTAGAAAGAACAGTGTTTAAATGGAGACTGAAGCAATCTATATGCTAGCATTGTTTTCCATGTTTGGTTTTCTGTCTTTTTTCCCATTATTCAGTCCATTGGTTACAACCCTTCTATACAACCAGACTATTGTACAATGTGAAAGTCTTTGCAGATCCTATACATGATTGCACACCACCATGGGGGAGGGGGGAAGGGAGCAGAGAAAATTTGAAACTCGAAGAATTGTGGAACTGAATCTTGTAAACTAAAAGTAAATAAACAAATCAATGGAAAAAAATTTTAAAAAAGAATCTTTCCCCTTCAACATGGTTGTAAAAAGACAGCCAGCCTCATTTGCCTTTAATTTTTTTTTAATGTTGTGGACTATTATATTCAGGTCGTGAATCCATTTGAAGCCTATTGTGATATCTGGTGTATATGACACGAGTCTAAATTTAATTGCTACACAAATGCTTTTTCCATTAACATTCTTGGGTTTATCAGACACTGGGCTGTTGGGGGGGGGTGTTGTTTGTTTTGGAGGGGAGAAGGCAACACAATTGGGGTAAAGTGACCTGTCCAAGATCACACAGCTAGTGTCAAGTGTCTAAGGCCAGATTTGAACTCAAGTTCTCCTGATTCCAGGGCCAGTGCTCTATTCACTGGGTTGTTGTTTTCGACTCCTCCTGTTTCTTCCTTGTCTGGTCTGATCTACTTTTTGGTTTTAATCAGTCTCAAATAGTTTTTTAAAATAGATTTATTTATTTATTTTTAGTTTTCAACATTCACTTCCATAGGTTTTAATGAAATAGTTTTAATAACTTCTGTTTTAAAATGCAGTTTATATTTTGGTGATGCTTTGCCCCCTTCATATTTTTTCTCATTATTTCCCTTGAGATCCTCAATCTTGTGTTCTTCCAAATGAATTATTATTTTGCCTCATCCTATAAAGTATCCTGCAGTAATTTGATTGGTATAGCATGCAATCTACAACTGAATTCAGTAATATTGCCATATTTATTATATTGACACCATCTGACTGGGAGTAATTGCTGTTTCTGTAATCATTTATCTCCATTTATCTATGTAAAGAATATTTTGTATTTAGATAAGTCTTTTTTCCTGTGAATGGATGGGTCACACCCTCTCATCAGCCAAAGCTATCCCTTATCTTTGATTTGGACCTCGCGGATGTGCAGTCCAACCCAAACCTGAAATCAAGACTTTTTCTTGCAATTTACTCAACAAATGATTATCCAGCCTTTGCTTAAAGACTCAAGGAAGGTGGTTCATTCCATTTTTGGCTTGCCGTAACTGTGAGGAACTTTTCCCTGAAATCAAGCCCAAATTTACCTCTTTGTAACTTCCATCCATTCCTCCCAGTCCAGTCCCTGCATCCAGCAGACCAAATCTAATGGCTGTTCCAGGTGATAACCCTTCACACCCCTCCCTGCCACCAGTCTTCTCTTCTCCAGACTGAATATCCCTAGTTCTTTTGGCTGATCCTACCTATTACATAGATTTGAGGCCATCAGCATTCCAGTGATTTCTTACGTCCTTCATAAATTTTAAGATTGTCAAGATAGTTTTGAACCCTGACTCTTGCTAAGCATACAAATGAATTTTTGTCATCTACAAATTAGATGAGCGTGCCATTGTCACCTTTTTCCAAGTCATTGCTAAAAGTGTTAAACAGCATGGAATAGATCATTCTACTAAAAAAACATCCTGCCAAGAGGGAATCTAGATCATTGAATATATCAATACACTCAATACATCTTGGGCCTTGCCAAACATTCTGAATCGATTTAATAGTATTTAATATAATATTAATTAGTAGTATTTAATAGATAATAACCTAGTCCAGGAAGCGTCAAACTCACAGTCCCCACAAGCAGCAACCAATCTCCCCAGTGTGGTAGAAACCAGATTAAAATGTAATTGGTAAATATATAACAAAATAAATTAAAATGCAGTAGAACAGATAATGTTAATAGATAGTTTTCTAAATCAATATGCAGCCTGCAGGGATCCTTATGTATAAGGTTATTGGCCCCATTTCTGTTTGAATTTAATACCATACTATAATGACAAAGTCGTTCCTTCTTTCTCCTCCATTGATCCTAGTGTCTTCTACTGTGCTTCCTACCCATTTCTGGTTCTCAGGTTTCTTCATATGAATAAATATCCTAAATATATAATGTTACCCTCTCCCCTCTCCCCTTTTATCTTTCTTTTGAATACGCCATATTCTCTCAGAGCCTCATTCAAACCATAGGTTTCCTCCTACCAAGTGTCAGCAATACCGATGAGGTCCAGTTTGCCTCATTTCATTATGGTCTCTAGTTCATCTTGCTTGTGAACCATAACTTGCACATTTTTCTAGACATTCAAGGCCAGAGGTTTAATTACTGTTGCTTTTCATGAATTTTGTCCCCTGTGAATTTCTGGGTGTCTCAGACAGCTGGTCTTCATTATAGCTCTACTCTTGGTAGTTATATTCAGGCAGTATTCTCTCTACCTCTTCCTTTTGAAAAATTAGACTTAAATCACAAGTTGTATCGGCCCTTGTCAGGAGAACTTCATCCATAGTGGGAAGCCTCCCATTCCTTTATTTTGAGACCTTCCCAATGCCTTGTATGGGCAAAGAAACAGGCATAACTTTCACCATCTTTTCAACAATATCCCTAGTTCTACATCCATGTTGGCAAGGGGAGGAGCGACAGAAAGTGTTTTCTTTGGAGGAGGGGAGGGATTGTTCTCTCTACTTCATTCTTAACCAGCTCCAAGTGAGCATCTCAACCTAAAGTTTTCGCAAGAATCTGGTGCCAATCTACTTCCTTCACAATTCACTCAGCTTCAAGAACTCCTCTTCCTCTCATGCCTAATCTTTGAAAATACCATTTGGGGGTAGTTCCTGCCCCCTGGAGTAACTGGCCAACATTTCTCCCATCTCATCAACTTTCATTTTTCTTCCATTCTCACTAGAGGACATTTTTTTCTTCCTTATCTGGCCTGTTAGTAACTGGCTCTTAACTAATTCATTATTTACCTCTGTGGGCCATGTCATTTACTTCAGATTTTTTAAAGAAAGCTTTTGTTTAGAAAGCAGAGAATACTGTGCAAAAATCAAGCTTCAGTGACAGGGCTTTTTTGTCTCCATGATGTAAAGAAAGTCAGAGGTGATATCTCCAGTGCATTGAACATGACTAAATATTAGAAGATGTGGAGTTTTTCAGTCTTTTTTTAAACAAACTGTAGCTTGTTTAACCTTGGGAAGTCACCTGATTTCAGTACAAGGCTGTTTCAAGATCTCTTCAATCAGGATTTTCTCCTTCCCATTGGAAGCTCAGAGAGAAGGGCTGTTTCCTATCCAGCACCAGCTGCATGAGGCTACTTGATACAAGTGTAAGGAAAGACAAGAATGGAACCAGAGCAAGTACCTTGTGATGAAACCCCATTCAATTCTTTCAAATCATTTTTATCCTACTTTTTTTTAAGACAGGAATGTATGCTTAGGGGGAAAAGTACTCAAGAGACTCTATGGTATACTGGAAAATGCACTGGCTCTGAAGTCAAAGGAGATGTGTTCAAATAATGGCCTTCTTTATGTGTTCTTTATGACCTTTGTGACCTTGGGCAAGTTCCTTCACCTCTATGAGCCTCAGTTTCCTTTTCTGTAAAATGAAATACCTGAATCACAAGCTCCCTTCTAGATCTGACAGTCATAGACTCAGATCCAGAGTTGGAAGGGCTTTCTGAGGCCCTCTAATCCAAGTCCCTCGTTTTATAGAGGGGGAAACTGAGGCCCAGAGAGGGGCTGGGACTTGCCGAAGTCATACAGGTGGTAAATATCAGAAACACATTTGAATTCAGATCCTCTGACCCCAGAACCAGTGCTGTTAACTGTTCTTACCTCTCATTTAAACTTGCTGGTCTGGACCATACACCTAAGGCATCTGCCAACAGCTAGTGGCAGGAAACCTTAATAGTAGGGTCAGTTATTTGAAAGGATGTCTAAACCTCTGAATAGTTGAATCTACAACTGCCTTACTCTCTCCTGTTTTGCATAAACCTTAACTTTTCTTTAAGCATTAAACTTTGATTACACATTTCATCTAAGCATTGAAAGTGGTAGTGAATCAATGAATGGATGAATCCACATTTATTAAACCACTTACATTGTGCCAAGCACAGTGCTACATGCTGGGGGATAATATAAAAGGCGGACAAACTTTGTCCTCATGAAGTTTGCCTTCTAAGGAGGGAAGACAAAGCTATATAAGAGAGTGGTGGTCAGAAAGGGAAGTTCCAGTTAGGATAAAACACAGAGGTGGTGAGCAGAGTCACAAGGGTGGAAGGATCAATCTACCCTTTCCAGTAGCAGTGACCATATTTATTTGACTTTGGTCCCAGAACTGAAGAAAGGAGGCAGAAAAGGGAAGGCACATGCTTGGCAGCTTAGTAGAAGGCAAGAAGATGGAAAAAGTATAAAGCAAAGCATGGCTGGGACCAGCTAGATAGAGTGGGCCATGGGAGGCATTGACCCTTCAAGAGCAGTGTGGGTCCCAGGGGAGGAATCCTAACGGTCCAAGGGTTACATCCCCCATGGCATGTAACCCTTCTGTTGGAGGAAGTACAGGGTAAAGCAGCAGGCAAGAAGATAGCTGAAGTATGGGGTAAAGTGAGAATGTAATTCAGCCCTGAGAGGATTATTCTCCATTTTAATTTTTTTGGAGGGAGGAAAATAAGGTATTTGGGGTTAAGTTACTTGCCCAAGATCACACAGCTAGTTAAATGTCAAGTGCCAGAGGTCAGATTTGAACTCAGGCCCTCGTGACTCCAGGGCCAGTTCTCTATTCGCTTATTATCCATTTGAAAGACAAATCTCTCCTGGCTTCTCCCCTCCTAGAGTCAGCTAAACCCAGAAGCGTAAGCCCAGGAAAAGAGAGAGAATATCTGGTTGGGTTAGCCATCCCAGGAATTGAGGACCAGCTCCTTCCTCCGTGATGAGAATGATTGTTTAAGAGTGGTTTTATATAGTTTATATAGGAAATTCTTCAAGACTATAAGTTTCAGAGCAGGTATCAACCTGGACTTCCTCTCTGAAAATTCTCTATACCAATGATATCACATACCCAGTCCCCTCCCCAAAACAGAGTTTACATATGATCTGTGGGAGGTAAAACAATCATTCAGTTTGGTGAGAGATGAGATTTATTTAAACTTGAGGATAAGGTCATGCTTGGGTGAGTGTGCATGTATGTATTGTTCTGTGAAGTTTGGATTCAGTCCAAGGGCTGGACTTGAGGACCTAGAAGGCCACATGTGGCCTCAAGACCACAGGTTTCCTACCCCTGCTGTAGGAAAAAGAGAAAGAAGAAATTAAGGTCTTCTAAGAACTGAGTAAGAAATAACTGAGATTTGCAATGGTTTTCCCGGAGGCCTAATCATGACCTTTAGCAAATGAAGGTGGGGTCATGTCTGATTTTGACTTTTCATTTTGAACAGCCATTTCCCATCTATCTGTCAGCGATAATCAAAAGCCATCTCTCCCTTCCTCTCTCTTTTCCTCCCTCTCTTTCTCACCCACAGGTAAGCCACTCAATATTCCATGCAAAGCCTTCTTTGGATTCAGCGGCGAGTCGGGGCCAATGATCTACTGGATGAAAGGAGAGAAGTTTATTGAAGAGCTGGCAGGCCACATTAGAGAAGGTGAAATCAGGTACTGGCCTGGAATTGTTTGTGTCTGTACTATGTGGGCTATTAAGGGAATGGAGTGCCCTCAATGAACTGTTGCAATGGGGACGCCTCCCTCATCTCCAACCTGACAGATCCTGCTGAGCCCCTTCCAGGGAGGAGAATGGTCTCCAAGAGCTGGCTCATGTGCCCATGGGAGCCTGGCACCAGGATGGGCCAGCCCCAGCAGGTCATTCATATCCCTTGCTGCCCTCTTGCCAAGGGACTCTGCGACTGCTCCTCCTCTACCCACAGGACAAGTCTTTGATGCCCAAGGTTCTCCATGGTGGGAGAAAGGGACAGTGCCTTGTCACTTCTGAAAGGAGGCTCTCTGTATGCACTACAGGCTGGGAGAGGTCTGATGTTCTGCCAAAAAAAACTCCTGATAGGTGTAGCCCTCGATGGGCAGTGCTCCTTCCCTGACCCCCTGTGCCAGTACCCAGTGATGGTTTTAAATGTCTAACCTTTCAAAACAGTTCATTTTCCCCTCACACCTTATTTTAAATTTCAATCAATTTTAATTAATCAGTTGAAAAGCATTTATTAAGAGCATACTATGTGCTGTGCTCTGGGAAAATAAAGGGAAAGGTGAAACATTTCCTTCCCTCAAAGAGCTGATAATCTAGCGAAGAGAGACAACATTGTGCGTGATTATGTAAAGATATGAATGTACCTATATATAAATATAAATGGAAGATCAATTATAAAGCAATTTAGAGGAAAGCACTAGCAACTGTGAGAGATCAAGAAAAACTTTAGCTTAGAACTTGAGTTGAGCCATGAAGAAAGCAAGGTATTCTAAGAGGCAGTGGTGAGGAAGGAATACATTCCATACATGGGAATTCCAGGCCAGTGCAAAGGCCTAGAGATGGGAGGTGGAGTGCTATGAACAAGAAACAGTAGAAAGGTACATTTTTCTGTATTATAGTGTGTGTGAAAGGGAGTAATTTGAGATTATACTGGAAAGGTAAAATGGGTCCTGTTTATAGACTTTAAATACCAAACAGAAGAGTGGATATTGGACTCCGTAGATAATAGAAAGTCACTGGAGTTTATTTTATGGAGGACTGGCATGGTCAGACCCATCACACTTTTCCTTTTTTTTTAATTTACTTTATTCACTTGTTTGTTTACTTTTTGTTTACAAGATTCAGTTCCAGAGTCACTTGAGTTTCAGATTTTTCTCCCACTTGGGTTTCAGATTTTTCTCCCCTTCCTCCCCACTCCCCACCCCCGCCATGGTTGCATATGTATAGTATCTGCAAACTCTTTCACATTGTACAATAGTCTGGTTGTATAGGTGTTATAGCCAATGGAGTGAACAGTGAGAAAAGAGAAACAAAAACCAAACATAGAAAAGAATGACAGCATGCACTGCTTCAGTCTCCTTTTAAACGCTGATCTTTCTGGATCTTTCTCTGAATGTAGACATCTCCTTCCATCCTGAGACTTGTAGAGTTGTCTTTTAACTGTGCGATGCTGAGAAGAGTCCAGTTTTTCAAAATTGGTTGTCACACCCCTCACAACTCTTAAAGCCAGTCTCTCTTAGGTATACCCAGGAACTTAATAAAATCTTAGACTTGGAAAGAACCTTCAAGGTTATCTAGTCTAGCACTCTCAGTTGAGGAAACCGAGGCCCAGAGAGTAAAAATACTAGCACCAGGTCACATGTAGGACCTCAGAGGTCATCTAGAGTAGGGCTTTATTTTTGTTTTTTGCTTTTTTGGAGGGGCAGGGCAATTGGGATTAAGTGACTTGCCCAAGGTCACATGGCTAATAAGTGTTAAGTGTCTGAGGTCAAATTTGAACTCCGGTCCTCCTGACTCCAGGGCCAGTGCTCTATTCTCTGCACCACCTAGCCGCCCCCAGAGCGGGGCCTCTTAAACTTCTTCTACACATAACCCATTTTCACATTTAGACAGCTTTTGTTGGCATTGCATGACCTGTGGGCATACACAGTGCAAAATTCACATGCTTAGTGTTCAGAACCAATGCTACAGAGAAGTTGCTTGGTGTAACTCCAACAGGCATTGCCAAAAACATCTCAGATTCATTACAGACTTGATTTTGAATTCATTTTTGATATTTGTGCATTTGGAAACCTTTTACTGTTGCCAAATGTTCCATGACCCCATATGGGGTCACAACCCACAGTTTAAGAAGCAGTGCTCTAGACCAACCCTCTCATTTTGTAATTGAGGAAACTGAGGCCAAGAGAGTAAAGAGAATAGTACAAGGTCACATGTAGCCCAGAGAAAAATGCCTTGTACAAGTTACTTCTTGAACACTTAGAACTATTACAGAGGTAATAAATGCCAGAAACAGAATTCAAACTCGGGTCCTCTGACTCCAAAGCCAATACTTTTTTCATGGGACCACATTGCAGGAAGTCACTATTTCTCCAAGCCCATTTAGTTTCCACTTGACTGTACACAGAGTGTTAAATGACAGGGTGAAGACTGGGCCCTTGGTCTGGTAGAGAGTCCTTTGACCTCAAGATGGTGATGGGGAACAGTTGTAATAACATTAAGATACTTATCCTTATCAATGGTCTTCCCCACAGGAGCGTATCAGGCCTTCAATAGTACTGTACCAGGTTTAAAAGGCATTTTCATGGTCCTCCTACCTGAGAGGACATAATTCTAAAGAAACAAGCCCTGGTTATCTATCAAGACCCAACCCTTTCTTCCCATAATCCCTAAGCTCTCCCCTCTACTATGTGTGCCATGAGGCAGAGTGCTGACATATTTGACTCGTTCAAAGTTCCACTTAAAATACTTGTGAAAAGATGTCTTCCTGTCATTACTAACTCAACCCCAACTCTCCTTTCATACCTGTATTATTTCCTCCCTTTACATGAGGACACATTCCATCAAGTTTTGCTTAATTTTGCATTTCTTAACACAACAAATTTCATTCCTTCAGGCCTGGTAATTGAGGATGGGTAGGGTGTGCTTTAGGCTGGTGAGAAGGGGAATAGCTCAAGTTCTATGTTATAATTTGGGAAGGAGAAAAGGGCAGGTCTCATCAGCATAAAGAACTCCATGTGTAGAAATTCTCACTACCCATACAAATCAACAACTTGTCAAAGCATCCTAGCAGCACAGTAGCTAGAGCACTAGACCTGGAATCAGGAAAACCCCAAGAAATTGAGGCCTGACTCAGATACTTACTGGTTATATGACCCCTGGGAAGTCATGAAGCCTCTCCTAACATCTGTAAAGTAGGAATAATAATAGCACCTACTTCCCAGGATTATTGTGAAATCAAATGTGTTTTGCTACTACTACTACTACTACTACTACTACTACTACTACTACTACTACTACTACTACCACTAGTACTGCTACTAGTAGCAGTACTACTGGTACTAGTACTAGTATTAACACTACTACACTACCACCACCACCACCACCACCACTACTACTACTACTACTACTACTACCACCACTACTACTACTAGTAGCAGTACTACTGGTACTAGTACTAGTATTAACACTACTACACTACTACCACCACCAGCACCACCACCAGCACCAACACCACTACTACTACTACCACCACCACCACCACTACTACTACCACCACCACCACTATAAGGAAATAACTCAAAGGAGACAGAATATGACCAAGAGGCAAATTTAAATTTAGGATTTAAATAAGCAAAAAGGAGAGAGAAGGGCTTTCCTGGTGGGGGATGGAATAGAGGGATGCATGGTTGGCATGAGCAAAAAGAAAAAAAACAGTCTGGTAGAGGTCAGACTGTAAAGGGCCTTAATTGTCAAGAACAAGTAGGTAGGGTTTTATCCAGTAATCTTAAGAGCCATAGAAGGCTTTTGACCAGAGGAGTGAAATTACAAAAGCAAGGTCTTGGAATGAGTCATTTTGTGCTCAAATAAAGAATGAGGACACACCCTATCAGGTTTTCCTTAATTTTGCATTTCTTAACACAACTCAAGGCAGAGAGAACAGTTTGAAGGCTGAAATATTGCAATAATTCATGAGTGGACTAATATAGGTAGGCCTAAAATAAAGTAGGGGGAAATGGGAAACAAGCATTTATTAAGTACCTACTATGTGCCAGACACTGTGTGTGCAGAGTATTTTATAAATCTTGTCTCATTTGATGCTCATGACAACCCTGGGAGGGAAAGTACTATTATTCTACTATTTTTACAGTTGGGGAAACTAAGGCACAGAGAGATGAAGAGACTGGTCCTGAGTCAGAGAGCAGATGTGAACTTGGGTCTTCCCCACTCCAGGCCCTGTGCTGTATCCACCACATTCACCTCAATGGCAGTGATCAAGAGAGTTGAGAGGATGTGGTAGTCAGTTGGCTATGAGGGGTGAAGGAGAGGGATAAGTCAGGAGTAATTCCAAAGTCTTGAGCCTAGGTCATTGGTAGAATGACAAGACTATAGCAAAGTCAGGGTGGAAAACTATTTTGGGGAGGAAGAGAAGGAGTCTTGTTTTAACTATTGTGGAATTTCACACCCAAGAAGGACCAAGAAGAAAGCCCACAATTCTGGACCAAAAGGAGAGAAAAAAGAAATTGATGACAGATAAAGTTTAAGAACTATTAATACTGCAGAGATATCAAGGAGATTGAAAGGTGAAAAAGTGATATCTAGAAGAAAGAGACGGGAAGCTCCCATCAAGACCATAAGTTAGCGGTGACCACATTCATCAGCTTTTATTCATGTTGCTTTCCTTTTACCTTGATTATTCTTGAAAGGACATTCCAGATTTCACAGTATAAACCAGGAAAAGCTATAGAGTGATTTCTCTGGTCAATAGCCAATCACTTATAGCACAGACCCTGGCCACCAATCTAACAGATTAGCCTAATCCAACATGGGCTGTCATGAGGGGAAATGGAGTAAAGAATGTGACCCCCAGCTCCACTATTGGAATAGCACCACAAAATTTTGGCCCTAGCACTATCTTTATCCATGAGAAAAAAGAACGTCCTCCATATTTGCTTTTAATTAAGACATAGTAGCTGGCACAATTTATTCATTTTGCTGTTATGTCTTTTAATTCAAACTCTATTGACCAAATATTCTAATAACGCAGGGAATTTTCATCACCAAATATCATCTCTTTCAATTCCCCCTTCTAATCACAACCTCTCCTGAGCCTAATATCAATCAGCTTATTTTTTTGTCATTTTAAGAACTATCTCAATCTAGTCTCATTCTATCTATGGTCTTTATTAAGTCAATTACACATGAACTGACCTTCATGCCAGCTGATGTCTCTTATTTGATGAATGTTCTTAGACATTTGGGACATTAGAAACAATAGAAAAGGCACAGGGGGACTGCTTGACATTCTGGTCATTCTGGACATTGACTAGGACCAGTGGATAGTTCCATCTTGGTTAATTCTTTTAAATAGGAAGGGCAAACAAACCAGCACTGTTGGGATTACAGGTTGACAGGGCCTCGGGTCTTTGGGAAACTGAGGGGGTAGGGTATCACAGCAACCCAGTGTCTGAAAGCTTCTAGAAATACTCTACCCATAGTATGGATCTCAGAACCAGAAGTGTATGGAATCCTTCCCTTCACTGGTTGGAGGTAAGATATCATGGAGCTCAAAAGGATCTTAGGGACCACTGACTACAATCCTTTCATTCTGTATATGAGGAAACTGAGGCCCCCAGTTGGCTTACCCTAGGCCATATGTCTAATAATATCTATGGAAAGATTAAAACTCAGGATTTCTTTACTCCACTGCCAGCAAGTTTGCCCCAACACTATACTGTCTCTCAAGTTAAACCTAGGAGGCGGCTTCTATTTTTCTCAAGCAACAGAAGGTGTCAACTTTTTAGCTCTATATATTATTGCCCCAGAACGAAAAAATGACTGAAAACAATTTGCCTAGAGAAAGAAGGCTTGAGTGGATAGCGTAACAGTCTGTAGAGAGTTCTCACACCTTCCCCATTCAGTGGTTACCTTGTAGCTCACCCAGCAAATGGGATGAGAGGTTTGCCAGGCTCTGGTAGCTTTCCTGTGATGTCAATATGCCTCTCATTGGCTACATTGTCCTCTGTTATGCCCCGAACACACTCTGTGTTGCCAAAGCTCACAAGCTCTGGGGTAACATCTTACAATTTCAAACAGAAAATGACCTATCCTTTCTATGCAACTCCAAGTAGAAAAGGGATTATGGGACTGGGCTACTGGCCTTTGTAATTGCATCAGAACCTGCCCATTGTTTACCCTGGCTGCTGTCACCACAAGGATGTAACGTGAAGAGACTTTAGAAGCCATGTAGTCTAACACACTCATTTTACAGAGTGGGAAACTGAGGCTTAAGGAGATTAAGTGATTTGTCCCAGGTCACACATTGGATCATGAATCTAGACCTGGAAAGGCCCTCAGGGGCCATCTATTCCAACTCCCTCATTTTATAGAAGGGAAAACTATGGCCCAGGGAGGGGAAGTGACTTGCCCAAGGTCACACATAGGATCCTAGGTCTAGAGGTGGAAGGAACCTCAGGGGCCATCTAGTTCAACTTCCTCATTTTATAGATGAGGAAACTGAGGCCAAGAGAGGTGAAATCACTTGTCTCAGATCACACAAGTAAGGAGAGACAGAATCGTGATTCAAACTCAGACCCCCAGTTTGCCAGCCTGAACCATGAAAAGGGTAGTAAGGAAATCTGGTGTCCAAGACCATCGTTCCTCCTAGTTCCCATTTTAGGCCTTTGAGGATTGTGAATTCAGCTTCTCACTTTAGAGGCTGTGAATAGGCCCATTTAGCGAGCACACTGGCTTCACTGAGCCCATTAACATCCGTCTGTTGAGGCCAGAGAGTTCAACTGCTATTTGGCGAGTTCTCAGTGGGCATACTGGCAGGCAGAGAGGGCACTCATTCCTACTGTCTATGTGCCAGAGCTTAACAGGAGCAGTTTGGCGGAGCCAAGGAGGGCGCATCTCAAAGCCAGCGAGTACCTTTGATGGAGGATCAGTCCCAAATCTGGGCCACTCAAGGATGAGGAGCCCTGTGCTACTCCTTGGCCACAGCTTTCTTTTCACTCATCTTACCAGTGGCAGGAGAACTTGGGGCAGAAGCGGGGGCAGGAACCAAGCCTGTGTGAATACTCTGTAGTGCTAATAAAATTGTCCTAGAAAGTAAGCCAGTCCTATGAAAGAATATGAAGCAATACTGTTCCTTAAGCCTGCCTACAGGTTTGTGAATTGCACCTGATTGTCAAAGGAGGCTGGTGAATTTCAGTGCCCCTAGCCTGGCCAGGCAGAGACATTTTTTATTCGAAATCTCCCTCACAAATCACTCTATCAATATGGCAGGCTGGCTTCCTCATGGCAGACTGTAATATACCAAATCCTTTATCACTGAAAGTCCTATTCAACATATCTTTAAGTTTTTATGGAAAGCCTCTTAAAATGCCAATAATTTGATTCATATTAGGCTCATGAGATGCTGTGAATATGACAATTTTCCATTGATGTGGAGGAGGTTTGTTTCATCCCTTTCCAATACCATCCTTTCTCTGAGTAAAATGCTCTAACTAGCATTGGGTCCTATGATCCAGGCATGGCAAGTTTCTTCTGTGAGAAGAAAAGTCAAGCTAAAAGGAAGATTCTGAGTTACCTACTACATGTAAACACTCCCTCCCCTCTCCAAAAAAATGTCTGAAAGGGTCCAGTGGAGTCAGAGGTGGGAGGGCCCATCCAGTCTAACCCCCTCACTTTTCAGATGCAGCCTAGAGAAGTTGTGACTTACCCAAGGTCACAGAGGGAATAAAGGGCTAAGGCAGGATTTGAGCTCAGATCCCCAAATCTAGAGCCAGGGTTCTTTTTGCTGTACCACACTGCATCTTGCAGACTGAAGAAGTCACACAAGTCAGGGTGGAAAGAAAATTGCAGAAAGAAAAGTAAGTCACTTCACCCTGTTTGTCTCAGTTTCTTCATCTGTAAAATGAGCCAGAGAAGGAGATAGCAAACCACTCCAGGATCTCTGCCAAGAAAACCCTGAATGGGGTCATAAAGAATCAGACACAATTGAAACAACCAAACAACAAATGATCATCCAATCAAGTGGCAAGCATTTCCTGAACACCTCTCATTCAGGTCATTATGCTGGGTGCTTGAGATGCCAAGACAAGAACCACCTCATGCCCTCAAGGACCTCATTGGGAGACTGGGGACAGCATTAATCAATCCACTAACACTTAAGTGCTATGTTCTATACTAGGTGCTAGGGATCCAAAGACAAAAATGAAACAGACCCTGCCCTCAACGAGCTTGCAATCTACTGAAGGAATGCAACTCATACACAGATAAAAAGTAAATATAAGTTAAGTTGAGGCTGGAGAGACTACCAACAACTGAGGGGATGCAAGTTTTCAGTAGGAGGTAACACCTGAACTTAGCTTTGACAGAAAATTCACATTTCAAGATTCAGAGACTGAAAAGGAAACACATTTGTGGCATGTGTGCCTCTGCCAAGGCACAAGGAAGGGAGGTAGAATGCCAAGTTCAGGAACAGTGAGTAGGCCAGTTTGGGTGGATCTGCATGTGTGAAAGGGAGTAATGGGAAATGAGGCTGAAAAGGTAAGCAGGAGCCAAATTATGAAAGGCTTTAAATGCCAAGATGGGAAGTTGGTATTTTATCCTCTAGGCAAGAAGGAGACATTGATGATTTCAAAGCCAGGCTTAAGAGTTTATATTTTGTCCTATATGAGGCACTGAAGACTTTCAAGCAGGAGAGTGATGTGGTCAGACACAATGGCCAAAGGGCAGGGAAAGGCCACATCAATGTTGTTTAAGGAATGGGGATGCCTGGACTAGTTTGCAGGCAGCAGAGAAGTAAAAAGGGAAAGAATGAAGATTAGAGGGTGAGCGGAGATGATCAAAAGGGGAGTTGGAAGGGAACAGGACCAAGCAGGGGCACAAGTAGAGGTCGTGACCTTGGTAAAGAGAAGAGACACATCTTTCTCAGAAATTGAGCCAGGCAAAGCAAGATTGGGTGATGATGTAAAAAGTTTTGAGGCATGGAATAAGGGTGAATGAATATCTGTTGCAGGAAGTATAACAGAGATTCAATCAAGACAGAAAAAAAAGATTACCATGCAACAGTAAAGACCCCACTGAGGTGAGGTAACCTACTCTTATAGTAGACTGAACTGAACAGCCCACCTCTGGCCAGTGTATCTACCTGTTTTATTGGCCCACTACAATAATGTGGCTCAACTCCACAGCAGGCCAAGCCATTCCAATCATTCCATGATCACTTGATTACTCCATGGAAATGGTCCACCCATCAGAGAGGCCTTGAATCTTTCATATCTATTCAATCAGCCTATGGGGAGGGGAGACAGAATCATCCAAAGAAGATGCTTGTGCCTGTAAAAGAGGTGGAAAGTACTACCCTCAGAATCAAAGGCCTAGTGAATGGCCCCTGTCAAGATGATAAAACGTCCCAAAGTTGAATGAATAGATGTGGTTCAAACTGTGCATAGCCCACTCAGTTCCATGAAAATCTGGCTCAAAGGCAATCTGGGAAGCTGAGTATATTCCCCTTCCCACTGATTGGCCTTGGAGCCAATCACTATCAATGGCCAGAACTGGTAGGTTTTGCCAAAGCTCTAAGGATAAACTGTGAAGTATCTGGATTTCAGAGGACTTCACTCAACAATTCACTGACTATTCTCTCTAGGGCAGAGGCCAGTAGAAGGCAGAGTAGATAGAATATTGATCCTGGAGTCAAGAGGACCAGAATTCAAGTCTAGCCTCAGACACTTATTGACTAGCTGTTTGACTCTGGGCAAGTCACTTAACCTCTGTCTGCCTCAGCTTCCTCAGCTACAAAACGTGAACCATAATAGTACCTCCCTTCCAAAGCTGTCGTAAGGATCAAATGAGATCGTATTTACAAGCCCTTAGCATAGCGCCAAGCCCTTAAGAAATGCTTGTTCCCTTCCCATCATACTCCTGTCATTACCCATTTTTAGATGGTAAGGTGCTAGTGGGCAAGGACTATCTAATATCTGTTGGACACATCTGAGTGGTTGTCACTATTACAGTCCTGTCCCCTTCTTCTTCTCGTGGCTGGTCAGGCTGATGGATTCATCTGAATGGGCTCTATGCCTCAGACTTCTCCCCATAGTCAGCAGTGCTCAATCCCATACTTAATCTTCAATTTGCCACATCTCTCTTTCCAGGACACATTTGCCAAACTGTAGAAATCTAGAACTAGAGAGGGAAAAAGCCTCAAAGGTCATCTAATACAACCCCCTCATTTTACAGAAAGGGAAACTGAGACTCAGGAGGCAAAGTGACTTAGCCTAGGTCACACAGTTAGGAAGATTCTGCCGCAGTCCTTGAACTCAGGCCTTCCTGAGCCCAGTGCTCTATCCAGTAACCAGAAATGGAGAGAGGCCTTATCTCTCAGTTGGTTTGGTAACAGACCCAGGATTCATCCCCATAGCTTCCATTTCTCAGTTCATCATCCTTCCCACTATGCTCTGCTACTTCCTTTTGCTTCCTGCCACTTTTAGGAAAATGAAGTGAACACAAAAAAATCAGAAATAAAAGCAAACTGCTGAGGGCTATCTTGGGTTGCTTATACATTCAGTCCTATCTGTCCTTTCTATACCCACAACCCCAGGCATTGATCACTGATTGAAATAGATCCCTCTGGCCCAACCCCCACATTGCACAGAAAAGAAAATTGAGCCCCAGAGAAGGGAAATTATTCACCTAAGGTCTTCCAGTAAAGTGGCAGAACCAGGCCTCAACCTCAAGTCTCCTCATTTCAATTCCACGTTCTTTCTGCCACTCAGGCTTCACAAATTCAATTCTGTTCACTAAACTGTTAACCAAGGCAGAAACAGGGGCTAGAATAAGTTTCAACAATTGGAGGAAACAGAAAAGGTTTTCTATTTAGTGAAACAGGATATTCCATTCCTCAGAAGTTCCCATTGCCTGTAGCATTTGCATTTCCTCATGCACAGAATGCTCCTTCCTCACATATTCCTCCTTAGCATTATCTGCCTAGGGTTCTAAATCTCTAGGAGCCCATCTGGGTAACTGCTGGTGCGGTGCTTGGCACACAGAGATAGGGTCGAGAACAAAGACTTTTTGATGATGCCGACAATGGCCGATGTTTCTTACTAGACGTTGCTCAGGCATTAGAGAAGCTGGAGCTGCCAGTTCCCCGCATTGGAATCGCTCAGCTCTGTAAACCAGGCCTCCTAGCAATCCCAGAGCACCTTTGCAAGTTCACAAGGAGGCAGTTAACCAGGTGCCTACCGCAAGGCCTGAAAGCAGATGGGAGTTGTCTGCTTCGTGAAACATTTTCTTTTCCACTATCTACTTCCATGGCTACCATTAAATAGGATAAAGTGCTCATTCGGAGGGATGGGAAAGCAGGCTGGGACAGAAAATTGGTTTGATGAACGCTGTACTAAGCATAGAGTAGATTTTCATGAAATCAAGTAAAACTGAATAGAATGACCTTGTGTTTATAGCCTGTGGTGAAAGGATAGTGAATAAAAAGGCCATTTTTACATCAGGAAAACCTGGGTTCTAGTCCAGCCTCTGAGATATACTGGTTGGGTGACCTTAGGCAAACTACTTCATTTCTCAGGGCTCCAGGCAGCTCCAAGAGTATAAATTACAGAAGTGCCACCCTGTATTGGTGAAGGAACTTTCCTCATTTGGGAATTCCTCTACTAAATTCCTCTACTACTAATCTAGAGGTTACATAGATATAGGTATCTGTATGTTTGTCTGCATGTGTGTGTGTGTGTGCGCGTGTTGATAGATAATTCTATATAGTATTTATTAAGTGTATATGTGTGTATAATCTCCCATCATCCATGGATATAATTATCCCTTATTGAGTACTACTTTTAATCTAATTTAATGATTTTAATTTATCTTAATTAGATAGTGTTCAGTGGTATGCCCTACTTATCGAGTGCAGACATTAGCCCTTGGAGTGAAATCACCAGTAACTGACATGATAAGTTCTGTCCTACTACTCCCCAATACTAGTCTTCTGTGCTCATCAAGCTGGTTCCCCGATTCCCATCTCAGACTTGGCTCATACTAATCTCCCTCCCCCAACACACATACCACACCCCTTTGCATATCTGCATCAACCCATATTTGTCCAAGATCTGGTTCCTGCCTTCTACAGTGCCCCTCCCTGGCCACTTTCTTTCATTGAACTCATATTGGCACCCATTCCAATACTGCTCAGTCTAACATTTGGTTCTATACTATCTATATTACTCTCAAAATTTTCCATATAGGTTCAATTTGGCTCCCTAGGCAGGCTATAAACCTCTCCGGGACAGTGACTGGCCACGTCCTTCTACTTTTATATATATATCCCCCATAGCGCCAGCCACACAATAGGGGCTGTCTGTCTGTCTCTCTCTAAATATATGCATATATATATATAAATATATATATATACACACATATATATAAATATAAATATTTTGATTGGCTGATATTTACTTGCTAGGCAGTTGCCTGACTCTTCTGAAGAGTGATTTACAACCATAAAGGCCACCTTACTATTTACTCCCAGAGGAGTAAGTGGTTCCCTCCCTTCAAATTTTCCATAGCTGATTATTAATACACATCATCTATATTAATAGATGGGCCGAGGGCAATTTTTCAAATCCTCTCCCCAGATTCTCTCTGCAGCCTCTGAAGATCTATTTTGGAAACAGCCTTAGACATGAAGAATGAAGGCCTGTGTATGGGGGACAGGCCGTAGCCTTGTGTCTCCATGCCTGGCGAAGGCAGAGGCCACCCTGGGAGGGAAGCATCCAGTCAAACTGGGTTTGTGGGGTATGAGGAGCTTCTGTGAATAAACACTGCTATTCCTGAGAGGGATACCCAGGAGGTGGATGGAGCCGCCCAGGCAGGAGGCCACAGAGATGCAATGGGAGAAGGGGGAGGAAACAGCAGGCAGGCTATGGATGAGAGCTTTGGTCAGGAGAAAGTTCCAGTTGTTCCTCAGACAGAAGTGGGGGATGGGGAAAATCTCTCCAGAGCTGATCAGAAAGCCAAGGAAATAAGCAGAGAATGGTGAGAGGCAAGAAAAGAAAGACCAGGAACTTACAACTTTCCATAATATTAGAAGGAAACAGAGATGAATGGTCCTCAAATCTTTTCCACTTGACTTTCAAATCCCTCATTAACGTTTTCTGTGTCCTGGACCCCTTTGACAGTCTAGTGAAGTTTACAGACCCTCTTCTCAGAATTGTATTTTTAAACGCATAAAAATAAAACACACACAATTACTCAAAAAAATATGTTTAGATAGTTATCAAAATATTGTTTTAAGAGCACATACCTCAGGATAAGAACCTTTGCTTTTGAAGGTAGTGGTGGCCCTAAACTACAGTATGGGTGCTTGGTTCAGATAGGCATCTTTCGCAACCTGGAAGTTCATAACCAACAAAGTCAAGAACTGAGTTGAGACAGAGTTGGAGAGCCACCCCATCTTGCCTTCCTGAACTGGGGACAGTCCAATACAAAGAACTAACTAATGGATCTGCCTTACGTAGGCTTCCCTAAGGCTTGAAGGGCAACTAAGTGTTGGGATTGCCAAGGGCTGTGCCCCTTGGGGAAAAGAGAATAGGGCAGGCCTAAACATCAATGCCCTGGAAGAAGAGATTGGTTTATGGAAACCAAATAGTGGACTATTTGTCTACAGATAATCAAAAAATAACTCTAGTTATCTCCTGATAACAGCAGCCTGCAGGTCACTACAGGAGCTTTTATTTCTCTCATATCGGCACATATGTGGCAAATGATTTGCTAAAGTTCATTGCCAAGAGTTCATTAAATAAACTTTCCAAAGCCACAGGTGACACCCTAAACAAAAGTGTGAACTAGAAAAGGTTCCCATTCCCATTCTCGTACCTTGCCTGCTGTACCCACCAGAGGTCTTCCCCTCGATGTCTAGTAACCTCATGTTGTCTTATGACTTCCCAGTCCCAGCCCCCAGGGCATCCTGCTCTCTCCAGGCCCTATTGACATGGCCTTGCTTTCCTCCCCTTCCACAGCTCTAGAGATGCAAGAGTAGAAAACTGAGGCCAAGGGAGGTCAATTGATTTGCTCAAGATTACACAAAGGATCCTAGATCAGGAGCTGAAAAGGACCTCAGGGAGCCACCTAGTCCAACCTCCTTATTTTACAAAGGGGGAAACTGAGGCCCTGGGAAACAAAGTGATTTGCCTAAGGTCCCAAAGGGTAGGAGACATCAGAAGCAAGATTTAAATATAGGCCCATTTGCTAGGCCCCCTGCTTTCTCTGCCTTTCAAGAGCTACTAAGCTCATTCATGTTAAGTGGCTAAATTGACAACAGATTCATGTGTCTCCTGGTGGCATTTGCTTTATAACAAAAGATTCCTGGAGCCCAGACACATTAACTCGAGGAAATGAGTCAAATAGAAGAAAATTGAGGCACTAAAGGAAATTCAGTTGGGATGATTCTTAGAGGAAAGGGTCTTGTTCCTCCACCCCATATAGCTGGCCCTGTCTAACCTTCTCTGGCAGTCTTTTCCAAACACTTGCTAAGTACCATGGCAGTATCATAGGATCAGAGATTTAGAACTGGGAAGGACCTAAAAGGCCATCTAGTCCAGTGCCCTCATTGTACATAGGAGGAAACCAAGACTCAGGGAGGAGTGAAGTGACTTGCCCAAGGTCCCACATAGGATCCCAGGTCTAAACCTCAGAGGCTTTTAGTCTAAGCCTTTCATTCTGCCAGGCAAGAAATGGGGGTGGAGCAGGGGGAAATGACTTGCCCAGAATCACACACAGGATACCAGATTTCAAGCTGGGAGAAAACCCAGTGGCTGTCTAGTCCAACTCCCTCATTGTACAGAAAGGAAAACTGAGGCCCAGGAAAATAACATCACAGAGCTAGGGTTCAAACCCAGGTCTTTTGACTCAAAATCCAACATCTTTTTCACTTTACTAAAGAAGCTTGGCTCAAAATGCTGAGTCCAGACTTTTCTCCTTCTTCCCACTTCATTTGGCACCAACCCTGTTGCTATGCAAATCCCTCACATCCTTTCTTTTCAATCTAATTTTCAGATCAAGATCACCTTGCCATATTTTCCTGCTGAAATCCCAACACCCATTCTAAACAGGGTCTGTAGGTGGTCCCCAAAAATGCATATATATGTGCTATCTGTGCCATAACAATTTGTATCCTTTAGAGGCTAGGCTTGTAACCCTAACCAATGGATGCAGCCAAGAATTCCATCTTTGTTTTAGACTTCTCAAAGAACATCTTGGAGAAAAGGAAGTGGAATTAACCCTGACCTTCGATGCTGTGGTTGAGGCAGATCTAGCTAATTACACCTGCCATGTGGAAAACAGAAATGGACGAAAACACGCAAGCATTCTGTTGCGTAAAAAAGGTATTTATTTTTAGTATCACATTTACATATCTACCAAGTGACTGTTAAAGCTAAAAGAAATCATTGCCTTGGCCCGGTTTTACCTTTGAGTGCACCCAGGGGGCCTAGATTGTCTCACTTTTGTCTCCGTATGCCCACAGCCCAGTAGGGAACCTAGCACACAGTAGGTGCACAAGATGTGGTTTTTGTTTGATTTTGTTAGTTGAAGTTGAACTGTTTCCCTTATTGGGGAAATTGTTTAAAAAATGCCTATAGCCTGCTGTACATTTAGGCAAAGGATAAATTAAGTGGGGAAGATTCAAATAGTGAAATAGAACCTCTGAGGGTACAATACATGAAGCTGAATACATAGCACTATGCTGTAATGAGCATTATCAGTCTGAAATTTCTGAGTAAGTATACAGCTGTAGAGAGGGTTTGACAGAGTTCATTTCTGACAGGATAAGAATCAGGAATACTAGGCAAGTTGAAATAGTCAACTAGAGATACCCTGAACCCCTTCTCATCGCACTTCAAGAGAAATGGGTACTTCTGAATCATCTGTTCTTTTGTTCTTGTGGTTTTGAAGTCGTTTTTCAGTCATATCTGACTCTCTGTGACCCCATTTGGGATTTTCTTGGCAGAAGTACTGGAGTAGTTTATCATTTCCTTCTCCAGCTCATTGTATGGATTAGAAAACTGAGACAAGCAGGGTTAAGTGACTTATCCAGGGTCACATGGCCAATAAGTGTCTGAGACCAGTTTTGAACTTGGGAAGATGAGTCTTCCTGACTCCAGACCTGGCACACTATCACCCTGCAGTGCCACCTAGCTGCCCTACCCCCATCATTACAAAAAAGGAAACTGAGATCCAAGAAGGGGACAGACTTGTCCAAGGTCACCTAGCTTGTATGCATTTAAGGTAGATTTTGAACCTAGGGCTTTCTAACTCCAACTTCAGCATCCTAGCTAGGCAGTACATCATACCTTTGAATACAGCTGAAGTGGTAGAGCTTTCAATGTAATGTAAAATGCAATCATTGTGTCTTCTCAATACTGATTGATAAGAATGCATGATTCAAGTAAAAGAGGGAAAAAGTAGGCATGACCCATCATCTTGACATCCCCAGTATCCCCCAAGCCCAGGAATGGTGCAACTAAAGTAGAGGGCAGAAGGCAGAGATAGGACATGTGCGGTGGCTTTGGTCACCATCGAATTGGCCCAAGGACCAATGTTCTTTAAAAAGCAAGACCAGGCAGGGCCCTGTGGCCATCCTGAGTGCCCTGGAATTCATTTCCCCTTTCCTCTTTTTGCTCCGTGTTCCAGATTTAATCTATAAGATCGAGCTGGCAGGAGGCCTGGGAGCAATCCTCCTTCTTCTTGTGCTGCTTACCGTCATCTATAAATGCTACAACATCGAGTTGCTGCTTTTCTACCGACAAAACTTTGGAAGCAATGAAGATGCAGATGGTAAGTGGCCACCAAAGTGCTGAATTCCATTGCAAAGGCCCCACTTGATCAGGAGGCCAAGGAAGGATGTCCTTTGTGAGAAGAAAATTGGAATGGATTCCATTTCCCCCATCCTCCAATATGCATATGCAAGGATCAGTTGCATCAAAAACACGTTTTAATATGTGTTTACAGTAGCTCATTCTAAAGTCTATCAGGGCCTGTATATCTATTCTCTGAGGACAATGTAATCAATTAGTAATCGTGGCTTAATAGAAAAAGCAGTCAACTTGTAATCACAGGGCTCGTGTTCAAATCCAGGCTCTTATACTTACTACCTGAGTAACTTTGGGTGAGCTACCTCACCTGGCTAGGCCTCAGTTTCTTCCTCTGTGAAATTTTGGAATTAGATCAATGGCCCCTGAGGGTCCTTCCAGCTCTACGTTTATGATTGTATCATTTAACCTTGTTATGCTTCAGTTTCCTTCTCTGAAAAATGAGGGGGTTGGACTAGAGGGTCTCTGAGGTTCCTTCCAGCTCAAGATCTAGAGCCTAGGTGTGACCTTGGGCAAATCCCTTCCCCTCCCTGGGCCTCAGTTTCCTCCCCTGTAAAATAAGGAGATTGGACTAGATTCTAGGCTCTTAAGACCTTAAGTATTTCTTAATTGTTTACTACGTGTACGGCACTGTACTAGGTACTGGGGATACAAAAAGGACCACACTCTTTTCCAAGGAAGCCCAGAGCACAGGCATCCAGGATGTGGTCTCTAATTTTCATGCATTTCCCAGAAATGACCCAAGAAAAGCATCTACTGCAGACTTCAATAAGACATTCAGCTGAGCTCTGCTCCTCTGACATTCCAGAATGACTGCCTTATTTTCCACTGAGCAAATTGCCTTGGACCAAATCAATATGAATGAAAACTCCGGACACACTGCCCCTTCTGCCTCAATTCCTTGTCCACAAATTAGTTAGTGTCTTTGAAACAGGGTTCTGCAATTAGATGCTTTGATTGTCAAAGCTCAAGAGCACCTGAAAAATCTCTGAGCCCCAAAGTCTTTTTTTTTGACAGATGACAAAGCTCAGGTCCAGAGAGGAAGGAAAACTTGCCTAAGGTCACACAGCAGAGCCAAAACTAGACCATCTCCCCAAACTTCCAGACCAGTGTTCTTTTTTTATTTTTTTGAGATAATTCCTCCCTATCTCCTCCAGGTCAGAATTTCAAGGGCCATTTACTTGCCAGTCCCACTGCTGATTGAGATGGGAGTTTTGCTGACCTGTTCTGTTTCTGACCTGGATCCCGTTTTCTCCTCCTTTGGCATCCTAACAGCCCCTTGTTCCCAGGAGTTCATCATATTAGTGTCAGATTTAGAATAGACACGTGGTCTGCATTCACCCTATCGCAGCTCAGAACCTGGAGATCAAGTGATCTGCTAGCCTCTGCCTCCCTGGAAGCAGGGGTAGAAGACGTGTGATACCACACCCAACCAGTGTTCTTTCCACAACACTCCTTGGCTTAAGAGTTCTTGAAGCACACTAACATTCAGACCAGGTCACTCCATCAACAAGAAAGTCCCTGTTCTCTAGTGCCTACTCCTCAGACCTGTTAGAAGGGTAGCAAATAGCTATTACTGATGGAAATCTTTAGTAGGCAAAGGCAAATCCAGTAAATTGGTTTTCAATATAAAGAAAATTCAGCCAGGAAAAAAATGTGATGCTTAGGTATCACTCGGGTTTCTCAAGGTAGAGGGTGTAAAGGTGGGTAGTAAGATCAGAGATTTTGAGCTGCAAAGGATATTGGGACATCAGAGGTCATCCAGTCCAACCCCCTCATTTTCCATTTGAAGAGGGGTTGACTCTTTAATGATCTGACCTCAAAGTAGCCCTGATGCATGAAGGACAGACAGAGTGCTGGGGACAACCCTGAATTTCTGAGGTTTCTTTCATGGAGAAGGAAAGGCGTGTGACTTGATTGCATCAGTAATTCCACAACCTCACCCATTTGGAAAGCAGGCATTTACTAGTCAGACTAAAGTAATACTTTATATTAGGATATATGTCCTGAGTATGAAAGCACAGTCAAGTGCATCATATATTTCTAGCTGCCACCATTTAAAACCCTAGACTGGGTACAACCTCTCTACTCATCTGATGAAATAAAATTGCGTGGCATAGTAGAAAGAGTCAGGGGACCCAAGTTCAAATTTTGCCTCTAACATTACCTGTGTAACCTTGGTTAAGTTGATTGATTTCCCTGAGCCTCCATTTTCTCATACAGAAGAAGCCTCTAAACTTCCTTTCTGGCTCTGAACTTTTCATCCTGTGGTCCTAAATCACTTAACCTTCTTGGGACCCAGTTCCTTCATCTTTAAAATGATGTTAGACCATAATTCCAAGTCACTTTACCTGCCTAGTCCTTTGTTTCCTCATCTGTCAAGAGTAAGGTTGGGGTCTATTGGGGAAAAGATCTGTAATCCTATGTATGACTTTGGGCAAGTCATCTCACCCTTGAGACCTGTTTTCTCATCAGAGACTGGCCTCACAGGAGGCTAAGGTCCCTTCCAGATGGAGATTAAAAATACTTTGGAGAAGTCATATGATTTCTCTGGGCCTCTGTTTCCTCCTCTGGCCTTTGAGGTACCTTCCAGCTCCAGATCTAGGATCCTTTGTGTCACCTTAGACAAGTCACTGGACTCTCCTGGGACTCAGGTTCCCTTTCCATAAAATAAAAAGACAGACCAAATGGCCTCTGAGGTCCTTCCCAGGTCTAGGTTTAGGACCCTATGACAAGTTGAATTTTGTTGCAGAGAAAGAAGTCACTAGTCTAAAAGATAGGATGTTCCACTTTGAAGTCTCTTTCTGCCTGAATTTGTTCAGGTCATCAGTGCAGTATAGAAAGAACTTACAGGCAGCTAGGTGGCACAGTGAATAGAGCACAGGCCTTGGAGTCAAGAGGACCTAAGTTCAAATCCGGCCTCAGACACTTGACATATTTGTTAGCAGTATGACCTTGGGCAAGTCACTTAACCCCAATTACCCTTCCTTCCTCCCTCCAAAAACAAACAAACAACTTACTGCTTACTGCTAGTCAGCCTGGCTTGGCAAGCAGGCACTCCTCCACACCCTCTTTCTGAATAAAAAGGTGTGCCCCACTGGAAGCTGCCCTGCTCACCATTGCTTTGCAATGGCATACCTTCTAACCAAGTCCCAAAGTGATGGGAAGGATTGTAACTCCAGCACTCAAAGGGCTGTCAGAAGTAATCTCGTCCAACACTCTCATTATACAGATGAGCCAACTGAGACCGAAAGACGTCAAGTGATTTGCCTCAAGTTACACAAGTATTAAACATTAGAGGCTAGATTTGATTCTGGGTCCTCTAACTCCAGAGCCAGCTCTTTCATCATATTCTGCCTCATACTAGCTACCTTGAGCTAGTCATTTACCTCCCTGGCCTGGAGTTTCCTCATCTATAGTATGGAAGAGTTGGATTCGAGAGCTTTTCAGGGTTTTTCCAACTCCAGAGCTATCATGCTATAATTCTATGAGCCTAATAGAATATTCTACCCTGGAGAGAGCAGTGCCAACTAGGGAGTGAAGTGTCACTGTGACCCAGGGAGGGGGAACTGTTACCTCCCAATCTGGGTCCGAGTGGCAACAGACTGTACAGGTTGTTAAATGTTAAGAGGCAGTTCATAGCCCAGTAAATTAAGGTAAGCACTGGTACAGTGAGACTGGGGAATGAGATCTCCAGTTTCCCACTCTGGAACTTAGGACAGTGTCTGATACTTAACAGTGATGACAATAATAATAATAATAATAATAATAATAATAATAATAATAATAATAATAATAATAACTTAGGTTTGTAAAGAGCTTTCCAAATATTACCTCATTAATGAATGCAGTCACTTAATCAATGTTTCCTGATTGATCCTGACCTGGGCAAACAATAAGGAGGCTAAGCTGAAAGAACACTGAACAGACTGTTGGGAAATATTTCAGTTTTAATCTCACTTAAGGACACTAGCTGAGCAGGGAACCTTGGCAAGTTCACTCTGGCCCCCAGTTTCTTCACTTGGCAAATGGTATGCTAATACCCATATTGCTTCCCTGACAGGGTGGCCGCAAGGACCATGGAAGATAACGTATTGAAAAGTGCTTATGATCTAACAATGATCTAAATTTACTTCTTATCATTAAGATGAAGGTGATTGAGGACAAATGCTCAAGAGGAGCCAAGAAGCTGGGAGAGTGGGGCGCAAGGCTCAGGCAGAGCCCCAGTGGCACAGCTGCCAAAAGAAGCCATTGGACTGACTTGTTAGCACCTGTCCATTTGTATGTGGGAGGGGTTGCCACTCTTCCCTCCTTCCCTCCCTGCTTAAGGATCCTGTTACAACTGTACCATAAGCAGAGTGAGACACCAAACCTCGATTTCATTGGATGGAGGCCCAGAGACCCAATTATTCTCTGTCCTCTGATTGGTGGACAATAGGGAGTAGCTAGTCCAGGAGACTAACACCAACCTGAAAATAGTTGTTGGACAGGCCCCAGGTGACTCAAAGGAGTCTATAGCAAAGGACTCTATCTCTCCCTCCCTTCAGCCTTGGTGGCCCCACCTCTGAGGACAAAGAATAGCAAAAGAGTGCTAGTTTAGGCTTTCTCTTCTTGTCATTCACAGCCAGTCAGTCAGCAAGCATTTGGTAAATTCCTACTATGTGCCATGCACTATGCTAAACACAAAAAGAGGCCAAAGACAGAACCCTGCTCTTAAAGAGCTCATAGGCTAATGGGAGAGACAGCATGCAAATAAAGAAGTTCCATACAAACATTTTACACAGATTAATTAGAAATACTCATCAGATGAAATTAAGAGGGACTGGGAAAGGCTTCCTGTAGAAGGTGGGATTTAAACTGAAGCTTCAGGGAAGCCAGAAGGGAGAGCATTCTAGGCATGGGGGATGGCCAGAGGAAAGGCACAAAGTCAGGAGGTGGAGTGTTGTGTGCTAGAAAATCCAAGGAGGTCAGTGTTCTTGGACCACATGGAGCATGGGAGATGGAAGAAGACGGGTAAGGTAGGAAGGGGCCAGGTTATTGAAGGGTTTTAAAAACTAGAAGATTTGGTATTTGATCCTGGAGGTGGGTAATAGGGAGCCACTGGAGTCTGAGTACAGGAGTAACATGGTCAGATCTGTGTTAAGAAATATCAGTTTAGGGGCAGCTAGGTGGCGCAGTGAATAGAGCACCGACCCTGAAGTCAGGAAGACGTGAGTTCACATCCGGCCTCAGACACTTAACACAAAAAACTAGCCGTGTGACCTTCGGCAAGTCACTTAACCCCAATTAAAAAGCAAAAAAAAAAAAAAGAAATATCAGATTGACATCTGAATGGAGGAAAACCTTGAGGAAGACTATTGCAATAGTCCAAGTGTGAGATGATGGATCCCTGCATCAGAATGTTGGCAGTATCAGAAAACAGAAGCAGGCTTCCATGAGAGATGTTATACAGAAACAACAAGATTTGACAACTGGTTGGACATAGGGGGTAAGGAAAGCCATCATGGTCAGCCACTGGTTGCATGCACGGGTGAGAGGATGGTAGAACCTTTGACAGCAATACAGAAATCAGGGAGAGGGCTGGGGCAGAGGGAAGATAATGAATTCATTTGGGGATATGTTGAATTTAAGATATCTACAGGATGTTGAGTTTGAGATATGAGCTCTGGCTCAGGAGGGAGGTTATGGTTCAATAAATGGCTCTGGAAATCATCAGCATAGAGATAATTGAATATATGGGAGCTGATGGTATCAAGGGACAAGAGAAGAGGTCTTGGGCTAGAGTCTGGGGATATGCTCACTGTCGTCAGGCACAATCTAGATGAAAATCCAGCAAAGGAGACTGAGAAGAAACCAATAGACAAGGTAGGAGTACCAGGAGAGAATGTCACCAAAACCTAGCAAGAAGAGGGTGATCAACAGCCTCAAAGGCCGCACAGAGGTCAAGAAAGAGGAGGGTGGAGAAAAGGCTTTGGTGACTAACAGATCAGTGGAATGAAGAGGTTGAAAATCAAACTGTAGAGAATTAAGAGGTAAGGAAATGAAGGCATGGATTGTAGAAAATCTTCCTGAGGACTTTAACCAGAAAAAGGAGAAGTATAGGTTATTTGGGGGCAATAAGGAAAGAACACATCCAGGAGACTCTAATGTCGACCTGAAAACTAGAGCACCCCTGTCTGATAGATCCTCCAAACAGCTGTCCAGGATCTGACCGTGCTGCTCCCCATATCAAAAATCTTTGCTCAATCTCTGTTGCCTCTAGGATAAAATTCAAACTCAGCCCAATAGTTAAAGCCCTTGATGATATGACTCCAGTCTGCCTCCCCTTCCCTCTTAGGTCCATTGACTTGCCTAGGGTCACACATCTAGTAAGTATCTGAGTCAAGATTTGAGCCCAGGGGCTCTTTATTCCAAGTTCAGCACTCCATCCTCTATCCCACACTGTACAAAGTCAGATCTCTAATATTCTAAGTTGCAGAGCAAGGACCAACCAAACTTTGGCCAAGGGAATTTCCTCATTTGAAGGTCCCTATTCCAGTGAAATTTCATATCTAGACCTAAGGGAAGAAAAAGAGCCTGAAAACTTAGGTTGTATCCATATTGTGGAGAGCCATAACAGTCAGGCCAAGTCTGAATTTTATTCTGGAGGTAAGTTTTTTAATCTGGAGAGTGGCATAGTTGAATCCATTCTTTCAGAATAGCCATCTGGAAACTGTGTGGAACATACATTGGAGAGAAGAAAGATTGAGGCCAGAGAGGTTAATCAGAAGGTTGTTCCAATAGCCCAAGTGAACAGTGACAGGGGCCTGAACTAAGGCAGTGACTGTATGAAAGGGAGACAAGGGGGTGGATGCGAGAGGAGTTGGTGAGATAGACTCAGGGACGGGTAGCTGTTCACCCTGGGGGAAGAGTCAAGGATGCCTCCAAGGTTCCAAACTTGGATGCCTTATAGGGAAGTAGAACACTCCACAGGAAAAAAGAAAAAAAAAGATGATTGGGGAGGAGGAGCAGTTTAAAAGAATTCTATCCAGAGTCCTCTTGTACAAAGGCTCATTAACTTAGCCTGGCAACACGGCTGCTTTAAATTACCATTTGGTTTTAAAACAATTTTCTCGACCTTGCTGTTAACCTTCTTTGCTATATCCATCCTACTTCACTTTGAGAGCAACAGCTGCAGCTGTTGAAGCCATGTTCTTGGCTGCTGCCATGGGTTGGAAGTGTCCTTTTTATCTCTGGCATCTGTGCCACTGATAGGTTAGGGGCTGGCATCCTCTAGGGTAGGTCAGCTGACCTGGCTGCTTTCTGCCTTGCTCTCGCCTCTATGATCCAGTCACCTTTTGTTCAACTCCAAAAGATATGACTAAAATATAAGCTAGATAGCCTCCAAACTGAGACCCAAATCTAGAAGGATGGAAAGCATTCTCCACCCCAGTTGGGCACTCCAAGGTTGGAGTGAACAGGGATCCCAGAATGCCAAGCTCTTGCATGAGGTGGTATTTTTTTACTCAACAGGATCATAGATTTATAGAGCTCAAAGGGACCTTAGAGGCTAGTAGTCCAACCCCCTCATTTTACAGATGAGACAACTGAGACTAAAGGAAGTGAACTGCCCATAGAAAAACCCTGGCAGCACAGTGAATGATAAAACACTAGGCCTTGAGAAGATCCAGGTTCAAATCCAGCCTCAGACACTTAACTACCTATTCCACCCCAGGACACATCACTTAACTTCTGTCGGCTTCAGTTTCCTCATCTGAAAATGGGGATAATGATAGCACCTACCTCTTCAATTTGCTGTGAGAATCCAGTGAGATAATGCTTGAAAAGTCTTGGCACATGGCAGGCACTTAATAAATGTGTTTCCTCCTTTCCTAGGAATATTCAGTTATCATGCCAGGCTATGGTCAGTGGCAAAGACAAGAATAAAGAAATTCAGGCAAATAGACACACTCAGAGGAACCCAAGGGTCAGGAGCCCAGGAGGTCTGCTGGGACTTAAAGTACTAATAGCTATCATAGCTCTGAATAGCTAGTGATTTGGCAATGGTTGGTCAATAAGCATTAATACAAAGACAAAAGCTTACACACAGTTATGGGAAAAACTATGCATGGGTATAAAAACTTACCCCCAAAATATACAAGGTAATCTGGGGGGGTCAGTAATAACTGAAAGAGATGAGGAGTACTTTGGGGATGGAGGGCACAGCCACTGGAGGAGTATGGAGATAGAAGCTAGACTGTCATGTGTAAAGACCAATCAGGCTGGAGAATAGAGTAGACAGAAAGGAGTAAATATAGAATAACGAAGCAGCAGGTAGCTGAAAAGTGGCTTTCAAGTCAGAGCTTGTTGTTGTTTGGTCGCATCCAATTCTTCATGAGCCCATTTGGGGTTTTCTTGGCAGAGATCCTGGAGTGGTTTGCAATTTCCTTCTCTCGCTCATTTTACAGATGAGGAAATTGAAGCACACAGGGTGAAGTGACTTGTCCAGGGTCACACAGCTAGTAAGTAGCTGAAGCCAAATTTGAACTCGGGAAGATGAATCATCATCATTGAGCCACCGTTTCCTCATATGTAAAGTGAAAACATTAGAGATGAGACAATTCCTCAGCTCCCTTTTGGCTATAAAGCCATGATTCTGCACAAGGAGGTTGGAACCAAGTTTTGAATGACTTTTCATGCTAAAAAGAGGAGTTTCTATTAGATCCTAGAGAGCCATTGGAGTTTACTGAGCAAGGGAGTAACATGGTCAGAGCTGCACTTTAAGAAAAATGACTTTATAAGCTGCGTGGAAGATGAATTGTAGAGGGAAGAGACTAGATACCAGGAGACCAATTAGGAGGTTATTGCAATCGTCCAAGCAAGACATGATGAGTGGTAGCTGTGTACAAAGAGAAGAAAATATATATATGTGAGAGATGGTATAGAGGAAGAGTAGACTTAGCACTCTTACCAAATGAGCCAGAGACCGAGGCAGGGCTGGAGGGATTGGGCAGGCATTAAAGGGCAGACCAAGGAAGGGTACAGAAAATGATAAATCAGAGAGTGTAAGGCACAAACACCAACAAGCATGGCTACCAAAGCAAAGTCTGATGTACAGGGCAGGGACCCGCCCTTCTCTGGGAGGTGTGCTGCATTAGCCAGAGGAAGAAATAGAGGCCTATGTCACATTCTCTCTCCTTGAAGGGGGCTCTGTCAAGTGTTGGGACATATAGTCTGTTCTCAGGTGAATTCTGCTCAGGAACCTCTGAAGGCTCCTTTCAGCAGGATTCCCTTCTCTTGCATAACCAAAGGACCTCCAACATGTACATTCTCTAGGGAATCAGGTAATTCCAACAATGTATCTAGTGGTCTTTCCCAGGCAGAAGACATATTAAAATACTGACTACTTCCCAGTTTTAGGCTCCATCCTGGCATGGCGAGACAGATCTTCATTCACTCATGTCCTCTCTGCAAAGCAGAGATGAAGATGTAGACTAGCAGCACAGGATGGGAGTAAGATACTATCATTCCACCTCCAGAATCTCCATATGGCCAGGGATTTCCCTTGGGGATATCTGGGAGGGATGGCCTACAATTTTTAAATAGAAGTATGTTTATATGGCCAGCATTCTTATGTTCTGCTTTCAGTCAGAGGAATGAAAGCAACCTCATCATTCACAAATGGGAAGAAGAGCTTCATTTTCCAAGTTACCTTTTGGTTGGGCTTCAGCAATATTCTCAATATGTGTTTCTCTCTTTTTAAGGAAAAATAAAAATGCATTTTTGGAAAGAGGTCCAGGGGCATTAGCCATTTTTTTTTACTTCTAGAGAACTCAAGGTTGATAAGTATCATCATTTCATATCATTCTGCCATCACTACATTAATTTCTTGATTTTCCCCCTCATTTTCTGTAGAGAAATTCAATTTGCAAATATTGCTCATGGTTTTCCAGTATGGCCCTTATAAATCCTATGGGGAACCATGCCATGATTAGCTGTGGCTTCGTTAAATGTTTCGTTTCACAAAAAGAATACAAGTCCATTTTCTCTTTGATCATGTTGGCTCCAAGCCTCTACCACAAAGGGGAGAAAATGCATGATGTAAAACACAGTAATTCCCTGACTACATGTGAAGAGGAAAAACCCCAAGTGGCAATACTGCCGGGGGTACATTTTAAAACAAAGCCTTCTTTGGGAACCTCTGGTCTAAATCACTGCTTATGAGATGATGAATAGTAAGGGGGAAAGCACTGTGGACATACAACCCAGCTTAGAATCATAGGATCTTAGAGGTAGAGTAGGAAGGGATCTCTGAGGCCATCTTCTCCAACTGCCTCACTTTACAGAGGAGGAAACTGAGGCCCAGAGAGATCATAGGGTCCTAGATTTGGAGCCAGAAGGGACCCCATAGGCCATCTAGTCCAACCCTCTCATTTTAGAGGCAGAAACAACTTGTCTAAGGTCACCCATAGGCTCATAGATCTAGATCAGGGGTGGAGAACCTGCGGCCTCGAGGCCACATGTTGCCCTCTACGTCCTCAAATGTGGTCCTTTGACCCAATCCAGTGGTTCTCCACCTCTGATCGAGATGCAGAAATGACCTTGGAGATCCTCAAGTTTGATCCCCTTATTTTTACAGAAGAAGAAAAGGACAGGAAGTAACATCACACAGTAAGTATCAGAGGTGGGATTTGCAACTACTTATTCCAGACTCTGATTTTAGTGCTCTCTCCCTCATGCTATGTTATATGTTACTTCACTGTGCTTTGCCAATGAGCTATCAAATGGTACTATTCAGCCCCCATAGCTGTGACTCAAAATCTGTCACTTTTCTCCTAAGATGGCGTTCATCCTGTGCTCTAGAAGGTGGTGATGCTATGAGCCCCTGCTGGGTACAAATCCTTGACTCCAACCTTTCTTTGTTCTCTCCTGTTCACAGAGGCCTATTTTGGCGCATCCCTTTTATGGCCTTAAATGAGATACTTTGGAATGTACTGGGCTCTTCTTTAGATGTATGCCACGTTCTTTCATTATTTCCATTATGTATAACAACTACAAAGAAGCACGTTGATTCTGATCTCTGGCTGGTTATATCTTTTTTGGTCCTTTCGCAAACATCTGGTTGTGAATATTTCTAAGTTTTTTCTTGTTTCTTCCTTTTAAGACAACAAGGAGTATGACGCTTACCTCTCTTACACAAAAGTCGATCCTGATGCTTTAGATTGTGATAACAATGAAGAAGAACACTTTGCTCTTGAAATACTACCAGACGTCCTAGAAAAACATTATGGCTATAAACTCTTCATCCCAGATAGAGACCTGATTCCCAGTGGAAGTAAGTACTTTTTAATTTTAAACTCCAATCATTCCATTTTACTGAAGAAATCCTATGTGTTGTATAATAGAGCTGATTAATTACAAATCCCTTCTTTGGTAAGACTGTTCACAAAAGGCAAATGTCCTTTTGTTTTTTTAAAAACATGCAGGAGAATTAGCTAGAGAGGTTGCAGCAGGCAGAAGCCACCAGAACCCCAGAGAGACATGGCTGTGTTGTAGATGGAATACTGCACTTGCAGTCAGGAAGACCTACATACAAATCCTTCACTAATATTTACTAGCTCTGTGACCATGAGCAAGACACTTTCACTGAACCTCAGTTTGCTCATCTGAAAAATGAGGATTGTAGATTTGATAACCTCTGATATCAGTTCAGTCGCTAAATTTATGATGTTATGTTTGTAACACTGGGCAAGTCCCTTCCCCTCCATGGACCTCATTTTCTTCCTCTGTAAATTAAGAGGGTTGAACTAGATAGCTTCTGAGGTTCTTCCAAACTTTAGCTGATCTAATGTGTGATGTTGGATAAGTCACTGAATCTCTCCATGCCTCACTTACCTTCTCTCTATGACTCAGTTTCTTCATATGGAATGTTAGAGGATTGAACTAAATAAACTTCTAAATGTCCCAACACTAGATCTATGATCCTAGAAGATGCTCTTTTACTGGCAAAGGCAATATGTAGGCAATAGACTCTGAGTCTATCCTCTGTCATTTAGACAGTCACTTTTTGGCAGCAGTTTTATAAGACCCTCTTTCCTCTTCAACTCCCATGTCTTGACCTTCCCCAGATGCTAAGTCCTTCTTGGATTCATGTTGGGAGTGTGGTTTGCAAATGCTAGCTGAGTCTTCACCAGGCTATATATTAATTTGCTCTTCTGTTCTGGGAAAACGAATGCTAGTTTTCCAAAATGGATATCAGCTTATAATCCTAATGAGAGAAATCTTTTCCAGTATGTTTGTTTCCAGCCTCTTTTAATCTATTTCTTTCAAGTCATAGGAGGTGTCCTTGCCCTTATGTTTATGTACATACCTCCGTCTGCCATTGATCATTTACAATGGATAGCTTCAAGACCTCCATTCTCAAAGAATTCATTCTGCATTTCTGGATTTAGACACAGAATATGGCAAAGTAAGGCTTTTGGGTAGAGGAGGGAGTGGAGTATACTCTTTCTAAAGCAGACTGGTAAAAGGTGCTCAGCCATATACTGCCTTCAAGAAGCATGGGGTCCCATGGACTAGAGTATGTTTGAAACTATACTATATATTGGGAATAAACTTCCAGCACGCATTACAGTTTTATTCATTATAATAAATGTTCACTGAAGCAATGTTGTACAGTGGAAAGAGCACTGACTCTGGAATCAGAAGACCTGGGTTCATATCCTTAGTCCCTTTACCTCCCTGAGCCTCTGTTTCTTCCTCTACAAAATGATAGTGTTGGATGTAGTAGCCTCTGACGTCCATTCTAGCTCTAGATCTAATATCTTGGGCAAGTCTCTTTATCTCCCTGTACCTCAGTTTCCCCCTCTGTAAAATGATAGAGTTGGATTAGATGGTCACTCAGAATGCTTTAAGCTCCAAATTTATGATTTTTTTGTAATTCTCACAAAAAAAACCCAAAGAGCTATATTATAAGTTTCTGATCTGATCTAGTACCAAAAGGGCTCAAGCCTTCCCTCTACAGCCCAGTTCTGAACTATGGAAGGGAGCAAAAAACAGACACCAGGATCCCTGCCTCAGAGTCTCCTTCCAAGGGATCTTGATCCTCTTTCCTCCATACTGTCCAAGACGGCAGGATAAAGCAGGGCCAAGAAGTTACTATCAACCAGTCTTGCTGACTGCCCAATTCCAGGCCAGGGCTTAAGAGTACAGTGAGGAAATATGTAGCTTTAAGCAGCAGTCCAATCCTGGGGTATCAGAGTAATGACAGTAAGTCCTGCTACTATAGAACCAAGAGAAGTTTGAAAAAGCATCAAGGAGAGATATCACCAGACAGAGAAAGCAGAATGAAAGCTCCTAAATACCATGAAGAATGGATTACTTAAGATAATCTTGAAATAAGATTCCAGAAGAAAATAAGGCCATAGTAATTATAAGTAAAACCTCAGGAAAGAATGGATTTACACAAAGACTTCAAGAGTAAATTAAAGTCCTACTAAAATAAATGAAGGAAACTGAGAACAATGAAATTAGAACTCTTAAGGAGAAACTAAAAACAGAATATAGCTTAGAATAAAAACTAATAAACCCTATCCACATTATTAGTACCTTGAAAATGGAATGGAGCAAACAGAACTCAGAAATCCAGTGATAAAACAAGCGATATTATAATAACTAAGTCAAAAGACTAAAAAAGCAGAGTGACATATCTACTAATAAAAACAAATCACCTGAAAACAAGACCGGGAGATACCAATGAAACATCACTGGGGTCCCTGAAAATCATTACAAAACAAAATAATCTAGCTATCTTATTTCTTTTTTTTTTAATTTTAATCTATTTTCTTGGTTACATCATTCATTTCCACAAGGTTTTGAGTTACAAATTTTCTCCCCTTTTTGCCCCTACCCCCCAGCCCAGAACATTGAT
>CM053602.1:46107130-46148718 GCA_028646575.1 Pseudocheirus occidentalis
GCTACAGCCCCCTCCCACTGCTTCCTTGCCCTGGGAGCCGTGTGGCCGGACCCGCTCTTCTCCTCCCCAGTTAGCAAAATCCACTGACCTTTCTCTTAGCCTTTTTTTCTTCTGGTCTGATAGATGTGGTAACTGTGCCTCCAGTGCAGCCGATCAGCTCTCCTATAGCCGCGGTTCCCCCCAGGGCTTGACCCGGCCGGGGTTTCGGCCGCTGGTCCCAGACTGCTGCGAAGAGCCCTGCCTGCTGCGCTGCCTGTAGCAACAGATGTTCTTTCTGTCTTTTAGAGAGTTTTGGAGCTTGAAAATCTGTTTAGCGTCCCATTTTATGAGTTTTTTAGCATGTTTGTGTGGGAGCTGTGGTGCTTTGCTGCTTCTATGCCGCCATCTTGGCTCCGCCCCTCTAGCTATCTTATTTCAAAAAATAATAACATTACTCACCACCACTGGAATGAGAAGGCAAAATGAAAATCAACAAAATCCACAAGGAAGAAACCTCAAATTTAACACACCCAGAAATGTGAATGCCAAGCTCCAGAGTCACCAGGTCAAAGGAAAAAAAAAACCACTACAAGGAGTCAGAAATAAAGAAATCACATTCCAAGAAGTCATAATCAGAATCACTTGATATTACATATTAATTATGGGAAAGAAAACTTTGAATATTGATCAAATAAAAAAACACACAACGGAAAAAATGCTCAAACACTGAACATAATCCTAGAAGAGAAAAAAACTAGATTTTAATACAATAGATTACTTCCAAGCATTCCTATTGATAAAATGAGAAGTGGATAGACTCTTTTAAATTCAAATGCAGGAGATGAGAGAAACTGAAAAAGAATAGTAAGTTTGAGTATCCTGAAAGGACAAAATGTTGATAAGTGCTTACATCTAAAAATTTAACTTACATCTTCAAATTTTAACTATCTTCAAAAGACAAAGAAGAAACAAAGAAAGTCACATCCATGGCCTGGGAGTATTTACCTTTTTTAAGAGGGAAAGAAATGAAAGGAATGATAAAGAAGAAGGTCATAAGTTTCTTCTTACTGTGGTATGACAGAAGATTATACAAGCATGAAGATAGGAAGCACCCCACTCTCATCCAAGAGAAGCAAGGGATATTTTGTCAGAAAAATATAGTGTAAAAATACATTAAGCAGGGAGAAGGAAAAGGAAGTTCAAAAGAGATGGTACAGAAGGGAACACAATAGTAACATTCAAAGCAAATTTCAGATATGGAGATTGTTTTATGAAGAGGGAATTAAAAGGAGAGCGAAAGGCCAAGATCTGGGCTAGATGAAGAGGGGTAGGGAGAGATGGTTGAGATCAGAGATACCTAATGATAAATTACTAATTCTGATTTTATTCTCTTTTATTTCTCACCTTTTTCATTAAAAAGAAGGGAGGTTGGAGACAAAAGGAAAATGTTATAGTATATGGTGGAGGAAAAAGCAAAGCAAATCAGATAATCAGAACTTTGTAAGAATGGAACAAATTTGATCATAAAATGGAAGACAGTGATAGGATAGGTCAGAAAGCAAAACCCAAGCAAAATATTTCCAAGAAACACATTTAACACAAAGATTCACACAGAGTCAAGTGAAAGGTTGGACTTGAATCTTTTAAACCTCAAGCTGAATCTAAAAAGTAAGGGTAGTTGAAAGTTTCAATCATGATCTCAGATATAGCAACAGTAAAAATAATTTTACAAAACCAAAATGGTTAAGAGATAAGCAAGGAATGCACATTATAAATAAATGCATCATTAATAATGGAATGTCAATAATAAATATATATTCACCAAAGAGTATGGCATCTAAGAACTTAAAAGAAAAGCTAATAGAAATAAAGTATAGAGCAATAATTCATGAATGTCATATGTGCCTTTTGAGACCTAGAAAAAAAATAACAAAGTTTTCTAAAAACTTAAAAACCTGAACTTTTTTTTTTTTTAGAAAAATCAGGTATGATAGACATCTTGTGATTCCTAAGAAGGAAGCATAAGAAGTATAGATATTTTTCAGCTTGGCATGGCACCTTTACAAAAACTAGTCATGTGTATTTAAAAAAAACTACAGAAATGCCAGAAAGTAGCAATATTAAACAAGCCTAAAAGGAATGAAAATGGTAATCTACTTTGGAAATTTAGATGTAGAGATTAAATAATATAATCCTAAATAATGAGTTTAAGTCAAAGAACAGATCGTAGAAACAAAAAATAAAATCAAAGAATTGATAACAATGTGATGACATACCAATCAAATGTTTTGGAATACAGTCAAAGCAGTCCTTGGAGGAAAATATATATCTCAAAACACCTTCATCTATAATCTATGTCTCTAAATTTTTTTTTATTTAACCTAATCACTAAAAAGGTGTTTATATAAACACCTCCAACCAAATAGAGAAAGAAATAAAAGATCAGTGAATTGAGACTGTAATTGAAAAATACCTAAAAAGTCACCATATTTAAAACTCCCAAAGAAACAAAAAAAGAAAAATTAAGAAAAGAAGAAAAGGAAAATAGAGAATAAAAAAGTTGGTAAAATTAAGAGCTAGTGTTTTTCTTTGAAAATACTAATAAAAAGGACAAACCATTAGCTAATATAAACAAAACAAGGAAAACCAAATTCCTGAAACCAAAAATGAAGAGAAATTCAAAACAGATGAAGAACAAATTGTTATAAATTATACCCAAATGCATTCCAGCAAAAGTAAAATCTTAAAAGAAAATTATGGATATTTACAAAAATAACAGACCAAAAACTATTCGATTTAAACAACTCAATCACAGAAACAGAAATTGAACAAGCCATAAATTAATTCCAAAAATGGAAGAAAAAACCCACCCAGATGAAACTATGAGTAAATTCTATCAAGCATTCAAACACAGTTGGATTTTTAATATACAAATTGTCTTTAAAATTGAATGCATCTTACCAGATCCCTCTCTGTAAGAAAAAAATAACCCTGATGTCCAATTTGGGAGAGATATAACAGAGAAATAAAACAATAAAACAGTTTCATCAAAAATTATTGCTGTGAAAATATTCAATAAATATTGACAAACTATGCTATAGCATATAAATAAAGCAACAAATAACAATGAAACTTTAAAATTATCTAATACAACCAGGTCATATTTAAAGCAGTAACACAGGGGTGGTTCAGCAGTAGGAAAATTATAAATATAATGGACCATGAGAACCACCATAGCATAGAGGGTAAAGTGATGATCTTGGAGTCAGAAAGACCTGGGGTCTAGTCTTGCCTCTGATTCATATTGGCTTTGTCACCCTCAATAAATCAGTTGATCTTTCAGTCATAAAGGAATTATTGATTAGCACTGGTAGAAGAAGATTCCTTGCAAGTAGTCCCTACTCCAATGAAATCCTAGGTCTGGACCAAAAAGTAATATATGACATATTCATATATTAATAATGAAAGTAATCAAGAACCATATGGTTATATTGATGGAAGTAGAAAAAGCCTTTGAAAAAATATGGCATTTTTGTATGTCAGAAGCACTAAAAAGGATTAGAATAAATGGGCCTTTCCTTAATATAACAAAAAAAAGTAGCTAACTAAAATCAAGAACTAATTGACATTATTTGTGCTAGAGAAATACTCAGCATCTTTCCAGTAAAACAGTGATAGAGAGCAAAGATGCCCATTGTTACTGGTATCATTTGATATTTCTAGAAGTGTCAAATAGCAGGAAGGAAGGAAAGAAGGAAGGAAGGAGGAAAGAAAACGAGAATACATATAGGCAAAGAGGAAGTAAAACTATCCATTTGCAGATGAGATGATGGTTTACTTAGAAAAGCCTAAATTCAATGAAAAAAAAACAACTATTAACTTCAGTAAAGCAACAGGATACAAAATAAACCCACAAAAATCTTCAGTCTGTTGGTTACTCATAAAACCCAACAAGAGGAGGTTTCTGTAATTCCATTAAAAATAATTCCAAAGCATATAAAATAAAGAGCAGTCAGCTTATCAAGACATACTCAAAACTCATGAATACAACTAACTACAGAATGCTCTTTAGAATTAAAGGAAGACAAATAATTTGAAGGATATTCATTGTTCATGGCTGGGCCACACCAATATAAAAATAATGGCACCTAAATTCACTTTCAGATTTAGTCACATACCAATGAAGTTGCCTAGGGGTTAACTTAAAGAATTAGACCAAGTAACAAAAAAGTCATCTAGAATAATAAGAGTCATAGAAAGGACCTAGCATTGCTAGGTCTCAAAATATACTATAAAATAGTAATCACCAAAAACTATTTGGCACTGGTTAAAAAATAAAACAGTTCATCAATGGAGCAGATTAGATAAGCAAAACCCAGATGTAATCCAACAAAGTTATCTAGCATTCAGTAAATTTAAGGACACCAGCTATTGGACTAAGGTGCCAGAAATTCCTCAGAAAACTGCAAAATGGCATGGGAGAAATTAAATGTAGATGTATACCTTGCACAGATACCACACAATAAGCTCCGATTAGATTTTGTTGTTGTTCTTTTTGAATCATTCCAGTTGTGTCTGACTCCTCATGACCCCACTTGGGGTATTCTTGGCAAAGATACTGGAGTGGTCTGCCATTTCCTTCTCCAGCTCATTTTTCATAGGATTAAATGACTTGCCCAGGATCACACAGCTAATAAGTGTCCAAGACTGGATTTGAACTCAGAAAGATGAGTCTTCCTGATCCCGAGTTCAGTACTCTATCCACTTTACCACCTAGCTGCCTTCCAAATGGATGCAAGGCCCAAACATATGGTCACTTCATTAAAAAAATAAATTAGAGGAGAATAAAAGGTGCTGCCTTACACAATTTTGCTAATGGAAAACTTCTAACTAAACATAAAAAAATAAAACAATTCTGACTACATAAAACCAAAAAGCTTTTGCAGGAACAAAATCAGTGCTACTAGAATTAGACATTGAATAGTTATTTTGAAGGGGAGGGATATCTTGGCATCAAGTATCTGAAAAAGGCAGGGAGTGTCAGTTCACAATATACAGAAAATTAATACAAATACACAAGATTGCTCAATAGATAAGTGGCAAAAGGCAGTTTTCAAAAAGAAGAAATAAATACAAGCTGTCAAGAACTGTATGAAAGAACATTCCAACTCACTAATAAGAAAAGCACAAGTTAAAACTACTCTGAAATTTCACCTCAAACCCAGATTGGCCAACTGACAGAAGAAAAAAATGGTAAATGTTGGAGGGGTTGTACATTGGTCTAACCAGTATAGAAAACAATTTGAAATTAACAAATCACTAAATTGTCCAATTGTCTAAGCCACCAATACTTCTACTAAGCATATACTCTCAAGTGGGTCAAAGACAAAGTTTATACATGTGTGTATATGTGTATAAGTATACATACATATTTATATTTATAGTAGTGTTTTTGTGCCAAGCAACAAAGAGCTCAGAAGGAAATGGGTACCTATCAACTGGGGAATGACTGAACAAAGTATGGTATAGGAATATAATGGAATTTTGTTGCACCATAAAAAATGATTGGTAAGAAGAATTCAGAAAAACTTGTGAAGACTTGTGTGAACTGATACAGAACAAAATGAACAGAACCAGGATTAGAGTTTACAGCATGACCACAATAAACGTAAAGGAAAACAACCTTTAAAGACTTCAGAATTCTGCTTAATAAAATAACTGATGGGGGCGGCTAGGTGGCGCAGTGAATAGAGCACCAGCTCTGGAGTGAGGAGGACCCGAGTTCAAATTCGGCCTCAGACACTTGACATACTTACTAGCTGTGTGACCTTGGGCAAGTCACTTAACCCCAATTGCCCTGCCTTCCCCCTCCAAAAATAAATAAATAAATACATAAGATAAAATAACTGATGATGACTTCAGAGGACTGACAGTAAAGCATGCTTCTTGTCAGAAAGGTATTGGACAATTGGTGTGCAATTGGTGTGCAACTAGTGGCACATTATGGAATGTGCCAGTTTGTTTTGCCTACTCATACTTCTGGTTCTGTCAGGCATAGCAGTAGTCATTGGGAAATAAATCACAGAAAAAAGAGAATATCAATAAAACAACTTTTTTAAAAAAGACATCATTTCTTGAAGCTTGTGTATTTATACACCTTCCTCCCATTCTACCACCACTACCAGAGAGATACTCTTTTGATCAAAATGACAGGTTGTGAATAAGCCATATCAACAATCAAAGTGGGTAGGGGGTGGAGTCAAGATGGCAGCATAGAAGCAAGAGAACTCTGTGGCACCCACCATAACCACCTCAAATACCTATAAAATATGAGTCTAAACAAATTTTAGAGCTCCAGAACTCATAAAATGACAGAGAAACAAGACTCCCACTGAAGGCAGCCTGGCAGACGGACAGAAAGGGCGCATTGCAGCACACTGGGAGTAGAGCCCAGCCCCACATGGTTTTATCCACAGGCCATCCAGGAGAAGCCCAGACTGGAGCTTTCAGGAGAGTAGATCACCAGCAGCTGTGGTGGTTTCCAGAATTATCAACCCATAAGAGCCAAGAACAAAGGGAAAAAGTCAGTGGAACTTGGCTAAATTTGGCAGAGAGTCCAACCAACTGCCTCCAGAGCTACAAGCAGTCTGAAGTGGCAGCCCTGCAGCTGCTTCCACATGGCTGCTTCAGAGCTCGTATCCTACAGATTTCAGGGGGGCCAAGCAATCATTCAGAGGCTAAGTGCACTTGCCTTGAGCTGCCTGGATACTAATCATGGTCTTGGGTGGTGGTCCTGAGGTGCATTTTCAGTGAGCCAAAGCTGGTAGGGGCTGCAGAGACTGCAGCCTCCTAATAGTTCCAGCAGCTGCAAAAATCCCAGTGATTTGGAACAGAGCTCCCCTCTGAAAGCAGAGTTCTACTGAGCCAAAAAGTCAAGTAATTCACTGGCAACATGAACAGGCAAAGGAAGCAAAGCAAGAACAGCAATCCAACTCTAGATTCATTTTGGGGGGTCAAAAAGGATCAAAGCATGGAATGGGAGGAAGACAATACAGTCAGAACTCCCACACCAAAAGCTTCCAAGAAACATATAGATTGGTTATCAGCCATAGAGGAGCTTAAGAAGGATTTTGAAAACCAAATAAGAGAAGTGGAGTAAAAATTGGGGAGAGAAATGAGAATGACACAAGAAAATCTTGATAAGAAAGTCAACAACCTGACTGAAGAAAATAACACCTGAAAAATAGATTAACTCAAATGGCAAAAGAGGCCCAAAAAGCCAATGAGGAGAAGAATGCCTTAAAAAGTCAAATTTGCCAGATAGAAAAAAGAATCTCAAAAGCTCACTGAAGAGAAAAATTCCTTCAGAATTAGAGTGGAGCAAATGGAAGCAAATTACTTTATGAGATATTATTAACCAGATCCTATGAAACAGATACTATTAAACAGATTAAAACAACTGAAAAATAGAAGGGAGGCAATATGAAATATCTCCTTGAAAAAACCACTGACCTAGAAAATAGTTCCAGGAGAGACAATTTAAAAATTATTGGACTACCTGAAAGCCATGATCAGAAAAAGAACTTAGAAATCATCCTTCAAGAAATTCTCAAGTAAAATTGCCCTGATATTTTAGAACCAAAGGGCAAAATAGAACTTAAAACAATTCACCAATCACCTCTTGAAAAAGATCCCAAAAAGAAAATTCCTAGGAACGTGATAGCCAGGTTCCAGAGTACCCAGGTCAAGGAGAAAATATTATAAGCTGCCAAGAAGAAACAATTTGAGCACTGTGGAAACACAATCAGGATAACACAGGATCTAGCAGCTTCTACATTAAAGGACTGAAGGGCCTGGAATATAATATTTTAGAGATCAAGGGAGCTAGGATTAAATCACCTACCCAGCAAAACTCAGTACAGTGTTTCAGGGGAAAATATGGTCATTCAATGAGGTGGAGGACTTTCAAACATTCTTGATGAAAAAACCAGAACTGAATAGAAAAGTTGACATTCAAGCACAAGAAGCATGAAAAGGTAAACATGGAAAAGAAATCATAAGGAACTTATCAAAGTTGAACTATTCACATGCCAACATGGAAAAATGAGAATTGTAATTTATAAAACTTTTCTCAGTATGAGGATAGGTGAAGGGAATAGAAATGTATATATGTGTGTGTGTGTGTATACATAAACATATGTCTATATAGGAGGATATATATGCATATGAATATATATGGGAGTGTGTGTATATATGTGTACATAGAGGGCACAGGATCAAGTGAATAGGAAGGGATGGTATTTTAAAAGGTGAAATTAAGAGGTGGGAGAGGAATAGAATGAAAGGAGACATGGAGAGACAGAATTGGGTCAATCATTTCATAAAGAAGAGTCAAGGGATAACTGTTAAAATGGAGGGGAAGAACAGGAAGGCAAAAGGGAATGCATCAACCTTACTCTCATTGAATTTGGCTTAGGGAGGGAATGACATACACTCTAAATTGGGTATCTTGCCCTGCAGGAGAATAGGGGGAAAGGGGATGAGAAGGGGGAATGATGGAGGAGAGGAGAGGTTTGCAGGGAAGGTTGTTAGAAACACACACTTCTGTAAAGGGACAGGGACAAAGTAGAGAATAGAACGAGGGGAGGGCAGGAGAGAAAGGAGGGAAATACCATCAGTGTTACACAATATGTCCATTGTGGAGATATTCTGTGTAACTACACATGTATGGCCTGTATTGAATTGTCTTTCCAGTGGGTGTGGGTGACAAGGGAGAAAGGGAAAGAACCTAGAATTTAAACTTCTAAAATAATATGTTAAAAATATATAGAGAGATATCAATTTATTATTATAATTATCATCATTATCATTTACATGCAACTGGGAAATAATATATACAGGCACTGGGATAGGGAGATCCATCTTACTCTACCAGAAAGTCAGAGGGGTGATGGGGGAGGATATAGGAGAGAGCAGATTGGGGGAGGGGTATACAGTGGGATTGCTGTTTTGGTGGGGTGGGTAGGCAAAAGATGGGGAGAAAATTTGTAACTCAAAATCTTGTGGAAATCATTTATGTAAACTAAAAATAAACAAACGTTAATTTAAAAAAACAAACTAGCCCTTTGCATTGTTATGGATTTTGCCTGAACCATCTGGTAATTTTCTGGATTGACTAAATAGCCCAGTTGTTTCCATGCATTCTGTAGACAGCTTTAATGACATACAAGGGCAAATGTGAGGCATATGGTAGGTTCCATACAAATCTTTATCTCTCCTTTCAATAACAGAATAAAAGAGCTACAGAAAATTCTGATATTTCCAAAATACCAAGAGATGCCAGAGAGGTGTTCATTGTCACTGGGAGAGATGGCATGTTGACTGTAGTTGTTCTCATTTTCTTGTCAGAAATCTGGCTACCTGGCATTAGGAAGGTCCCAGAAGCCTCCCTGTTAGGGGAGAGGACACAGGTTTCACATACAGCCCTGAAAGGGTGTTTGCTTTTTACTTTGCCTTCTGGAAGGAGGCAACTCATCTGACCCAGATTCCAATTTTACTGGCAGTGTTTCTTCAAAGGCCCTCAGATTATTTTTCAGACCCAGTTGAGTAGTCACCATGTTGTGATTAATGGTTTTTTCCTTAACATTTTTAACACATTCAGGAAGTTGATGAAATCAATGAATAATATATTTGATTTCCACATGAATGACAGAATAGAACATTTTGGATTTCATATATGTGAGTGATTAAGTCAACTTTTGTGGTTTACACTTGCAGCTGTTGGGGACAAGTTTAAGAGTTCATGGCATCACAGCTCTTGAGCTGGAAGGGAAAGCAGAAACTGTCAAGTCTAACTCTCTCATCTGCAGAGGGGAATGCTGAGGCCCAGAAAGGTGAAGTAATTTGGCCAAGGTCGCCCATAGGCTCCTAGATCTAGAGCTGGAAGGGACCTTGGAGGCCTTCTAGTCCTACCCCCTCATTTTACATATGAGGAAAATGAGGCCCAGAGAAATGAAGCTACTTGACCAAAGTCAAACAAATATTAAGTGGCAGCAGCAGGACTCAAAAACCCAGGTCTTCTAACTCTAGTACCAGTGTGCTTTCCACTCTACCATGCTGCCATAATGATATATAATTTAGGCACACATTCCTGCATGATATTGTTGGAAACTCTGCCCTTCTCATCTCATTGAAAATAGTTAGACCTTTATTCCTATATTCCTTTAAAAACAGAAAAGAATAGATTTAACATCATATTGTCAAATCTATAACAAACATAGTAGGGAATTAAACAGACCACTGCTGTCCCATGAACTCCTTTCTATTTGGTTTCTCTGTGTTTCCCATCCCTTTAGTTCCTTCTACCCCACAATTTTTATTAGTCCACTCTCATGGCATTCTGATCCAGCATCACCAGAATAAAGATCTTCCCAATACATTGTCTTTAAAAGCTTATAAAGAATGAGCCACTTTTTAGGCCAAATTTTGTAAACCCAAGGATTCTCAGAAATCTTATATGAAATTTGGTTCAATTTCTAAAATTAGAGCTATCATACTTTTTCAAAAGTGATGGAAATATCCATTTCTTCTATCCTCCTTCCTCACTCCACATCTATCTCAGGTAACCCATGGCCTAGGCTCCTACCTCTGGGCTCATACAGACTAGCTTCAATCTTAGGGACTGTCCTAAAAGTTCATTTCTCTGGATCATTATAACCCACCCAGAATTTGCTCTGGGAAATATCTGAATGGAGCCATGTACAGCTTAAATCAAGATTCCCATAGGTGTAACAGAGTTTTCAGTGCCCATCTAAGCATTTAAAGCAGTGGTTCTCAACCTGTGGGTCACGACCCCTTTGGGGGTTAGTGACTGTTTCACAGGGGTCACCTAAGACCATCAGAAAACACATATTTCCAATTGTCTTAGGAACAGAGACACCACTCTTTTATCCATCTCCAGGCAGGTCTGCCCATATGCAGATATGCCCACATATGAGTATTAAAGGGTCACGGGATTAGGAAGGTTGAGAACCACTGATTTAAAGTAACAAATGGTATTCAGTGCAGGTTAGCCTTTCTTTTATACCACATAAAATCTGCAAAATGACAGAGACTCACAGGATCCCAAAAATGAATATAGAAAACTCATCAAGGAACTCTCAATAGCCCATAAATAATCAACATGATATTATTTCCTCTCTGGTGGGTCCTATTTTTTCCATGGGCACCTAGAATACTTGGCCTCTTTGTACTTGCTTCTTTGTAGGACCTTTGTGGTACCTCTTCATTGGTACATGGTAGGTGCTTAATGATATCTGCCAAGATGAATTGGCTCAGCCTGGATGGGGTGGGGATCTGGGCAGACTCTTCTTCAAGGAACCACCTCTTTCTATGACCTAAAACAATTCTTCATCAAGGACTCTGAGCTGATGCTCACCTTTTCCCATCATGGATCACCCATGTGGTTTAAGAAGGGAGAATGGCACGAACAATGTCATTCCTGAACTCTTGCCTCCTAGTTTAAAGAGGAGGAAGTTCCTAGGCAGTATAATTGTAGAATCTAGCCTCCAGGCCAGAAAAGGGAGACTTGAGGGCAGTATAAGCCTGGGAGGTTGTCCTAGGAGTAACCTCAAGTTCAAGACTTAAGAGAAAGGGTATTTCTTGAGCATATACTTCCTCTAAGAAGACTGCCGACATGGCCTGAACTTAGAAAAGAAATAGGGAACTAAAATCATGCCATGAACATCAGGACAGCTTTGCCTTTTCTCCATGCTATTATAATGTGTTATTCAGACAAAAAAGGTTCTATGGGAAGACAGTTGCTAGTCTGGTAGCTCCAAAGTGTCTTTCTGTTTCAAATTAAGTCCAAACCACAGAGTGACACTCCTAGTCTGGGAAGGGTTGTGTAGCACCCAGGCAGAGAGGAATTTGCCTGAAGGTTAGGGTATTGTCATGTTGGCAACCCGTGTTCATTTCCTTCTGAGGAGTCTAGAGGACCCTAGGATACTATGGAAAAATGGGATCTACTGTAGAGAGAAGAGGATTGTGTTGTTTATGAACTTCGGACAGTTCCTTTATGTGTTCTTGACATTTATTTATGTGTTTCAGAATCCTTTGTATTTTGGGAATTTCACATGGGATGAAATGAAGGCTGTCCTATACCAGATACCATTTACTACCTTCAGTATTTATCTGGCATCTGGGGTCCTTCTTACTCATACAGTAGAAACCTAGACACATCAGCTCTTTGGGGAGACTTCCCAAAGTAAATTCTGAGTGGGAGCATAAGCAGCCCAAGAGTATAATCTTTCACAGTAGCCGTAAAGATTGAATCTGATCTGTGTGAGCCCAGAGCCAAAGGTTCCTGGGCCATGGTTCACCCTGTGAAAGCTGCTGGAGATGGACTTAAAGCATCTGCCTGAACAATTCCCCTAGACCACAAGATCCCTAACTGTCAGATCTCAGCATTATTCTACTGGCAATTCAATTCAACAAAGCATTTAGACAGGCAGATATCATTAAGCGCCTACCATGTACCAATAAAGAGGTACATGGTAGGTGTGAGCAGGGTATAATGTACCACAAAGATCCTACAAAGAACTAGAGTAAAAGATGTCATCATGAAATATATAGTCAAAGGTGATTGTCTGGCCATGTGGCGAGAAGGTAATTAACCAGTGAACAGCCCATGTATTCCACTGGTATTATAATGCCAGAAGAAATCAAGGAAGGCCCCCTGGCTTGTTAGGTAGACTCACTGTTAAACATTTACAAGAGAACGTGGACAAGAGTCAGCCAGAATGGTCACACACAGATGGGGTAAGATATACATTATTGTACCAATTAAGGCTCTAGTTTCACTTTGAGGACTTCTGTGCACCTTTCTTCCAGTCACATTTTGACCCCAACCTGAGTGGAAAAAAGTTTGGGAATTTATAGGGCCTATTTTACATGTCTCATCATTAAGTAAGGCCCAATGTTGTCTTAAGATACAAAGACCCAGGAGTCATGCCTAGGGAGGTGGTTGCAAGGCTTGAGGACAATTTTCCCTCACCATGGGCATCTGGCTTCCTGGGTACTAGGGAAATCATGGTGCTCTGTGGGGTAAATCCACACTAAAGGGAATCCAACTGAGGTACTCCTGGTAAGAATCAATCTCATGGCCCTTTGGGAACACATAGTCAGCAGTGAAGGAGATAGACTGAAAAAAAAGAGAGAAAGATATAGAAAGTGAGACAGAGAGATTAATAGAGAGGGAGGGAGGGAGGAAGGAAGGAAGGAACGGAGGGAGGAAGGAAAGAAAGAAGGAAGGAAGGAAGGAAGGAAAGAAAGGAGGGAGAGAGGGAGGAAGGGAGGGAGAAAAGAAGGAGAGAAAAACAGAAATAAACAGACCCAGAAAGAGAGATAGACCAAGAGAAAGAAAAATAGACAGACCCAGAGAGACAGACAGATATACAGAGAGAATTTATTATGTGGAAAGTACTTTGTTGAGCACTCCAGATACAAATAAAAGTCATGACAGTCCCTGCCCTCAAAGAGCTTACATTTTATAGAGGGACTGGGAAGGGAGAGAAAATCTTTACCATCCTACCCCAGTTCCCAGTCACTGGCCTCCCTTTTCTAATTGACTTTTTCTCAAGCGAGTAAGAGTTCCCACACGTTTGGTCTGTCTCTCCCCAGGCTAGAAGCATCTGTCACTGACTGTAGCAGCACCAAGTTTACTGGCAACAGGCATCCAAAAGGCAGATGTGACAGGCAACCCAAAGACAGCCAGCTATTCAAACTGCCTTGTGAGACAAACTTAAGATAAGAAGTGGGGATTTTCTCAGCCCCACAGCTGCTGGGATTTATGGTGTGAAGTGCTATACACAGAGCCCATTGTTTCCTTGGGGTCTTATAGATCTATGTGGAATAAATTGATATGGGGGGAACTAATGGAGCTCAACAGAACCCAGATGTGAAAATGAGACGCTAGGGATGGTAACTGGGTGATCAGGACCACTGAGGCTGCTGGTCTGGTCACTGATTGACCACATGGAATGAAAAGGCCATCAGGAGTAAAAGGAGGCAGCAGACTTGGCCCAGACCTTCAGTTGGCCTTCAAGGAGAAGGAAGCAGACTGATTGCAAGTGAGCCCACTATGACCGTGACTGCTTAAACATGGCTGCTTCTGGCTTAAGCCAAAATGTTAGTGTGAGCTAACCCTCCACAGCCTTCTCCCTCAGTTTTTCCATCCACAAAAGATTGGGGAGGGAAGGTTTATGAGCCAAGTCCCCTCATGGAAATGTGAGATTTAACATGTGAGAAAATAATGTGAAAGACAGCAGGGCACAGTGGATAGAAAACTAGTCTCAGAGTCAGAAAGACCAGAATTCAAGTCTCTAATGCATGTTATTATTTATTAGTTTCAATTCTGTCTGACACTTCATGAGCCTGATTGGGGTTTTCTTGGTGAAAATACTAGAGTGGTTTGTCATTTCTGTCTCTGGTTCATTTTAAAGATAAGGAAACTGAGGTAGAGTTAAGTGCCTTGCCCTGGTTCACACAGCTAGTAAGTGTCTGAGCCAGACTAGATTTGAACTCAGGTCTCCCTGACTCCAGGCCTAGTGCTCTATTCACTGAGCCCCCTAGTTGCCCCATATTCCACAGCATACTGTTTCTGTATTCCTGGGCAATTCACTTAACCTCTCAGTACCTCCAGAGGCAATCCTCTAAACCTGTAAGATGCCAAGCTGCATTGATAGAAGTTCCACACAGGGAGTTCCCTACAACCCTGAAATTAGCAACAACAAAAAACCAAACGGCATAGTCCAATAGATGTACCTCAGGTGAATAAGGCCAGTGAAATATTTAAAAGAGTGTCTCGGAAAGAGTTTAGCAACCATGTCTGTTGAAATGACATTTACATATTTGGCACAGACCATCTAATTGTCTTTCTATTGATTCATGTCTGGTGTCAGACAATCTGGAGTCCCCACTGAAGTGAAGCATGCAAAGATCGTTTGTGTACGCAGACCTTCAAGGCATTGTTTCTATGAGCATGACAGATTGGGCACTGTTCAAGGAAGCTGTCCTCAGGGTACAATGCAAACCTTTTTGTGGAACCTAAAAAGCATCAGGCAAGAGGGGCACGTAAGGCCACAAATGTTTGACATATTGGATGGAGGAATGGAAAGACTTGCAATGCCTCCTCATGGGAAATAAGACCTATTATAGCCACCATCCTACTCATGTGGTAGCCTCACCACAGGAGTAGATGGATGGGCAAGATTCAATTCTGCCCAGAAACTCATATTTCATAAGCGGAAATTGTTCAGGAAACCCTGAGAATGGAAAATGCATCTGTGGTGTCAAATTAAGATCAGAAGACACATTTTGAATAGCCCCAAAGACAGAAGACAAGGTTCCTTATGCAAGTGTAAAGAGAAATATATCTATTTGCTAGCCAAGATAAGATTGAGGTTGAAAGCACCAAGGGAACCATAGGAAAAGGTATAGTAGCAGCAGCCAGCCCTGCCATCCAATGTTTAGTGAATCTATCATGGGTTGACTAGAATAAGATGTCTGAATTTCTAGACCTCAAGGTTGAGGGAAAGGGGAAGACATTGGGTCCTCTGTAAGATCTAGAATCAAAAGGAACAGCTTGGAGATAACCTGACCCGGTCCCCTCATTTTACAGGTGGGGAAACTGAGGATTGACGAGATTACAAGTCACATAGTAACCAGCAGCAAAACCTGGAATCAAAACCAGGCCATACTACTTCAGTATACTTTCAGGGATTCCCACAACCAAGGTGAGGGGAGGAGAAGAAGGCAGGTCAAGGTAGAGAGGAGGGAAGAATAGGAGAGAAACTAGATCAAGTTGGAGAGAAGAGGATAAGGGAGAAAAAAAGTACAAAGAAGAGAGGAAGGTGCAGACCTGGAAACATTTGGAGAGGAGGGGAAGATAAGAAGTTAGGTAAGAATGGAGAAGAAAGGGGAGGAAAAAGAAGGTTGGTGCATATCAAAAAGAGCTGAGATGGGCATTCCAGAACAGGTTTCATGCTCTCAGGAGAAGTGGAAAAACAGTAAGTTCCTCATTGCTGCATCCCACAGAAATGCAAGTAACTTCAGGGTCCCTACGGGCCAACAAAATCAGAATTAGGGTCCTCATATATGTCCTTAAAGAAAACTCACTTGGCACAAAGGCCAGCCAACATTTGTAATCCAGTTAACCAAAGGTAGATGGAAAGGAATTATTGGAGACTGGAGATATCTTGAGTACAGAGAACTCTCGAGAGATCAGCCACAAGGATACATACAGTTAACTAGATCATTGGATTTCTCTGTATGGACTGGTCTGTTTTCCCGCATTGGAACACGAGAGGAACAACCACCAGTTAAATCCAGTGGAGCACATGCCCTCAACCAGGTTCTAGGAAAGACAGAGAAGTCAGCTCAAATAAACTAGGCCTCACCCCAAGAGCCTTCACTACCCAAGAGTCCTAAATGTTGCCATCTTCCCATTGTCCTGGATCATAAAGGTCCAAGCATAGGGAAAATCTCATTTATCAAAGCAAAGTTGGCCCTTTCCTTCACTAAAGAGATGATAGAGCCACATCTTGTGAGTTTGTAATTCATTCATTAAGTTGCTCTTATTGTATATGTGCTACTTATTCACAAGTATGGATGCCTGCATTGTATTTTTTAAATAAAAAAGGTCTAGATTATAGATATTTGCATATGTGTATGCATACACGCATATTTTGTATATGTATATATATCACATATGTATATATTATATATCATTTTCCAACATGAACTAACAAGAATTCAGCTATCATGTTGAAATATACTTCAAAAGCCAATATAAATTATATCCCATTGTATGGGAAGGGAGGGTGTATTTCATTTTACACGTGCTAAAAAAGCTCAAATAAAATCAACATTTCTAATGAAATACAATTCTATTATAAATGTATGGAAGGGTTCACTATTAAAGTCACTCCTTGATTATTGGGTGAAGTAAAAATTGATGATATCAAATAAAATAAATAATTATACCCTTTGAAAATTAATCTGAATTACCCCCCAAATAAATTGGCCTAAAGTCAGATGCACCTGACTTAACACCAGGATTCTAATTTTTTTTTAATTTGTTACCTTGTTTTGAGAATAGAGGATAAAGGATAACAGGAAAAATGCATGGTGCACTATTTCATTGCATCTTACAGAGCTACCTTTTAATGATGATGCTTCCCGTTTAATGTCTTTCTTTTGGGAATCAGAAAGGAAGGGAAAAAAAGAAGAATCTTGGGGCAGCAAGGTGGTACAAGGAGCAGACCACTGGCCCTGGAATCAGGAGGACCTGAGTTCAAATCCAGCCTCAGACACTTAACACTTACTAGCCATGTGACCTTGGGCAAGTCACTTAACCCCAATTGCCCTGCCTTCCCCCATCCAAAAAGCAAAAAAAAAAAAAAAAAAAAAAAAAAAAAGGAAGAAGAGTCAGAGCTGTTGATACATTGATACAATATATTTCCACTACCTTTCTTCCCATTGGGGTCCAAGCCCAAGTGATAACTTCCCTGTTTCTCCTCCCAATGGAGCCCCTCAGTGTCAATTGAAATGCTAATAGTTTTTGCCTCTCTGTGTAATCTCTTTGCCCTAAAGCACTTACAGATCCCAGTGGTCTCCCCCTCAGTCCTCCTTTAGTGGTGCTATGGAAAGAGCTCTGGATTTGGAGTCAGAATCCCCAGGCTCCAATCCTGGCCCTGGTACTCATGACCTGTATAACTTTGGCCAAGCTCTTAATTTCTCAGACCCTCAGTTTCCTCAACTTTAAGATGAGTGAATTGGACTAGATGGCCTGAAAGGTCACTTACATCTCTAAATCTATAATTCTATGATTAGATGTCCTCAGCTCTAGAGCTTTGATCCCATCTATGTCCTTGGTCAAGTCACTTCTCTCTGGGACTCAGTTTCCTCAGCTGTAAAATAATTAAATTAGACTAAATGGCCTCTAAGGTCTCTTCCAGCTCTTTATCTATAATCTTGTATTGAATGTATACATTATGCACATATGCATATATATTGCATAATATGTTATATAATATATACATTAATATAACCAATGATGGGAGGTGAGGGGGGGGACCATGAATTCAATACCATTAAAACCACATTGCTGAAAGAGTCCCTATTTAACATTTAACACTTTTTTGTCCATTGGGTATGTAAAAGGAATGCTTTGTTCCCCTCTGCAAATCCATTTCCTTGCTACGGAGTGATGAAGCAAAGACCCGGAAAAAGGAGATTTTCCGTAAAAAGTAAATCTTTGTGAGACACTGGATTATTTTTTTAGGATCCTGCTTCCTCCAAGGCTGTGAGCCTACATGGTGTACCTGTTGGAGGGGGCCCCTGGTCCCCCATATCTGCAGTGCCAAATGTTGACATGACTCTGTGAATACTGCGTCCTTGTGCTCAGTGGCAACACACATTAGACAAGGCCCTATGCTCTGCTGAGTAAATACGTGTTCTTTATGCAGCATCTGTGTCCATGTCTTAATTTGTTAACGTGTGAGTTTCCTTTGGGGGCTGTCCTGTGCTTGCTCCGTGAGAAGAACAATGACTAATTAGCTAGGATGTGTTTCACCTAAACTCCAAAGCCAGACGTGTCTTAGTTGGGCTAGACTGCTTCCCCCTTTTCCCATCGCCAAACAGATCAGCCAGCAGATTGAACAAGTACCCCAGTCCTGCCTCCCCATCAAGGAGACAAATGGAGAAAAGCCAAGTTGCAAATGGCAGAAGGTACTCTGGGCACCAACTGGGAAGGCAGTGCAATCCACAATACCTCTGCTAAACCACTATGTGTCAAATAGATCATATCTGGAAACTGACACGTTTATGAGTGGGACCTAGGGGGAAAAATATCCAGACCAAACCTATGAATACCATACCCCTGTGTTGGTTTATGTTCTCTCTGTCTGTGCATCCATCAGCTGGTTGGTTGTTCCCTTGCAAAGTGTTAGCCCTGCTTTGGAGTAAATGCTAAAATAAATACAGATCACTGAACTACACCCAAGCTGCAAAGAAGTTAGTTTATATTATTCTGTAGAACACTCTTTGATACTGATGCTGGGTGGAAAATGGGACTGGGAGAAAGGGCTTTTTAAAAAATGAAGGCAAGGGGTTTTCTGAATGCACTGCATGCCAGAAAATCCCATATGGTTTAGTGAGTGACAAAATCTTTACTAAACCACAGCACAGACCTAGTGTTTTAAGACTATACACCTAAGGTATGGCTAGTTGGTGCAGTGAATAGAGCACTGGCCCTTGAGTCAGGAGGACCTGAGTTCAAATTCATCCTCAGACACTTAACACTAGCCATGTGATCTCAGGCAAATTGTTCAACCACAATTGCCCTGCCCTCTCCCCTCCAAAAAGCTAAAAAAAAAAAAAGGAGACTCTAGACCTTTCTATTTTACCCTCTCTCTCTTTTTTTCTGTGATTTGTAGCCTATATTGAAGATCTCACAAGATGTGTTGAGCAAAGCAGAAGACTTATTATTGTGCTCACTCCAGACTATGTTCTCAGGAGAGGATGGAGTATTTTTGAGCTGGAGACCAGGCTTCATAGCATGCTGGTCAGTGGAGAAATCAAAGTTATCTGGATCGAGTGCACGGAATTAAAAGAGAAAGTGAACTGCCGTGAAATAGAAATGCTGAAGAGAAACATCAAGCTTCTGTCACTGGTCAAGTGGAAAGGCACCCAGAGCAGCAAACTGAATTCGAAGTTTTGGAAGCACTTGGTGTATGAGATGCCCATCAAGAAAAAAGTGACGCTGTCCCGCCACCAGGTCCTGGACTCCGCAGAGCAAGGCCTTTTTGGAGAGCTGCAGGCTGCACCTTCCATTGCTGTCACCAGCACCTCTGCTGCTCTGGTAGCCTCTCAGGCCGATCTGAGTGATTTCCACCAAACAGATTCAATGCCAATGAGACACTGTTGCAGAAGTTACAATTATGAGATGCCAACATCATCTTTGCCGATGGCTTCTCTAGGGTCCCACCACCACACATACTGCAACATACCCTTGACACTGCTTAATGGACAACTACCTCTAAATAATGCTGCCAAGAATGCTCCTGAATTTCATAGGAACAGCCCTCTGCTGCCTTTGTCATCCAAGGAGCTTAGCTTCACCAGCGATATTTGGTAGAGACGATCTGAAATCTTCAGGGCCACTAAGTCAGCATCCCCAAAGGCCTGGGTTTTGTACTAAACGTTTAAGATTCCACACAAAGTGCTTAAAAGTGATGGAGGAAACAGCACAGCTTTTCTTTTTTCTTTTTGGTATTTAAATATTTTTGTTTACAGTTCTGGAATATTAGAGGAAAAAAAGTGAACACATGGAGAACCTTCTTTTATTACATGGTACCGAGTTTAGCTAGCCAGTTCTGATTTTTTTTTTCTTGAAAAGAAATTCCCACTGTTTTAGAGTAGGTTTTATGATGTCACACAGATAAATGAGCTAGCTGACTCGTATTTCTGTACTCATATTTCAGAATTTCAAATGCAGAAAACTAGAGACTTGATTACAGTTTGGAAATTCTAAACTTAAGTTGAAGGAGGAAACAACTTCTACAATGTGAAGGAATGAGGAATTTGCCTTAGGCGAAAGGGTCGCATACCCCCATTGTAATATAGTTAGAAGTTTTTAGGGGATGACTAATTGGAGAGCAGGAACTGAGGGTAGTGGTGGTGGAAACTGAATGAAGACTGGGGGAGAACATCAATACCATTCACAGCTACTGCAAAGATTGATCAAGAACTCATGACAACAGTATTTTGTTTTATTAAACAAGCACATCTTTAGAAAAAGCTGAGTCAGCTAAACAAAAGGAGAGGTCACCGTCAATTCTTCGGGATTCATTTTCAGCAATCCATGGAACTTACTTCTTTCACAAGTTTTATGCCTTTTGAAAGACCTTTTCAGAAGTGTTTTGAACACAGATTTTTTTTAATTTGCTAACAAATTCACATTTGGATTTCTTTTTTTATTATTAAGATCTTTTGACCTGTTGTCAGATTTGTACACTGATAAGATTTTCTTCCTATTTCTTTCAGTGTCAGTGGAGTTTCCATTTAAATGCACATTTGACTGAGAATGTCACCAATAAAAAGAAGAAATATTCACAGCACTATTCACAGATGAAGTACCAGATGATTCAAGTTTCTTAGTCATAGGGCAGCAATTGCCAGGAAAATCATCGGGAATGTAGCTAATGAAACAGACTATTCTGGTGAGGTTTAGAAGGCTTCTGTCAGAGGATACCAATTCTTGATCCTTCTTACAGCCCACTTGGGAGACTGGGATCCTCAAACACAGAGACCAGGGCATATGTAGAGCAACAAATACAAGACTCCACAAATTCTCAGGTTTGCAGGTTTGTATTAAGTGGAATGGCCCTGTCTGAATGGCTATTGGGCATTACTACTCCTTGAAGTTCATCATGTTTGCCCTCCCCACTCACAGTTGCCCATGAGGGTCAATCCTGATTCCAGCTCAACTTGGGCATTTTGCAGATGGCACTCACAACTGTGCACCAGGACGAGTGAAGAAAAATGATGTACTAACAGTGAGCAATACGGCAGAATTCCAGATTGGTCTGGTGCTCTTAATTGTGTTCATAATGGTGAGATACACTTGTGCAGTCACCTACCAACCAATGGATTTAGGTTGTTTCCTTAATCTTCTTCTCTTGATCAAATGTAAGCCATTGGTTTGTTCTAGGTATCCATTATCTATAGTCATTCAGTCAATGCTTTATTCACAAATGTAGTGTGTGGAAGCTTAGTTGTTAGTGTGGGGGTAAGAGCTTATGCCCTCAGTTAAGGTCCCACATGTACGTGTTTCATAGATATAGTTGTTCCACTGAGAACGGTGACTTTGGCCTCCATTCTAACTGTATGTATTTCCAAACAGAAATTGACAAACTCTACTTTGTTTTCTACGTGTTACAGACTTTGTGTTTATGCTGGGTATGTTCGTTAATGCAATGTGTAACTAAAATAATATTTGCATGAAGAGAGCTGCATATGTTTGAAGTGACAAGTTGTGATTTCATTATTTTGCTTCCACATGATTCTAAATCTGATTACTCCACAGAGGATGTTCAGTGATATTTTTAAACTATTAGTTCTGTAGTGTGCATGCCTGTTCTGAAAACCTCTTTGCAGGTCTCTCTGTTTCCTTGATTTATGATGATTAAATGTGGGTAACTGTTGCAATTGGCTGGCTACAATGTATCTTTTCACTAGCAGCAGTTATCTGAACACAGCATTACGTTTGCACACGTGTGTGCCCATACATACACATGACTTTCCCATAATTTTCAGGCAACAATATGAACAATATCTCTATGAATTTATTTCTATGGGACAAATCAACATCTGATTGTTATCTGAGATTTCATAAGATACAGTCCTTAAAGAGATGAAAAACATATAACTACCTCCAGTTCTGGAAAAAGTGGGCAAGTAATTGGTAAAGTAACAGTCTGGATAAGTGGCTCCCATGTCAATCAACCACACAGTATTTTTTCTTGGGGTAAAGGGAGGCATTATGAATATGAATGATGAGATAAACTGGCAATGCAATATGGCTTTGGCAGCATCAGAAACTGAAATAGTGGGAAGGTCCCATACCTAGCCTGAAAAATGAGATTAGGCAACATCAAATACAGTGCTTGAAATTAGGTGGGGGGAGTTTGGGAGAGATGAAAAGGAAGAGGGGTAGTTTATATGCCATTTGTTTCTGTTGAACAAACAAAAAAGCAAGATGTTAAGATCTAGAGAAATTGAATGATTTGCCCAAGGTCACACATAGGATCATGCTATCATTTGGGAAAAGATCCCTGAGGCACTCTACTAGAGACTTCCTTCCAGGCTGATGTCAAACCCATTAAGAGCCACCCTTTGAACCCAATCATTCAACCAGTTCTGAACTCTTCAAACTGCACAATTATCTAGCCCACTTCTCTTCACACCATTACAAACCATTAGACAGTCTTCCACATTTCCCTGATCTACCAGTCTAATAACCTGAAAAAAAGAAGAAATGAGGTTAATTTGGCATCACCTGTCTTTGATAGTGCCATACTTGCTCTCTGTAATCACTGCTTCCCTTTTTAAATGTTGACTAGCCATCCCTTTAGATCATTCGAAGATTTTGTTATGAATTGAAGTCATACTTATTAACCCCTGGTTTATAGATTCCATTTATACCAATCCAATTTGGGATCTCAAGTAATAGAATCTGAGCCACACACTCCACCAGTCTAACTACAGTGTTTATTTGCATTCACAGCTCTATAAGAACATCCCTGTGCAAAAATGACATAAGGAATCATGGTACTTCACATCACCACTACCCTAGGTCAAAATATCTTGTTCTGGTCCTGGGACGGGAAGCTGCAGTTACTTAACTGCACCCCAGAAAACCAGCCCTGCCCATGACTACAAGCTAATTCGGAATGGTCAAAGACTAACATTATTTCACACACAGGAGGGTGAAGTGAACTGGAGCCCTTTAAAAATGCACTACCCTAAGATAAGCAGACCCCAGGGACCTTTGAATACACCAATCATGCCTAGGCTAGAAAAGTACATTGAGTTGAGTTGCTAGAATTCCTTTGGTGTCAGGGGGCTACACTTATAGACTCATCAGTCACTCTCGTCTACATTCCCCTCCTTCTCCCTCCTCTGGGGGAAGGGGCCCAGTCTGGCCAGGCTGCATACCCACCCTTTGCCCTTTTATGAAAATCGGGACACTCTCCAAGATTCAGGATGAGATCCAATACCATTTTGTCTTCAAGCACATTTCCTTAAAAACAGACAGGTATGGAGTTTCCTCAAAGCTACTGGCATGGCTAGCAGATGCCAGAGCAATGGAAAAGGTTGCTATTCGGGTAAGGGGAGGGGGAAAGAGGGAGCAGACACAAGATGCTAAGGGGAGGGGGAAAGAGGGAGCAGACACAAGATGCATGGAATAGGGTGTCTGCAGATTAAGGAGAAGAGGAATTTCAGATCAAGAAATAGGAACGTGGGGCACTGGAAAGAATGTAGCATGCTATCCCCTTTTTAAAGAAAGAAAAAAGAGATCTAAGGGATAAAATACCATTAGGTCAGCACAAGGAGATTCAAAACCTACAGGAGGAAAAGACCCTGAGTGACAGGTAGCCTGGTGCTTAAAGAGCTCTGGGTAGAAGGGGGTGAAGGAAGGGGTGCAGAGTGGAAAAGAGTAACATTAGTCCAAGGCACTTAGTACTCTCTTTGAGTTCTGATTTTTAAGCCAAAATAAAGACTTCAAGTGTTTTCCAGAAAATCAGGTAAAATTAAAAGAAATCCCTTGTGAACACCACATATAAACCTTGGCATTTTGTGAGCTAAAGCAGCTGTCTATCAAAGGGAGGAAGACATAAAGTGGGGTCCCAGTGTCCAGAGGAGGCATTAAGAGTGAGAATTTGCTCCCGCAATTACACTCTCTTAAAAATGGATTCAATGTATTTGTTCTGTTAATTATTATTCTATTATAATAAAATATCATTCTGTTATTAACCATTTCAGATTGTTGAAAGGACTTAACATCTAACACTAAAACTAACACTCTGGTTAACACAGGCAACTGTTTGAGAAACAATAATCATTCAATGCAAACCATTTTGAATGACTTGTCTTCTTTTAGGACTGAAGTCAGCCACAGGCAATCTGAGAAGGGCATTCAGCTGTCTCTTTAATTACCATGAGATGAGGACTTGTAACCTAACCCCAAGGAAATGTGTCTACCAAAGTAGGCCTGCTGTTCTCACCGCCATGTTTTCCCTGGCAGTAATAAACTCCATCATTAACAGGCACTAGGGACCGACCCACTGTGGTCTCTGGAGAATGTCATTGGGGGCCATCAGAGAAGTTAAAGGCACAATTGCTGCCTTCAAGGAGCTTACCTAGCATGTAGCGCACAAACAAACAAAACTCATTTTCAGGGCAGCAGACAAGCAAACATGAGCTTCGATAGTACAAAATGGAGGAGAGGGGTGTTTGGGGAATTCAGGGTGGATTGTCTAACCTCCACAGGTTCTAGGAAGTAGAAGGGTCCTTAGAAATGAGGACATAACATAGAACATGTAAAGTCAGATATGGGAGCGACCTTAGAACTTAGAGTGGCAGATGCAAGAGGGACTTTAGCACACAAAGTCAGAGCTGGAAGGGACCTCAGAACATAAAATGTCAAAGCTAAGAGGTATCCCAGTACTTTAAGAGATCTTAAAATAGAGAATGTCAGAGCTGGAAGAGTACTTTAAACATGGCACGGAAAATGTCAGCCTGGACAGGGCACAAGAGACAGAATATCAGAGCTGAGAGGGACCCTAAAACAAAGACCACAAATGCTGGGAAGGACCTAATTAGAACAGAGATGAATAGCGATGCTTGCAAGGATCTTCAGAATATAGGAAGGGACCTCAAAAAGAATGTCAGCTCTGAAAGGGACAGTAGGACAGAGGAGAGAGAATGTCAAGGCTGTGAAGAACCAAGGGAAAGGGGGTGAGTAGCACAGGAAATAGAGCACTCGCAATGGAGGCAAGATGACCCAGGTTCAAATTCAGCCTCAGACACTTACTGTGTGATCCTGGGCAAGTCACTTAACCTCTATTACCTCCCCCAACCCCCAAAAAAGAATCATGGAACATAAAATGTCAGAATTGGAAGGACCCTGCTTTCAGGCAGGGAATGTCAGAGCTGGGAAAGACCCTAGGACAGAGAATGGCAGAGCTAGAAGAGGACATTAAGCAGAGTAAATAAAGAGTAAAGTTCAGGGTAGGAACTTGAGACATGAAATTAAGAAGGACTTAGGATGTTAGAGCTGGAACATTGAATGCTGTAGATAGAAAGGATCTCAGATTTATGGAGAATTAGAACTGGAAATTTGCTTAAAACAGAATCAAAAATGTCACGGCTGACAGGGATTTTAGAATGCAGAAGAGAGAATATCCGAGCTGTGAGGGCCATCAGGCCATAGAACAAAGAATGACTGTCAGGGATTGACTTCAGAACACAGAAGGGCAGAACTGAAAGTGCATGAAAGTGCCTGGAAAACAAGACTAACAATGTCAGAACCAAAAAAGACCTCAGAACTAGAAGGACTGGAGAACTCAGAAGAGACAAAACCACAGTTACAAAGGACTATAAAACAAAGAATCATTAAAACTAGGAAAGATCTTGCAGGAGAACAGAGAACGGCAGAGTTGGAACAATTTAAAATAAAGAAGTTAAGAACTTGAGAGCTTGAAAGAACCTTAGAACACAGAACTTAAAATGTAAGAGAACTTAGAATATAGTACTTCAGTCCTAGAGGGACCTTCACAACCAAAAGGACCCTTAGAATAGATAATAGAAGGTGTCAGGATTAGGAGGGAACTTAGAACAAAGAACATGGTCCCTAAGATGTTAGAACACAAAGAGATCCTAAAACAGAAAACAATTTTATAACAAAAGAACTGTAGAACAGGAAACTTAGAATATCATTGCTGGGAGTGATCTTAGAACACAAGATAAAGTTCAGAAAAACATATTACGACAGAATACAGAAAATTATGTCAAGGCCAGAAGAGACGTTAGAACATAGGGCAGAGGGGTAGCTAGGTGGCACAATGAATAGAGCACCAGCCCTGGAGTCAGGAGGACCTGAGTTCAAATCCAGCCTCAGACACTTAACATTAGCCATGTGACCTTGGGCAAGTCACTTAACCCCAATTGCCCTGCCCTCCAAAAAAGAAAAAAAATAGAACACAGGGCAGAGGATATCAGAGCTAAGAGCCACCTAAGAACTTGCAACATTGAATGTCAAAGGAGGAAGAGCTATTAGAACACAGACAGACTGGGGGGGAGGGGGAACCTGTGGCTCTAGGTTCTCAAGTACAGCCCTTTGACTGAATCCAAACTTCACAGAGCAAATGCCCTTCATAAAAGAATTTATTCTGTCAAACTTGGACCACACCCAAGGACCTAGAGGGCCACAACCCTGAAGATGTCAGACCTGGAAACAACCTAAAATATAGACCAGAGGAGGTCTGAAAGGACTTCAGAACAGTAAAAAGGCTATGTAACACAGAAAAGATGACTCTGGGCTAACCTAGACTTTAAAACAGAAGAAAAAAATCACATAAGAACATAAAAGGATGGTCACCTTAAAACAAAGTATGTCACAGATAGAAGGCATCTTAGAAGCCAGGATGGAAGACATGAAAATAAATTCAGAACATCAAATGTAGTGAAATGGACCTCAGAGTTGCAAGAGCCTGTGGAGAATAGAACTGGGAATGTCAGACACCCTGGAGAGACCTTAAAATGAAGGGTATAAAATGGCAGAGCTGAAAGGGACAGCAAAATGTGGAACAGAAAATGGTGGAGCTGGAAGAAACCCTAGAACACAAAATCCCAGAGCAAGGAAGGGCTAAAGAACATAAAATATAAGAGGTAGAAAGGCAAATAAAGGAAAAAAGAAAATAAAAGCCATAACACATTGACTATTTGATATAATATGGAGATAAGGACTAGGTTTGTGGTTTTATTGATATAGGGATCCCAAAGATAAGGAAACTCTCTCTGCTGTGTAGGTCAGTGCCTTCTCTGGAAATTTATAGTCTTAGAGAGTTGCTTAGAACACAGGGAAGTCAAGTGACTTGCCTAGGGTCACATGGCCAATATATAACAGAGGCAGGCCATGAACTAAGGCCTTCCTGGCTCCACATTATGCTTCCTGCCTTTACAATATTGTAAAACAAAACAAAACAAAAATCTCCAGTGAATAGAATTCTGGGGACACTCTTGAAATCACAGAACAACTGCAAGAAACCCCAGGACAGTTCAAAAGAGAAATAAAACTTTTCAAGAAAGATATTAGGATGGAAATTGGATCAAAAACCTCAGCTCTCAATATGGAATTAAAGAAAAGTCAAAACATAGAAAATACTATGGAAAAATCTGTCTAGTGAAGGAGAGGTTTTAAAAGAAAAGCAAAAAGCAATAAAGTCAAATGAACACGTTCTATCCAAACCAAAATGACTAATCTGGAAAGTAGGGTACTCAGAAATAACTTGAGTATCAAAGGACTCCTGGAAGAACATAAGAAATAAAAGGCTGAATATCATGCAGCAAACACACAAAACACAAGGAAACTTTATCAACATTTGAATGTAGAAAGACAAATATTGATCAATCAAATATTCAAATTGTTGCCAGAGGAGGGGAAACACACTTGAAACTCAAAGGCTACATTTGTGGCTACATTTCACGATTTCAATAACAAACAACAAATTTTGAACGCAGACAGGACAAAGACCTTCAGGTATAAACAAATGCCTATTCCAATTACCAAGGATTACTCTGTAGAAATCAGAGAAAAGAGTGGAATAGGATGTTCCAAAGAGCAAAGGAGCTCAAGCTAAAACCCAAAATAACAGCATAGGAAAAGCTGAGCCTAATTATCCATGAAAAAAAATGTTAAACCTTCAACAAGAGAGGTATTTGAGATATTCCTTTTAAAAAAAGATTTAGTAGAAGCCCACTTGTAAAAACTCAAAGCAAGAGAAGCACAAGAAAAATAAATAAGTGCAATTATCAAGTAAAGGTTAATGAAATCAATTGACTCAGGTTTGCATGCAATTTTTTTAAAAATTGCATTTAAAGGTAAACAAAAGAACAAAGAAGGATCATAGAGGAGCAAAGGGTAAAAACTATCTAATGTGCTGAAGATTTAAGAGCATTTAAGGAACCAGGAGAAGGAAAAGAAGAAAGGATGAAGAGCTGAATCCGTATTCCAAGGCCTCAATCTCACACTCTCCTATAAGTGAATAAAGATATTTTGTGGGAAGTCACATGACTAGGTAGAAGCAAATCAAGACAAAGAGGGAAGCTGGAGCTATACTCTCACCCAGTTCACATTAAAGGGTAGGCCTCACCCCTCCAGGGAAAATGAAAGGGTGATACTAAAAATTGTTGCTGCAATAGGGCTGGGAAATAAGGGTTATATCTGTGATAAGAGGCAAGGAACTTAGAATCCATTTCATCATAGGCAAATTTGCACACTAGAACACTTTCTCCATGAAGGGGTTAGACATCATCCTACCCCAGGAAAAGGGATTTATGAGGCTCCAAGGCTAACAAAGCATCGAGGGTTGTAGGGGAGATAGGTTAACATGACCTTAAGCACTGTGAGTAATCATGATAAGGATAGAAGATATAACTGGGCCTCATGACTTAAGACAAAGTGACTCCCATAATAGAACACCACATCCATTTGACACTGTACCCCCTAATGGTTTAATATTTCTAAGAGTGAAACACAGCAGAAAAATTGGGGGACGGAATGGGATGAGATCTTTAAATACAAAAATATAAAATGGGATAGAAGTAGGAGTTCAAATTTGGTACTCCAGAAACTCTACCCTCAGGAGGGACAAAGAGGAAAGATAAATAAGGGGCATTGCCCAAGAATTCTTTAAAACAATTCATAATCTACTAAAAGGCCAGAAACATCAAAAAGAAAACAAAGTAAATAAAAATTTTATGGACACTGCAAAAAGAAAAAATGTTAAACTGAGAGGGAGAAAGGGAAAGAAGATTGTGAATGGCAGACCTGACAAGAAAGGGAAAAGGAAGTTTCAAAAGAGGAGAGCAAACAAATTTTTAAAAGGAAGAGAAATTAGCTATTTAAATAAGTTCTAGGGACTGAGGGAGATAAATTGAAGGTGGTAGAGACACACCGTGGGAATAGACTGGCATCAAAGCAGTATAAGTAAAACTACTTGCTGGGACAAGGTACCAGCTTAAAAGTAGAAGAGGATAAAAATTAATAGAAAAAAAGAAGGATAATTCAACCCAATCATAAGCTTAAATGTGACTGGGTTAAGTAATCTAATAAAACAAAAGAGGACAACAAAATCCAATGATCTTATGTGTGTATATGAAAAACACAAAGTTAAGATACATAGGGAATTAAAATGAGAAATTGGAATAAAATTTACTATATATCAAATGATTTTTAAAAATCATGAGTAGCAATCATGCTATCAGACAAAATAAAAATTCAGAATGCCAAGATTAAAGAAGGAAACTACATTAAGGTTAAAGGTGCCATAGCCAATGAAACTTCAAAACTAAACATATGTACATTAAAATGCTCATGCTATCAAATTCATAAAGGAGAAGATAATTGAATTGCTCTAAGAGATGTGAATGTTTCTTTCCTAGAAGTGGACAAATATAACAAAGATAAATTAAAATCACAAAATAGAAGTGAACAAAATGTTGAAAAAGTTAGACATGAGAGACATATGGAATCTTCTGAATGGGAACATCAAAGACTATGCATAATTGCAGCATCAGTAGGTACCTTTAAAAAGAGATTCTGTGCTAGGGACAGGAAAAAAAGATAAATATATATAAATAACCAGAAGTACTCTTCATATTCTTTCTATATTACAATGTAGTACAACTAGTAATGAAAAGAACATAAAAGATAGAAATCTAAATGGAGACTTAAGAATGACATATTAAATAATGAGTAAGTCGAAGAAATACTTAGAAACAACAGTTGTGTGAAAGAAAATAACAACAATGTGATAATATACATCTCTTAAGATGAATGCCATTAATACAGAAAGTGATACAAATAATGAATGGAACATTCAATTTATAAACCTAGACAATCAACAAAATAATAACCCCCAAATAAGCACCAAAAAGGAAAAATTACTCGAAAAAGGAGACTATAGAAATGACAAGCAAAAGTAAAAGCAGTTCTTTGAATATATTAAATCAATAACCTCATTTAAAAAAACAGAAAAACAAATTAACAAAATAAAACTAGTGAAAACATAACCGAGAATAAAAATTATTGCTAAAACCTACTATACAGTATAACCAAACTGAGAATTTGAAAGAAATATAAAATATCCAAATTAACAGAGCATAAAACAATTATCTTAACTCAATCACAGAAAATGATTAGCCCATGAATAAACTACCAAAAATATTGGTCAGGATGAGTTTGCAGGTGAATTTTATCAAACATTTAAAGAGCAATTATTACTATTGTTACATAAAATATTCTAAAACTGTGAGAAAGAAAACATACTATGAAATTCCTTTTGTGAAGCAAATAAATCCTAATATATAACCAGGGGGAATTTTTTTAAAAGGAAGAAAATTATTTTCTAATATCATTGATGAATGTTGATGTAAAAAAATTTAAATAAAATCCTTTCACAGTGACTACAACATATCCAGATAATCATTCTCTGTGACCAAGTTGGCTTTATACTAGTTATTCAAGAATGGTTTAACTAGAAATTTAAATAGAAAAAACAATTAGCATAACTAATTATGCAAAGAAAAAAATAGTACAATATCAAAAGTTGACAGTATTTGCCAAAGTAGCAACATTAGCACTTTCCAAATAACAAGAATAAAAGCAAGGATGCCCCCTCACCCCATTTTAACTTGACACAATATTAAAAATTCTATAGCATGAGAAAGAAATTAGAGGCATAAAAGAAAAACAAAGAGGAGACAAAACTATTATAATTTATAGAAAACATAATTTACTGAGGAAACCCCAGAGAATTAAGAAAGGAACTAATTGAGACAATAGCATCAGTAAAGTATATTTTTCTCAACGTTAACTTTTATATATCTGGTTTGTACCTAACTGTTTACAAGTAGTTTCCCCCATTTAATTAGGGGTTCCTTGAGGGCAGAGATTGTTTTTGCTTTTCTTAATATTCCCTACACTTAGCACTATGCCTAGCACATAGTAGGAGCTTAAGAAATGTTTTTTGACTTTAACTTTAAAATACCTGGGAATTATTTCCCAAGACCCATGCAAATACATGAATACAATTATAAAATGCTTTTTAAAAATAATGACAAATAATTGGAGGAATATTAATTATTTCTACCTGGATTATACCCAAAAAGCCCAACAAAATTATGGCTCTACCCAAACTCATTTACAGATTTAATACCATACCAAGCTACCAAAGAAGTATCTTATAAACCTAAACAAAATACTAACAAAATTCACTTGGAAGAAGAAATGATCAAAAATCTCAAGGGAAAAATGAAGAAAGGAGAAACAAAGTCAGAATCACTTCCAGACCTTAAATTATAAGACAGTAATCAATCATCAAAACTACTTGGCATTAGTTTAAATGACAAGCTCAAAATGGAAAAAATGATGGGCAGATTCAAGACAATACCATTTTAAATATCATTTAAAAAAATAAAGATCAAGTTCCTTTCAAAGCTAGGGGGAAAATCTTAAATCAAAAAGAAGCAATCACATAAAGATCAAATAGTTCATTTACAATTCATGAAACTGAAATGGTTTTGTTTAAAAAAAACAACAACTAGGATAGGGCAACTGTCCATTTGAGTAAAAATCTCTGTACAAGATATTTCTGATGAGGGTCTGTGATCTAAGATATATATGGGAACTAATAAAAATGTTAAGACTGAGACTCATTCCACAATGGTGAAAAGATGTGAACAAGCAGTCCTCAAAAGGAAAACTGCAAAGTATTAACAATCATAAAAAAGAGTGCTTAAAAGCAATAATAAGAAAAATCCAAATCAAAACAACTCTGAGGTTGGACCTTACACCCAGCTATAAGTCAAAGATGACAAAAGATGGAAATACCCAGTGTTGAGTGGGGAGGTAGAAGGAGGAGTATGAAAAGACAGACACATTGGTTTGCTACTGATGAATGTGTTCATTGATTCAAGTATTCTAGAAAGCAACTGGAAATAATGCCATACCCTTTGAAACAGAGATCTGATTGCTAGATTTATGCCTCAAGTGGGATAATGACAGAAATCAAGATCCCATAGTTACCAAAATATTAATAGCACCACTTTTTGGTAGCAAAGAGTGAAATAGATATCCATTAATTGAGAAATAGTTTAATAAACTGTGGTATATCAAAGAATTCAAATTTTGCTGCATGGTAAGAATATGAAGAATTCAAAGAAACATGAGAAGACTTGATAAACAGCAAAGTAGAACCAAGCAAACAGACATAATGAGTAACGATGTAAATGGAAAGAACCCCCAAACAAAAAAAAAAGCATTGTGTGTAAAAAAAAAATGACCACACATGGTCTTAAGATAAGAAAATGTCAGTCAGCAAGCATTTATTAAACACTATACACCAGTCAGTGTGCTAAATATTAAGGATGCCAAGAAAGGCAAAAACGTGACTGCCATAAATAACTTAGTACATACAAGATGCATACTGTGTAAATGGAAAGTGTAAATAGAAGGTAATCTGAGATGGAAGGCACTGTGCCACCCTCCCTTCTTCATAGATGTAGGGGACTATGGTTGTGAAATGTTGCTTATATTGTCAAATATAGTTCATTGGATGGTTAGTTTTGCTGAACTTTTTTTTGCTCTTTATTTTTGCTGCAAGAGGTGACTGTGGGGAGGAGAGAAGAGAGGGATATTCAGAAATGAAGAAAATTTTAAAAGATATCAATAAAAATGAAAACTCAAAAGAAGGAAATATTTCTCATAATTATGGCTGAGGGTGGGGTGAGGGAAAAATAAGAAGCTTTTAACAAAAAATGGGGGAGGGGAGCAGAGGATGTCACAAGGGGAAAGAAAGTAGATGATTTTAATCACATGGATCTAAAAAAACCTTTTAAATAAATAAAAGCAATTAAGATAAAGAAATCTGGTGATGGGGAGAATCTTTGAATCAATATCACTAAGTACCAAATATCTCAAATATATAAGGAACTAAGAGAAATATATAAAACCATGAGCCATTTCCCCAATGGGCAATCGATCAAGCATTTATGAAGCTCCTACTATGTGCCCAATAGTCTGTTAGACATTAGGGATACAAAGTAAAACAATCCCAAGTCTCAAGAAGCCAGTATTCTAATGGGGACAGCAACAAATGCACATATAGACGTATTGAGCAAAGCTATAAAGTAGGGGAAACTACAGATAAATGTAAAGTAGTTAAATGCCATATAATTTTGGAAAATAATGAAAGGCTTCATGCAGAAAGCAGAGCCTGAGGTGCATCGTGAGGAAGAGATGGACTTGTGAGGTTGAGGTAAAGCAGAAAATGCATCGTAGTCATAGGGGGTGGTTGGTATGAAAGCTGAAAGGGAGGAGATAGAGTGGGATGTGTGAGGAAAAAGGAAGGGGCTATTTTGGCTGGACTGCAGAGTGTGTGAGGGGGAGTAATGTCCCACAATGATGGAAAGTTAGCTGGGGACAGGTTGCGAAGAGCTCTAAAAGATAAACAGAGTCACTTATGTTTTATCCTAGAGACAATAGGAAAATACAGGAATTGATGGAGTAGGGGAGTCACATGGTCTGATCCGCTCTCAAGGGAAATCACTTTGGCAAGTGTGCAGAATGAACTGCGTGAGATTTGAGGCAGGGAGACCAAGGAGGCCTTGTACTAGTATAGCTTTCTAAATGGAAAGAAGAGATTGAAAGCAAGAGATGCCAAGGAGGTAGAAACAGCAAAATTCAGTAACTACATATGGGGCAAGGGACAGTGAAAAGTGAAGGATAATGCCAAGGTGATCAATCTGGAAGACTACAAAGATGGTGATGTCTTAGACAGGAATAGGCCACTTCAGAAGAGGGGGAGGTTTGAGGGGAAAAGAGGAGTTCAGTTTTGGAAATGGCAAATTTGAGGTGTCTAATACGCAACTGATGAAGTGGGACTGAAGTAGAGGAGAAACAGGTGCTGGATATATATAGAGAGGTCTTAGAATCATGTGCATAGAGATAGCAGTTAAACCTATGCGACCTTATGAGGTAGGTTACCAAGAGACAGATTATAGAAGAAAAAGAAAAGGGCCTAAGAACACAACTCTGTGGAAATACCCACGGTTAAAGGGCATGATATAGATGAGGAGTCAACAAAAGAAATGAAGAAGGATCAGACATGTAGGAGAACCAGGAAAGTATTGTCACAAAAACACTGTCAACACTTACTAAGCAATTTACTACAGGCCGAGCACTAGAGGATGCAAAGAAAGGCAAAAAACAAACAAAAACACCCACCCCTGTTCTCAATGAGTTCAGAGTTTAATAGGGGAAATGACATGCAAACAACTATGTACAAGATACACAGGATAAATTAGAGGTGATTGACAGAGGGAAGGCACTAAGATTAAGGAGGACTGGGGAGAGATTCTTGCAGAAAATGGGACTTTAGCTGAGACTTGAAGGAAGCCAGAGGAAGATGTGAGGAGAAGGAGAACCAGAAGTGGAGAACTAGTGAGTAAAAACTGAGGCATTAAATGGTGGATGTAATCTAGGACTGAGTTTTGGCAAAAGATGAGTGATGACAGGACAAGAAGACAAGGGATGTGAGGGGAGAGTTTAAATGACTACAGGGTTGACACTGGAAAGGGAAGAAAATGATTGTGATGGCCTGAGAAAGTACTAAGGGCAAGAAGTACAGCTTTTGATGAAGGTAAAGAATAAATAAGTTTAGGAGGGGTGAGGCATACAGTAAGATGGAACAATAGGAGAGTGTAGTCTGAAGGATACAGAGTTGCTAAATATGGAAAGGTAGTTGTGGGTAATGGTCAAATCCAGTGACCATAGCTATGTGAGTTTATATTATAGAGTGGATGAATTCATCATATGATGTAAGGTAATGAGGAAGTAGGAGGTAAGACACTTTGAGGAAATATCAATGTGAATATTAATGTCTTTTAATCTCCTAGTATATGGATAGGACTTGTGGGAAGGAGAGGAAGACAGCTAGTCAAGGTTGAACTCCTTGAGGAAATCAGTAGAATGAAGGGAGGATCAGTATGACCATAGCCACCATGTTTTAGATAAGTGCTCAAAGGATTTGACCAGTTTTCAAAAGAAAATTTACAAACTGTTACTTTGAAGAATGCTCAACATCATGAATAAGAAAAATCTAAGTCAAAACAACTCTGTGATTTAGTCTTACACCTGACAAAATGTGAAAGTTAACAAAAAATGTAAATAATCAATATAGTTTTGCTAAGAAAAAGGGACTAAAATGACCATACCCTTTGACCCAAAGATCCCAGTATGAGGCACATACTCCAAGGAGGTAAAACACAGAATAATCCCATAGGTACAAAAATATTCATAGCAGCAGTGGCTCCTTATTGCTTCCAGTATCAAATACAAAATGTCCTTTTTGGCATTCAAGGCCCTTTCAAACCTAGCCCCCTCCTACTTTTCTAGTCTTCTTATGCCTTATTCCCTCAGCCACATAGTCTTCCACCCAGTGACACTGGCCTCTTGGCTATTCCACAAACAAGACATTCTGTCTCTTTGCTACAGGCATTTTCAATGGCTGTCCTCCATGCTTTCTCCCTCCTCATCTCCACCAACTTATCTCTCTGATTTCCTTTAAGTTCCAAACAAAATCTGACCTTTTATAGCAGCAGTTCTCAACCTGTGGGTTACGTTCAATTTGTAACAATGAAAATACATCCTGTGTATCAGATATTTACATTAGAATTCATAATAGTAGCAAAATTACAGTTATGAAGTAGCAAGGAAAATAATTTTATGGCTGGGGGTCACTACAACATGAGGAACTGTATTAAAGAGTCATGGCATTAGGAAGGTTGAGAACTACTGTCCCACAGGAAGCCATTCACATCCCTTCTTAAGTCTAATGACTCCCCTCTGTTAATTATTTTCTATTTATCCTATATATAGTTTGCTGTGTATATATTTGCTTGCATGTTGCCTCCCCAGTTAGACTGTAAGCTCCTTGAAGACAAGGACTGTCTTTTGCCTTTGTTTGTTTCTCCAGAATTTAGCACAGTGTCTAGCTCAAAGTAGGCATTTAATAAATGTTTGATTTATTGGTTCTTGGTAACCAAGGACAAGAAACAAATGAAATGCTCCTGACATTGTAGTTATCCTGAACTTTTGCTGTGAGGAGCATCTAGGTAGTCTTTGAGCTGAGAGAGCAAGGTAGATAGTGACTCGACTGTGGCAGCAGAAAGAGGGTGGTTGGTGATCAAGGTGACAGTTAGAAAGATGAAGAGACATGAAAAGGTTTCAAGGACAATGGTGAGCTTGTACCTTGTCTGGACTGGCCATTTTTACTCATCTTGCTCTTATGAATTAGCTATGACCAGTGATTCCCCCCCTCTCAGTGATCATAAAAAACACCAATCCTCCCAAGTTCCAGTTCACACAGTATCATATGTACCAGTTCCCTTGCTGACCTGTGCTGAAACCCCTACTCTTATGTCTGCACCTTTATAACCAATCCTATGCAGAAAATGAGAACATTCCAGGAATGGCTTTTTCTGCTCCAAAGAACACTTGAACCATGTATGTCTTCCAACTCCTGGATCCTGATTGATCCTATGTCTGAAGATGGGGGGATGGGAGGGAGTTTGGAGAGTGAAGAGAGAGAATTCTAAGAGCTAGGAAAGCTACAAGCTACAAGTTGCTTGATGGGAGGGGGAAGTGTCTCTGTTTTACTATGTATTATTAAGTAATATTTATTTACTTAGAGATTTCACAATGAGTAAAAACAGTATATGCCATATGTACATATGTGCATCTGTTTCTATGTGAACTGATTCCATTATACCAAGTACCCATTGGAAATATAGCCTCTTAAGAAGACATAGTGTTAGCCAGTTGGTTATCCAGAATTCATTATGATTGGGTATATCTGCAAATCCATACCCTCCTAGACAATCAGCGGCACTACCTTGCAGAGTTAGGGGATAAAAGGTTGCTGACTCTGGGGTAACCACTGAGAGGTTGGCACTCTCTTCTCACTTCTTCCTCAACAAGGTAGGCACCCACAGCTGGAGTAAGCATGGATTCCATGGAATTCTATGAGAACCATCTGGTGGTTAAACCAAGTAGGTGCCCATCTTGGGGATTTAACCCATCTGGGTTAAATAAATCATGAAACATGAACAAAACAGACATCTCAGACAATTAAAATAAATAAGTTGAGTAAGTGAAGCAAGAAAATTATATCATGACTAAAGCCATCAGAGAGAATAAAGCAATATCAATAGTAAATATTCATGCAACAAATCATGAAGCATCCATGTACGCAAATGAGCTATGATTGATTTCATCAGGGTGGGAAACATCCAGTGTGTTAAGTCTCTTTACCAACATAGATCACTCATCCATGACTTTTGCAGGTGAGTAATTGGGAGCTGCTTGAGGCATACAGAGATTAAGTGACTTGTCCAGGGTCACTCAGCTAGTAAGTGCCAGGGACATTATTTGAACACAAGACTTCTTGACTCCAAGCTCAGCATTCTATCCCTGATGCCATGCTTCCTCTAAGGACCTAGCATCTAAGTACTTAAAAGCTAACTGAATTACAGGACTATCTAGCTATTAAGATAATAAATGTTGACAACTTCAATGAGCCTCTTCCAGAGTAAGACAAAACTAAAAGAAAGATAAACAAGAAAGAGGTAAAAGGATCTGAATATACTAGAAAAGAAATAGAGATTATAGTCTCATGGAAAGTATTAAATGGGAATCTTAAAGAACATACATATTTTCTAGCATTTCACAGCACATTTACAAAAACTAAACACATTCTCAAATAAATACATTTATTTTTTTCCAGGAGATTCCATGAAAAAGGTAAACAGTATGTGAACACAAAAAGCATTGTTAAACAATCTCAATGTACAGAGTCAGTGAAAGTACATCACAGACTTCCTAAAATATCAGAGGAAAAATTCTCTAGCATTTAAACGAGAACTAAGAAACTGACCCTTTCATCTGCTAACTGCTTTATAACAATCAAAAGAGACGTGCCTTTGAAAATTAGGGATAGCCTCTTGGCATCAAGGAGATTGGAAAACCCCCACACCTGGCATGACTTGCAAAGTATAGGTGGCAGACCAGTCTATTTATTGTCCAATGGCATTTCCCTAACAGCTTGTGAACAGGTAAACAAAAACACCCTAACACAGAAAAGTGGTCCAACCTGCCTTGTAGGCTGTCCTTGCTGTAAAAAGGTAGTATCTCTTCTCCTAAAACTGTGTAGTTCTGGCATCAAACAAGTAATAATGAATTTCTCATAGATAGTGACATTAACAGTTAAACAAATGACATTGGATTAAACTGAACTGGCAGTTACACTGAAGCAGAAATCTGTTCTGCTAGTGAAGTGAGGACTAACCACATTCTAGTGCATAAAGAGCTCACAAGCAAATGCAGAAAGTCAGAAAGATTAAATTCATCCTTTACAAACCATAACACAATAAAAATGGAATATAAATATGAACAAAGGACTCAGACATAAATGGAAACCAATATAGTACTAAAGAGATTGATAACAAATCATAGAAACAACAAAAAATTACATTTGTAGGGTGGCTGAAAGCCTGAGAGATCTGTTGACAGCCACAAATAAACAAAGAAAGTCGAGAGTGGGGGACCAGAAGGGTAAAAAAAACCTTACCTTCTTGGCTTAGCTTTTATGTTTCCTCAGATTCCTTTTATGTAAATAATCAAAGGATTTTAGGGTGCTTAATGAAGTCTTTGTACATCAGACCCTCACAGCCTTTCTGATTTGCTGGAAAACAGCTCTAAAATGATTTGAATGGGAGCAAAAGCTGGCAATCCAAAATGAAATGAGGATTCAAAGACTTTCCAACCCTAAGAAACCTAGAGGCTTAAAACAGAGATGTAGATCCTGCCAGCAGGAAAAAATGAATTAAAACAACAGAATTAATCTTATCCTGAGGAAACTCTGTTGTTCCCTTGGCTGATAGCTGTTAGTCTCTTCTTATTATGGAGAAGCTATTTACTACACCATAGAACACAGGAGCCAAGATGGTAAGCAGGTACCTTGAAGAGATGAGATCTAGAAGCTCGTAAAATAATCTCAACAGTTATGAGGTGAGTAAAGACATGGGATGCTCACTGAGAAACATCATCACTGTGATACCTAGCAAGGAAAAGGCCTAGTAACATAATGATACCACCACAGTTGGCATTGGTAGCCCTTTATTGCCTTTTTATATATGTGCCTTGACACCATGGGCTCCCTACTTGTGGTGCCCTCCATATTTGTACCCCGGTCCAACAACTTCCATATGTATATGTCCCCAGGCATGTATTCTATAGGATGTCCATGCTCCCCACTGGTGGTATTTGTGAAACAATGTGCTCCAGGTTTATGGGTGGAGTTTCTATTGCTACTTCCTTATGGTACTATTATGCTAAACACTTTTGCTTTAAAATAATTGTGTCCTATTCCTACCTAATAAAATAAATATAATGAGTGGGATCTCTGAGTTAGGGTTTTAAGTAGATACAAATGCACAAAGTACCTTGAACCTGGGTTGGTTTGTTGGAAATATCATGTGAGTCAAGAGTACACCAGGGGATATTAAAAAAAATAATAGTAATAATGAAAACATTATAATATATAAGCTGCATCTAAAAAAGTCCCAAAGGAAGGAAAAATTTATATCCTTAAACACATACCAAGAAAAGAGAGTGGGAATTGGGGGCGGAGTCAAGATGGTGGCATAGAAACAGGAGAACTCCACAGCTCCCCCCATAACCACCTCAAATACCGATAAGATATGACTCTAAACAATTTTTAGAGCTGCAGAACCCACAAAATGACAGAGAAACAAAGCTCCCACTGAAGGCAATCCAGCAGGGAGATGGAAAGGGTTCATCACAGTGGGCTAGGCTTGGCATGAAGCCATTGCTTTAGCCCCAGGGTGGCAAGGACAAGCCACGGCTGGAGCATTCAGGAGAGTGGATCACTGTGAGCTGTGGCAGGTTCCAGAATTATCAACCCATATCAAGCCAAGGACAAAGTGAAAGGTCAGTGGAACTCGGCTAAATTTGGGGGAAAGGAGAGGGTCTGGCCAACTGCCCCCAGGGTGATAAGTGGTACGGCGGCCCTCCAGCCACCTCTGCGTGGCTGCTTCAGAGCTCCCCGCCTGCAAATTGCAGGGGTGCCAAGCAATAATTCAGAGGCTAAATGCTTTTGCCTTAACCTACCTGGACTGGAACTGTGGTCTTGGGTAGTGGTCCTGAGGTGCGTGACCAGTGAGCCAAAGCTGGTGGGGGCTGCAGAGACTGTGGCTTCCTAATAGCTCCAGCAGCTGCAAAAACCCCAGCAATTTGGGACAAAGAGTATCCCCCTGAAAGAAGAGTTCTAAAGAGCCCAGAAGTCAAGTAATTGTCTGGCAACGTGAGCAGGCAAAGGAAGCAAATCAAGCTCAGCAATCCAATTTTAGATTCCTTTTTTTGGTGACAAAAACCATCAAAGCATGGAACGGGAGGAAGACAACACAGTCAGAACTCCTGTACTAAAAGCTTCCAAGAAAAATTTGTAGACTGATTACAAGCCATAGAGGATCTTAAGAAGGATTTTGAAAACCAATTAAGAGAAATGGAATAAAAACTGGGAAGAGAAATGAGAGTGATGCAAGAAAATCATGAAAAGAGAGTCAACAACCTGACTGAAGAAAATAATACCTTAAAAATTAGATTAACTAAAATGGCAAAAAAG
>CM053602.1:46149218-46175298 GCA_028646575.1 Pseudocheirus occidentalis
GTACAGGATCAATTAAATACGAAGGGATGATACTTTAAAAGGTGAAATTCTGAGGTGGGAGAGGACTAGAATGAGAGGAGACAGGGAGAGACAAAATGGGGTTAATCATCCCATATAGAAAAGGCAAAGGATAACTGTTACAACTTCGCTTTCATTTACTCTCATCGAATTTGGCTTAGGGAAGGAACGACATAAACTCTAAACTGGGTATCATGCCACACAGGAGAGTAGGGGGCATGGGGATGAGAGGCGGGATGATGGAGGGGAAGGCAGGGTCTGGGGGAGTGTTGCTGGAAGCACACACTTCAGTAAAGGGACAAGGACAGGGTAAAGAACAGAACAAGGTGGGGTAGGATAGGAAGGAGGAACATATAATCAACCTCTCACAATATGTCCACTGTGGAGATGCCCTGCATAATTACACATTTACAGCCTGTATTAAATTGCTTGTCCTTCCACTGGGGGTGGGTGACAAGGGAGAAAGGAAAGTATCTAGAATTTAAAGCTCTACAATACATGCAACTGGGAATTAAGATATACAGGGACTGGGGTAGGGAGACCCTAGAGAGGTGTTGGAGGAGGGCATAAAAGAGAGCAGATCAGGGGAGGTGTTTTACAGTGGGATCACTGTTTTGGGGTTGGGGGTAGGGGAAAGATGGGGAGAAAATTTGTAACTCAAAATCTTGTGGAAATGAATGATATAAACAAGAAAATAAAATAAATTTTTTTAAAAAGACAATAAAAAAAAGAATTGGTCTGACATCCTTTGGAAGGGAGTGGGGCGGGGGGTGGGGCGTGAGGGGCCACTTGTGACACTTTCAGAAATAGGCCAGAAGTATTTATTCATTTAAACTAATGTTGGAGTGTACAAATTGTATTCTTTATGTGCAACCACAATATATACTATCTTGTGTTGTACATGAGATGTGTTTGCCATGAAAGAGTTTTATTGCTTAAGTGTTAAACTTCTTTGTGCTAGAATGACATGCATATGGATGTACATGCATATGAATTATGCACACATGCTATGCTTCTGCATGTGATCTAGGGATTTGATCACTATGCACATTTGGCATGTAATTGCCTTTCTATTTCACTGAGGTTCATTTCCTTAGTTTAACATAGATTGTGTATGCTATTGATCAAGGATTTTGTCGTATGCACTAATGATACCTACATGCAACTCTCCTGTGGATGCTAGGCCCTAGGGACCTGTATGTGCATTATACTGTGGAGTCAATATGCCCTCTGCTATGTTACATCATAATTTATGTTGCTTATTATCTATGTTCACTTTCACTCTACATAATCTTCCAAGATTGAAAATTCTTTACTGGTGAGAGGACATAGGGAAGCAGCAAGTTTTGATTTTTAATGGCCGAAATTCAATAGGATTTACTGTCAAATCCAGTAGCTTGTCACCAACATGATAGATAGATTAGATAGATTGACAGTTATAGAGGATAGATAGCTATGTATATATAGGCCAATATTATTACACATATGTATATGTGTGTATTAAAAGCAGAAACAGAGCATGTGAGTAAAGGAAAGTGATCTTGCCTCCTTTGCTTAACTTTCTGACTAGGATTTCTTTGCCTGTTAAGACAGAAAAGGGCTTAGGAATTTCTAATCCTAAATCAAATGGTTGCTTGGAGCACACAATGAGTGTGTGTTGGGGGAAGACTTTTTTGACTAGGGGCCTCTATTTCTTTTCAACCCCTTTAGATGGGTACAGTATTCCACAGTGAGTATAACCAAAGATCTGCTTATCAAGAAGAGACAGCCTAGTCATTGTACCCTTGCAAATAGGAGCCAAGATGACTAGTAGGTGATTCTGAAGAGATGAACGTAGCAGAGAAAAATTCTGCTACCATATACCCAGGGAAGACACCTAGAAGCCATTGGTGGAACAACGTCTAGCAGAGATGACATGTACATCAGTGATCATGAGATTGACAGCAACCAAAAGACCAATGCAGCAATTTTTCCAGTAAAGAGAAGTGGTAGAACACCATTAATAGACATCAGCAACTCTCCTTCATTGGAGGTGTGAGTTGACTCTCAATGTATGTGCTTTGGCCACATCTAAGCCCGACACACATACACACTCTTCATACTTAAGATATATACTTTTGTCAGGTTTATGAACGAAATGTCATACTGCTATTTCACTCATTATGCTCTTCATTCTATGCCTTGGCTTTGATTTATAGCCTCCACTAAGAAAAGTAAATACATTCATGGGTTCTCATGATCTTGTGGTTTTGAATTCATATGGACCCAAAAAGTACTCTGAATCGAAGGTGGTTTTTCTGGGAGACTCAAGTGAGAAAGAGAAAGAGAGAAAGATGGCCCAGGCGCTATACTTTACAGCCTCCAGAATCCACTGGCTCTGTCAAAGCTCATTTTACAGAAATGGAGCTTGCCAAACCCTGGGGCCAGAGCTACAATAGTTTCCCAGTGATTTCAATTCTGATAATCTCCCTAAGGGAACAGAACTAAAGTAAACTGCTTGGACAGGTTGGAGAGTGAAGCATTTTGTACACAAAATGTGGTACTGGGAAGTCTCAGGCAAGCCAAGACAGCTGAACAAGCAGTACACAGCAATTGGAAGGCTCCCAGGTCCATATTGCATGACTTGGCCATAACCCCCAACAGCCAGTTAGAAAAAGAATGCCCCACAACAAGAAGCAGCAGCAACTTTACACACCCGAGTCCAAAGCTTCATTACCTTTCATTATGCCTTGACATTCATCCCATCTTATGTTGTAATTGTACTGAGTATGGTCAGTGGAGAACTCAAGAAATTGTTAGGTGTCCAGGAACAAGGCCCAAATGTTCAAATTAGGACATCCAGAAGAACCTCCAATACCCCAATGATTGTTAAGACATTAGATTGAGTGACTGAGGGAAGAGACAATTTTTGATGGCTAAACAGTCTCAGAAACAGAATCCACAATTATCTGTTTTGGTCAGAGGGCTAGCCTTAGGATAAAGTAAAAGTCCTAAGCAGAGGCAACCAGCTGTGCTGTGTGATTTGGAAAGAGTCAGGAATGCCTCATGCTTCCCCTTCCCACCCCCACTAAAAAGCAGCTCCAATTGACTAATGAAGAACGCCTGGAGTTGAGGTGATAGGCTACAAGCACAGAGAGAGATAAATTTAGAGACGTAGCTAATGTGTTGATTTCTTTTGTTTGATTATATTTGCTACAAAGTAGTAGGCATCTACTGGAAGGGAAGTGTGAGAGTTTCTACAGAGGGGAGAGAAAAACTTCTTTGGGGTGAGAAAGTGAGAGCTTCTCCTGTGGAGGACAGTAGATGAGAGCTTCTATTGGTCATTAAAGAGAGCAGTACAAAAATGAAGAAAGAAAGGAAACTGAAAAGCATCAAGAAAACATTTAAAAATACATAGAAAAGATCAGAGGAAGTTCTAAAGGGCCACAAGACAGCAACACAATTTTTGTTACTAACATGTTCGATAAAATGTAGATAACAAGAGTTATTTAGTTCATGTTAGAGCTGCACATACAATCCTCTCTGCTGTTATTCTCAGTTTGTTGAAATATTCATATTTTTTGAAGTTTGAGTTAATGAACATATATATATATAAAACCGATATAATTATATAAAATATTATATAATTATAACTATATATATAACCATATGGCTATATACATACATATACACACATACATATATACATGTATGTATGTTTGTTTGTATATATAGAAAATCACAGGCCCTTTCCAAAAAATAACCAAGCAACCCAAAAGTATTTTCCAACACTGGCCTGGCTCTGTGCCTAAAATTCCCACCATTAGTGTTACTCCATTGAATTTAAGGCATTGTTTTCAGATTGCCAATGAAACCCCAAATGGGGCCATGAAAAGTTGTTCACAACTGAAAAATGACAGAACAAAATAATGTTGGTGTTTGAGAAATGTCTACAAGGGAAACTTCTGACCCTAGTGTTTTACAACCTTCCCTCAGGTAAAGATAGGCATTATTTTTTTTTACTGAGGCAAAGATACTGGAGTGTTTTGCCATTTCCTTCTCCAGCTCATTTTACAGATGAGGAACTAAGGCAAACAGGGTGAAGTGACTTACCCAGGGTCAGACAGCTAGTGTCTGATGCCAGGTTTGAACTCATGAAGATGAGTCTTCCTGACTCCAGGCCCAGCACTCTATCTACCACACTAAGCAAGATTAATACATTTTTAAATCAGTGAATTCTTAAAGCTACTCCATTGCTTAATTAGTATTTAATTCACCCACTGAACATCTCCTGTTCCCCTCTGTTAACATACTCTAATATTTCCCCAGTCCCCTAACATCCAGTTTAAGGGCTTTAGATTGCCCTTCCTACCAGACCTCTTCCTCTTAAACCTCTTCCAATGCAACTCTGATCTCCCTTGACACTCCCAGTCCTTACTAAGCAGTTAATCACTCTGAGGGAACAGAACTAGGGTTGGAAGCTATCAGTTAAGAAATCAGGAGTCAGTGGAGTGCTGAGCAGTGAAGAGATTGAGCCTTTTGGTGGCTTATTTTTATGGAATACATTTTACCGTCACTTAAAAAAAGCATACATTCTCTGCCATGTTGGATAGATGGGAGCAAGACAGAGTCTATCGTAAAGCTTCTTGCTGATAAGGGACCTTAAGTTAACTGCCTCAGCCCTCCATAGCCATCAAGGATCTAGACACCAGGCCTTTCAACACCAGTCCCAGTATCAGGCTGAGGTCCTCACCCTGCTGCCTAGGGGGTGATACTCCATTGTATCACAGCTGAGCTGAAGCCTGGAGCAGAGTTACTCACCCCACCATGCACACCCTAGAAAATTCAAGTTAACATCTGACCTGGGGCCTGACTCACCTTGTCACAGGAAGAATATGACAACCTACTCTCCTATGGCTATCAAGCTTTCTCTTCCTCTTCTCCCAAGCAGAGTTGAAGGCTGACTTCCCCCACTATCTCTCCCTAATCCTTTTGCTCCATCCACAGTTAGATGGCTGTTACACTTATTCTGGGTCCTCAGGTAGAGGACATAGTTTTATTCTTTTCCCAGCCTGGCTCCATCCTATATTTCTACACGTTCATTGTTCTTCTCTTCACACTCTACTCTCCATTCCCTCTAAGTCCACCATTCTTTTTTCAGCTAATTGCCCTTCATATCAGACCTCTTGCTCTTATGTCTGTTCATATGCTTATCACTGTAGAAACAGGGTTCGCCCTGTGCATCCTTGGTCAACCTTTCTGTGGCAGATCCATCAATCCAGTACTTATTAAATGTGTGCTGAGCACTGGGGTTTCAAAGACCAAAGTATAATATACACTATCTTTAAGAAGTTGTCTCTTCTGAGAGATAACAAATGCAAAAGTATATACATATATGTGTATATACATACATACTATATATGTATTATGTACATACACACAGTATTTGTACTGAAAGAATACAAAGTAGTTTGGGAAGGAAGGCCCTAGCAGCTAGGGAAGTGAGGAAAGATTTTGTGTAGAAAAAGGCACTTGAGCTAAGTCTAGAAGGAGGCCAGGAATTCCAAGAAGTACAATATAAAGGGAATGTATTCCAGGCATGGGACAAAGACAAAGAAGATGAAAGGTATATGTGCAGAACAGTGAGTAGGCCAGTATAGCTAGATTGCAGAGTGTGAGGGAATAAATGAATGTATGGAAGCCAGGTTGGAAAGGGATTTAAACTGTGTCTTTCTGACTGATAAGAATAAGAAAACATATTTATAGGGGCTCATCAACTATGTTCTTAAGCAGATATGGAACCAGAGAGTACCCTGAACCTGAAGTGCCTTTTCCAAGGACCCCATATGTGACAAGGGGATGCCATAGATATTACATGTTAAGGCCTATAGGATGGCTTTGTCTAAGCTCATTTTATAAAAATGGGGACTGGCAAATCCTGAGTTCTTAAAGGATGGAAAAGGAAGAAAATTGCCTATGTATATCAATCATACCAAGGCAGATACCCCAGAAAGCAGGGGTATTTATTTATATTTTTTCCTAGAGAACCACTGGTGCTTATTGAGTGAGGCAAGGCAGCAGCATGTCCAGGCCTGTGTATTAGGAAAAATAACCTTGATAGCTGTATGGAGGATGGATTGCAGGGGATAGAGGCCCCAGTCAGGGAGACCAAATAGGAGGCCACTGCAATAATCCTGGAATGAGGCACTGAGGAACTGAATCAGCATGGTGGCTATATGAATGAAGGAGACATATTTGAGAGACTGGTATAGATAGAAACAATAACGTTTGGCAATTGAGGTGGTCAATAAGTATTTATAAGTGCCTTCTATGTGCCAGGCACTGGGTCAAGTCTTGGGGATACAAAGAAAGACAAAAGACAGGCCCTGCTCTTGATGAGCTTGCAGCCTAACAGGGGAGAGAATGTGAAGATGACTATGTACAAACAATTTTAAGGACAAATTGGAAATAACAGACAAAGGAAAGACAGTACTAAAGGAGACTAAGAAAGGCTTTTTGTAGTATGTGGAATTTTAGCTGGGACTTGAAGGAATCCAGGGAAACCAGGAGGCAGAGCATTCAAGGCATAAGAGGCCAGTCAGTGAAATCACCCACAATCTAGGGATGGATGATCATGTGCAAGGAACAGCAGGGAGGCCAATGTCACTAGACTGCAGAGTAGGTGGGGGGTGGGGGTGTAAGTGATTAGATATAGTAAGTTAAAGTTATAAAGTAAGTCATAGTAAGTAAAATCCATACTCACTATAGTAAGAGTGAGGAATCAAGGAAAACCCTGAGGTTTCAAACCTCTATTAATAAAAGGATGGTGATGTCCTTGACAGGAAAAGGGAAGTTCAGAATAGGGGAAGGGCTGGAAGGAAAGACTATGAGCTCTGTTTTGTACCTGTTAAGTCTGAGTTACCTACTGGACAACCTGTTGGAAATGCCCAATAGACAGTTCATGATGTGGGCACTGGAGCTCAGGAGAGAAACCAAAGCTACCTTCTCTCATGACCCCAACACTCTAGACTAGGAGGAAGAATACACATATTTGCTCCTCATTCCCACTTCCAAATTCTCTCCTTGCCACCATCATTCAGTATTCTTTTCCCCTTTAAGGTTCACTCCATCCATTTATATCAAGAAGAAAATTTCAGAAGTTATTAACTGCCCTCCTTTTGGCAAACAGAGCTCCCTAGCAGGTGTCTGGATAGATTAAGTACCCCATCACTACTGTACCATGCCTCTGAGATAGGCTTACTTTCTATTTCTGAAACTCCTCATGTGCTTCTTTTCTCTGTCCATAGGGTCTGATGAGAGAAAATCACTTCTATTTCTCCCTCCATTGATCTTCACCCAAACACTTTTCGCTATAATCTCCCATTTCCTGGATTTCCTTTCATGAGTCTATCTTATTAATACAAAATACTTCACTTCACTCCTTTTTGTTCTGCCCTATTTCTTTTTAATCCAGTCATGGGTTTGTTTCATTTTACCAAGTTTTAATAATGCCTATGATGTTACTTCTGTTTGGACTTCCATTTCACCTTGCTTGTTGCCAACTTTGTGCATTTATGTATAAATATTTGTGATACGGAAATTTACTATTGTATCTTTTCTTGGTTTTTGTTTCCTGTGACCTTCGGGGTGTATCAATGGCTAATCTTCTTGGTTTGGTGTAGCTTTCTATCATATCTAGCTTCATGGATAGATGCAGGTAGTCTTCTCTCCCCATCCTTTAAAGTTTAAAACCCTTTTGATCTGATTTACAGGGCACCAGGCAAATACATTCTTACTACTCCTTTTTTTAGGTGCACTCAGTCGCTAGCCAGGAACCTGTCATCCTTGTATTTTAAGCCATGGTCCAGACATCCAAATCCCATCCTCAGACACCACCTTCTTAGCCAACTATTCACTTCCCAAATCAGTTTTTTCTCTTGTACATCATTTGCCTTCAATATGAAGCAGTAAGAAAAACATAACATCTTTGGTGGTTTAGACTCCTATGGTCTTCAGTTTCTTGCCCAAGTCTTTGTAATCTTTGGCAATCCTTTCTAGGTCCCTTCTGTTAGTATCATTTGTGCCCATGTGAGTCACCACAAGTTGATAATATTCATGAAAGTTGGCAAGTCTGGGAAGGTTCTCTGTTATGTATTTTTTTCCTTATTATTAACTTGACAGACATCAACAAACATGATCATTTCCATGTACAAAAAGAACAGAAAAGGAGAATCAATCGCATATAAAACCACGAATCTCAATTATGCACAGCTTGGGAATTTTTTTTAAAAGAAATTAACATGGTAATTCCAATATTATCTAAACTTCCTTCGGCTTTATTCTGTGTATTTTACAAATGTTTCATTAATGATTTTCTTTCTTTCTGTTACAACTTTGACTTGGATACATGACCCCAGGAAAACAATAGACCTTTCTGCAGTTACCACATGGATGAATGGTTGCCTCAGTATCCCTGAGCAGGGAGTTACCACCACTGATTCTTCAACTCTTCACTTCTTTCTCTCACCTTGGACAGCACCTGTGGTACCCTCTAATAGATGATTCCTTGGAGGACCAGCAGCTTGATGCTCTTCTGAGCATCCAGTTCCCTCATCCTTGGGAAGAGCCTCAGATTGGTTTTCCAAGTATACAGCAGGGTCCTCCAGAGTATGACATATCCCTTCTATTCGCCAATTTCTAGACACAGATCAAGCTACTTATCTATCACTTCAGATCCTTTGGTCAACTTATTTTTCCCTATGAAAGTCTAGGTTTCAATTTTTTCCATTTGGTTTTTTAGGACAAATTCATTGTCCCTAATCATCTGGAATGTGAACCTTTAATTCCTGCACCTTCTCTTCTAGGAAGGAAACCAGGAAGTGCTTTGAACATACCTAGCAATCATTTGATTTTTGCAGAAAGAGTGAGCATTCAATGTAAGCTGCTTCAAAACTTTTTCCTGCTCTCTATTGATTAAGATTTTTGTGCTTTTAAAAATATTACTTATAGGTGTTTATAATGCCTTTCCTACCTAAGAAAACCATTTTAGCCTTTTACCATCTTTTAACCACTTGAAGGCCACACCCAATTTCCTTCTTCCTTTTTTCAGCAACAAATTGATAGCCATACCTCATTTCCTTTCCCTTTAGATTACTAACCTCTTATCTATTTCTACTAAACTACTTGGTCCCCTTCCATTTAAATTGGATACCTGCCATGACAGTTGTCAACACCTTTGGTAAATATGTGTCCCTGTTTAATATCTCACTTGATACTGATAATCAGAGGATCATCAAACAAAGCTATCTTTTGCTGGTGGCATACATCAACAAACCTTTTGTATGATCAGCCGGTTAAAATTAAGCATATCAACATTAAGTGCCTGCTGTATTGGGGGATAGAGGGTAGCCACAAAGACAAAAGGAAACAATTTCTGCCCTCAGAGAGCTTGTATTCTGTTGAGGGAGACAACACAGATACATAAAATCTAATAGAAAATCTATAAGGAGTAAGTGCAAGATAAGTTGGGGGTGGAAGGAAAAACTAGATTATAGGAGATGGAAATCTGTGGCCTCTAGGTCACATGTGGCCCTCTGACCAAAACTAAACTTCACAGGACAAGTTCTTTTAATAAAAGAATTTGTTCTGTTAAACTTGGACTTGCTCAAAAGGCTGCACCCAAGGACCTAGAAGGTCACATTTGCCCTTGAAGCTGCAGGTTCCCCACCTCTGCAGTAGAAACAGGGTAAAGGGAGAACAGGAAAGGCTGCATGCATGAGATGAGGAGATAGAAACCAGAGATTCTAAGAGAAATGAAAAAATAAGAGTGAGGAGAAAGTATATTCCAGGCATGGTGCACAGAGAGGAGAGATAAAACGTCATATTCAGGAAACAATACATAGCCCAATTCAGTTGAATTGCAGTTAAGTGTAGAGGAGAGTAATATTTAATGAGCATAGAAAAGATTGGAATGGGTATGGATGTGAAGGCTTTAAATAGCAAACAAATTTGATCTTAGGGGAAATAAGAACCTTTGGAAGTGTTTGAGAGAGGGAATAATCAAGAGCTTTTTGTGATAGCATTTTACAAAAAATAATAATGATAATGGTAATGGTAATATTCTTGTGCTTTGTAAGGCTAAGGTTAATTTTAGGTTTACAAAGAAACTCCCTCTCTCCAGGCCTGTCCAAACACTTCTCTTGTCTTGGGATCATAAGATCAAAGATGTAGAGCTGGGAGGGACTTCAGAGACTACTGAGTGCAGTTGTTTGGGGCTGCTGAGGCCCAGAGAAGGAAATTGACCTGCATCAGAGAACCAGTAAGTTCCTAAGGAAGGGCTGGAACTGAGGGTTTCCCTCAGTGTAGTTTAGTGCTCCATTCTCATGCTGCCTCCCCAGAGAACAGATCTAGTCACTAGGACTGAGCCCAAAGCCTTTTCAGCTTGGCTAAATGGGCAAGTGGGTCAAATCTGAGGCCATCTAAGGCCAGGGAGAGGCAGCAATTCCAATAGGTTTGAGTGGCTCAACCTTTTCAAGGCAGCTCTGGAGTAACATGAACTAGGTTTTTAGCTCTGCATGGGGGTGACTTCTCATTCTTCTACTCTTAAGCAAATGGCAACAGGCTAGATTCCCACCCAACCACTACTTCTCCTTCCCCAGAACATACACCTACCTCTTCATGGGTCAGGGAACATTCAACAAGGAAAAATAGATCACGGTTGAGTGATAAGTGACAGATACATGATAGAAACTTGACAATCACTATAGAGGCAGATCTCCCCCTCCCATCCCTCTCAAAGGGAAGAACTTTGAATAGCAATTGGGGGAGAACCGAGAATTTCCTAGGGAGCTCTTTGAGCAAAAAAATGCCTGTTGCCAGTTTCCTGAAGCTTTGCCACAACCCATCATCATGTCCTCACCTTTTTAATGTGGGAAAGAAAGAGAAAACTTTCTTAGAAGAACAATGATCTGTTGTTAGGTGGCACAGCAGATAGAGATTTAGGCCAGGAGTCAGGAAGATATGAGTTCAAATCCAGCCTCAGACACTATTTGTATGTCTCTGAGCAAGTCACTTAACCTTTTTCTGCCTCAGTTTCCTCAACTGTAAAATGGAGATAATAATAGCACCTACCTCCCTGGGTTGTTATAAGGATCAAATGGGAAAAGATTGGTAAAAGACTTTGCACAGTGCCTGGAATATAGGAAGCATGTAATAAATACTATTATTAAACATGGTTATTACATGATATACTATAATATTATATAGCATTGCTATACAATACTGTAGCATATGATACATTAATATCATTACTAATATTAAATAAATTAATTAAATAATTACATACAGTATACTTTAATGTATATTATATACCCTAATATTATATAGTATATACCATATTATACATTAGTATATATGGTATATACTATATACTATGATTATATGGCATATATTATATAATATTATAGCATATAACATTAGTATTATAGCTACTAATATTAAATACTATTATTGAATAAATTACTATTATTAAGGTATAGCCCTGCATATTTGTAACTTTGCAAGTCTAAATAGCTTATGCCATAGGGAACCTGGCTGGGCTTACATTACATTGGTAGTGCTTCTAATGGCATGACTGGGGAGTTGAGAAGTGTTTGGCCATCTGTATCAGACACAGGATTCTGGAGTATCCATGGTTGCTTCTGGGCATCAGGCAGGGAGTAAGAGCTTACTAGAAGTTCCTGAATAAATTCAGGCATCTAAGACTGATTTAGGACTGGGATGAGGTGGTCTTCATTGGGGTTTTTGATCCTGACCTGATTTTGTAGGTGTCTGGAATTCCTGGGGTGGAAATTCCCTCCACCAATGCAGCAAGTCCCATAACTTACAAATCTTAGAGAGTCATGAGGCAAGGAGAAGGGAGATGGAAATCAGAGCTTGTGGAATAACCAGTAGGTGAGTGTGACTGAAACACAGATTTTGTAATTGGGAGTAAAATGAAACAAATCTGGAAAGATAGGTTGGAGTCAAAATGCAGACAGCCTTAAAGGCCATTTGTATATGGCAAATATAACCTATTTGTATATGATCCTAAAGGTACTAGAAAGCCATTGAAAGTTCTAAGGCAGGGGAGTAATCAGGGCAGAGCTGTACCTTAGGCACACTATTTGGAAAGCTGGATTGAAGAAGTGAAGATTAGAAGCAAGGAGGCCAGTTCCAAAGCTATTGTAGTAATCCCAATTAAAAACAAAAAAAAGTGCCTGACAAGTTAGGGCCGAGGTTCAATAAGTAGAAGTAAGGAGAGGGCTGTGAAAGGAAAAGTAACATCAACAAAGCCTGAATATGGGGTAAGAGGTTACAAAGCTATTTCCAGTCATTATTCCATTTGATCACCAATCACTCTGGAGTATGTATGTGTGTGAAAATGCCAAAGAAAAACTTCATTGATGGATGTGATTAAGAGTTTAAAATTCACACTATGGGTGAACCTGGACATTATCAGTGTGACAAGGAAAAGGGAGGAGAGATGGCAAAACCCTGATCCTGCCTGAAGGTCAAGGGAAGAGAGATGGCAAAGCCCTGATCCTGCCTGAAGGTCAAGGGAGGAATTGGTGGACTCTTGGCACCTGGCTAAGGTTATAAGACTGATGAAGCATGTTTGAGATAATCACTCATCAATTCAAAGCTAGGTCAACTCTGTCTCAAGGCTAACTCCAGTATTGAGGGGAGGAGGAGTGTCTTTGGTCCTGAACTAGCGGCCAGTGGGGGATGGAAGGACAAAGCAGATGATCAGATTGTGCCTCTGGTCCTATTTGATGGTCAAGATGGGGCTATGTAGAGACCTGGGGCCTGGCTGGTGATACACTGGATAGCTAACTAAACATCTGTTGTGTTAGTGACAAACTGACATGTTGGCTTCCCTTCATGGGCTGTTAAGGTTTCTGTTATGTTCCTCCTGCTTATAGGAGTTACAAGTGTATATCAGCTATAAATCCAACTTGACCACATTACTGTAACCTCTTGGCTAATACTTAAATTTTTTTAATCTGTGTTAGTTAGGGATCGTGGTTTACAGTTTTCTTCCTCTTTACCTGGTTACTTGGTTTAGACACCAATACCATAGTTGTATTAGGGTAAATTAAGAAGTCCCTTTTTTAAGTGTCTTGGAGCAGGGAACTCTGGAGTAGTTATTCAAATAAAATGAATAATTCTTATATACATCTGATTTGGCTGAGTTGTCACTAACTGTGGCAGGACCAAGTTTGGGAAAATATGCTGAAGTTGGCTAAATTGGTCTTAGTCACCCCCAGCCTCTCCCTCCCTCAAGGGTACCTCCTTTCACAACATCCATCAGCACCTGCCCTCAAGAAAATTACTGAGGTATCCTTCAGGAAATGATGGACCAAGCTTGATATGCTCTTCCTCCCAGACTTGTTTGCATTTAACAAGGAAAACTTTAAAGAAACTTTAAATTCAAATACAAAGTTCTCTCTAAAACTAGGTACTAGCCTTTAGCGAGCCTAATGGGGAAAATATTTTGACCAGCATGCACAGGGCCAAGTCCAGGGTATTAGCATGATTGAACAAATTCAAAACAAACAAAATAATAGCATTTGCTTCCTTTACCACATTCATAAAAGAGACATGAGTAGTCTTATTTCTGTACCATATCTTTTAGAACACAACAAAGTGTCATTCCGGAGAGCTCGTGTCTTTTTGAAAACCTGACTCTCTAGAGCCTAACCTTGAACTTGTTACCCCATTAGGCAGTGAGGAAACACTGTGTGAGTCAGCAGAGCTGTTAAGACCTGGGCCTCATTGCTTGGAGCTCAGGCCTCAGCAGCCCTAGCTAGCCCCATGCTTGATGGTGAAAGGGATTGCCTCACTTCCCAGGGGAACAAACAGTCTAGATTTTCAGTGGTAGAGGGTGACCATGAACTCCTGGATTGTAGACCATCTGGGCTTGGCATGAATAAGGAGAGTACGGACCCATACTTTCTCTTCTGTGTGGTTTTTATCATGGGAATTTCATCCAGAGCCTGTGCCCTTTTCCACCAAGTAGACTTAGGTTAATTGTAAATAACCTGGGCTCCCCTGTTTAAGCCTGATGTTCCTAAAACCAATATTTGACCAGATTGTCCAGACCCTGATGAAAACTCTTTAGCCTCTCCCTATTGCCTCAAAGCCTTCATTAAAGTTGATTTTGTGTGCTACACACTAAAGATACAAATACAAAAGCCAGACAGTCCCAATGCTTAAGCACATTCTAATAATGGGGGGACCACACATATAGGGGAGTGGTGGCCAGGGAGAGGTTTTTTGGTCTGGGAAGTCACAGGGAGGGGGGATGGAACAATAGGACACTCCATGGGAATGTCCTTTTCAGAGGCAATAGTAGTGGTAATTGAATTACATTTCTCAGAGTAAGAAGTGGAAAGTGTGTGTGTGTGTGGCAGTGGGAGGAGGGATGGGGGTGGGGGTTGGGGATACAGACCCTGAGGCAGCACGAAAAATGACTGGGGTGGAGATGGGGCTGAATGGACCCAGGGGGATTCAGAACTGAGTGGCTTAGCTCCTGCCAGGCTTAGAAGGATGAGATACACACTCCTCAACCTGGCATGCAAAGACCTCCACAGCCTGGCTCCATCCTACCTTCCTAGGATTAGTTCCTATGCCTCCCCTTTGCACATCCTCCATTCTAGTCAAACTGACCTGCTTAGGCTGTGCCCCATAGGTGGCATCCATAGCCCACCTTTGAACCCTTGCATGAGTGAATTGCTATGCCTGGGACACAGTCCCTCTTCACCTCCATCTCAAAGAACTCTTTGCTCCCTTCAAAGCCCAGCTCAGGTGCCGCCATCTTCTTTCTGATCCCATAACCGTGACTTATTAGCACTTTCTCCCTCCTGAAATGACCTTTTATCTTCTTTGTTTGGTCCTCTTCAAGAACAAAGGACAACAACCAAAAAACCACCTTACTTGTGCAGAAATGTTTCGCCCCCATCCCCACCCCCACCCCATGTAAGCTATTCAAGGGCTGGAAAAGTTTAATTTTCCTCTTCCTTCTGACCCAGAACAGTGCTTTGCACCTAGTAGGGGCTTAATCTTTGTTAAGTTGAAATGTCTCTTCCCTTCCCTAGCAGGAGGGCATTTGGGAACCTTGTTTCTGGATGTCTGCAGTTCAACAGATGTCTTTTCCTTGTCATATGGATAATCTCCATGTTCTCATTGGAGTCTCTTACTTCATACTACCCAATGGTGATTACAGACTTGGGTTACTGGAAAGCCAGTGCCCTCAACAGAAACAGGGAAGTCTGGAAAAAGGTTGGGCTTTAGGAGAAAGACAATGAGTTCTGGTTTGGACATATTACATCTAAGACGTATGTGGAACATCCACTTGGCAATGTCAGTGGGATAGGCGGTGGGTGACACAAATGGATCTCAGGAGAGAGCCTAGGACTGGATACAAGATCTGAGAGGTAGCTTCACAGAGAAGATAATTTTACCCATGGGACAAGGATGAGATCACCAAGTGAGACAGTAGTGGGGGGGGGAAGGGAGAGGGTGAGAAGGGGAAAAGGGGAGAGGAGGAAAGGGAGAGAGAGGGAGAGGGCTAAAATAAAGTGATGAGGGATGCCCATGTTGCAATAGAATTGATTAATCAACAAGGAAGATGGGGAAGGAGCATATATACAGGAAAATAAGGAGACAGTAGTATCTGAAAAACCCAGGGGATCTTGAAGAAGGAAGTGGTGTGAAATGCTACAGAGAGGAAAAGTAGAATGCAGGAAGACCATGGGATTTGGCAATTAAGAGATCCCCCAAACTTCCTCCTTTCTCATAGGTGTACACAGTTCATTTCATTAGAGTATACATGCAAGGAATTTTATTTTTTAAAGGTGATCAATTATTGAATACTCAATCGTAAAGGACATTTTTATTAATTGTAGAAACCAAAACTTAATTTGACAATTTTAAAAATTAATAACTTTAAAAGTAGGAATAAGAACTAGACCTATGATTTCATTGACGTAAAAGGGATCATCCAGTGAGGAAACTCCTACCAGTCCTGGGCATTGAGGCTTCATCAGACCTCTAGAGGCTGATCCAACACGTTGCTATCTAGTCACAGCTTCCCTCTTGCCATTGAGAAGTTGAAATCGGCAGTACTATTGAGCCAGATGATGTAGGACTGTGACTTTCGAATACATTATTTACAGTAGGAAGGTTACAGGTGCCAAGTGGCTCAAGGATGCTCCCAATTCACTGGCCTTCCTGTTGACTCTGCCTGGCCATTCTTTTGGGCCCCATGCTCAACCTTCCTTTGGATGTTTCCATCTATCATCCAGCTACTGTGCATTCCACCAAATCAGCCAGATTGCTAGGAGTAACCTGCTAAGTAAGGGATCCTGAAGCCCATCACTCAAGCCTTTCTTTCTATCTTTTTTTAGATAATTAGGGTTAAGTGACTTGCACAGAGTCATACAGCTATTAGTGTCTGAAGCCAAATTTGAACTAGGGTCTTTCTGACTCCAGGGCTGGTACTCTATCCACTGCACCACCTAGCTGTCCTTCACTCAAGTCTTTTTTAAAGACTTTTGCCAATACCACCTTAAGTTGATTTTAACTACAAAGTAGTCCTTAAATGCTAAAATTCATATGGAGTGGAGTTCAAAGTTCACATAGGGTCCCATGTCCTTGTCTGATACTTAACCTTGAAGCTATAGCCTCCTAGTATCTGGTGAGATTAAATGGATATCATGGTAGATGTCCTCAGAGATCCTCTAGGCCAACTCCCTCATTTTACAAAGAAGAAACTGAGGCCCAAGGAGTGCCCAAGGCTATACATAACCTCCTAGATCTACAACTGGAAGAGATCTCAGAGGCCAGCTAGTCCAACCCCCTCATTTTACCAGATAGGAAACTGAGACTCAGGGAGGGGAAGGGACTTGCCCAAGGTTGCACAGGTGATAGCAGAGGTGGGGCTTTTACCCAGCTCTTTTCACCCCAAACCCAACAACCTTTCCATTGCTTACATTTGTTTGCTACTGTGTCCTAAACACTACATTGTACTGCCCAAGAAAGGCTAAGGTTTTTTCATTGTCCCTGAAAAAACAGTTCAGGATGTAATCACTTCTTCCTACTAAGTATTTAATATTGGGTGGAGGGGGGACCATCTCCATCATTTTAAGGAAGACCTTGCAAAGAGCTTAGCCTTAAGAACTAGGCACTCCTCCACCATGCTCTACTAAGCTATATCCCACTGAGGGGACAGGAGAGGGGGAGAAGCCCTGTCCTGGGCACAGTCTTACCCTACCATCACAATAGCCTGCACCGTGGGTCAGCCAGTGCCCATCCAGAGCACTGTCCTTCCCAAACTGCCAAGAGAATGCAGGGGCCAGTGGGCTGTACTAGACAGAATCTGCCCTTATACCTTTTAAGCAGGTGGAACTCCTTACTGGGATGGGGAGAGGAGGGAGAGTACAACAGCAACCTGGTCACAAACGTCCCCCTGTACATGCTCATGCCCACGCTCAGGCTCCTGCCCCAGTTCCCCCAACAAATCCCAAATGAACAGCCACAGCTCCCATGAGTTACACTGTGGACTCTCACTTACCCCACCCTCCCCCCAACACAATGATGCCTTCTGTGCTGACAGCCTCACAGCTCCCGGGCCAGGCTCTCAAATTAGCCCTGAGGCTATGTCCTGACATTCCGAAATACCCCTCCATGGAATTGCAGACACTTTGCTTCCCCTAATAGCTGCCCCCGCCCCCACTCCTGCCCCCAGCCAAGGAATCTTTTTGATGAGACACTTGTATATTCCTTCTCACATCTCAGTCCCATAATATTCACACGGGATCACAGATTTGGAGCTGGGAAGGGACCTCAGAGGCCATCTAGTTCAAACTCATTTTACAGGGGAGGAAACTGAGGCCCCAGGGTGGAAGCAAAGCTAGATCTGGGTCCCAGATCCTCTGACTTTCAAGCCAGAACTCCTATGGTTTGATACATTCACATCTCACAGAACATTTGCAGTTCATGGAATCTTTGAAATAGATGCCCTGCCTCCTCTTCTACCATCTTTTCCAGTCTCTAGCTTCCTTCAGGGCTCAGTTTCAGTGCCACCTACAGGAAGCCCTGCCCATTTCCCCCAGTGGCCTTAACCTTCCCCTGTATCTCCCCTCTCCTCCTAAAGGACTCTGTAATTTCTTTGGGTCTACTCTTATGTATACACATTGTTTCTCCTCCGGACTTAATGTAATCTTCTTGAGGACAGGGATTCTTTCTAACCTCAGAGCCTAGTGTCCCATAAATGCCTGCTGATTAATTGAGTACTGGCCACCTCCATACTCTGCTTTAGGAGATAAGAATAATTGATGCGTGTGCAGCCTTTCAGGGTCCATTAGCTCAGTAGAGCCTCTCAACAACCTTGGGAATTCAGCACTAGAAGCATGATTATTCGGGTTTTACAAATGAGAGACCTGAGACTCAGAGAGGTTAAGCTTGGCAAACCGTGGCCCCGAGCCCTAGACATATCAGATAGTTGGCAATACCATCTACCAGAGCCAGGGTGTTCAGGGACAATGGAAAGGGAGTGACCAGGAAGGCAGGAGATGCTCTCAAAATGCCAAGGTGCTTTTGTTAAGGAGGTCAAAGAGTTCTAGAGGTAGCTCCCAGTACTTGAGTTGGCACTAAGGGGTTCCCAGCCCACTGCTACTCCTCCAGGTGGGCTGAGGGCTCAGTTGAAATTCAAGGCACCCATAAACTTTGGCTTTTATTGTTACCATAAAAGGCATATTTTCCATTAGATTTGAATCCACATTAAAAAGCATACAAAAGGGACGTTGTTAAGATGGAGCCATGACAAATCTAGTTTAATTATCCAGGCAAAGGTTCCACTCAAGTTTCATGGGTTTGTTTTGTCGTTTGTGGCTGTGATAAGCGGGAGCAGGTGGAGAGATGGTCTGAGGGGGTCTTGGGAGCCAGGAGGGAAAAGCGTGAGAATTCTTGCTCTGGCCATCTCTCCTTTGCAGCCTGAGCTGATAAAAGGACTAGCAGAGAGAGAGCCCTGGGCTGGAGATGTAGCTGTGTTACAATGTAATTGGGTGACCCTGGGCAAGTCAATGAAAGTTATTTTCTAAATTTTTGAAATCATGATGTAACAGTATTCATACTGTGCCTCCCTTTTCCATTACCTCCTAAAAAGCTGCCTTCCTTCTACCCTGTATATATATATCTTGCATATACCTATATATTCATAGATGCCATCTTCCCCATTAGAACTTAAACTCCTTGGATTATTTATGCTTTTCTTTGATTCCTCAGCTTTAGCCATCTAATAAATTAATTAATTAATTGCTTTAAAAAATATTATCTTGCCCTATAGCCTGGGGGCAATGGTTTTTTGGGAACTAAAAATGTCAGAATGTTGATGAAACTAATGACTAGGTATATTGGATGGGATACTTCTTTTAGTCCAATGCCCTTGAAATTTGAACTTGTCCTTCATTCTCAGGTAACAGAAAAGTGGGATTGGACTAGTTGGCCTCTGAGGTTTCTTCCAGGTCTATAATTCTATGACACTGGGGGGCAGAGGCTATTGGATCACCACCTTCCAGAAGAGAGTTGCTGCAATTTTTCATTTGGTTCAGAGTGGAGGGAGACGTCATTTTGCCTTTGAGGCTAAAATACCACAGGGCCATGCTGGCAGTAGCTTCTGCTTGCTAGAGCTGCTGTAGTACAGTACTCAGAGTCAGGGTACCAAGAATGAAGATCACACTGGGAGTGAGCAAGAAGCAGAAAATCCAATCAGAACTGGGAAATGAGCCAGGGTAGCTTTAGAAAACCACACTGGCTGGTGAGAATACTAGGAGACCATAAGACCCCTGGAACTTTCCCATTTCCCCCTTACTTTAAGAACTGGCCTAGACAACCCTGCAGAGGGAAGGCAGTTGAATGACTCAGAACTCTCTCTCCCAAAAGAGAAGACAGGGAGGAAGTTGTAGGAGGAGATTCAGGGGAGATGCCTCTCTGAGAGAGGCACTGACTGGTTTTCAAAACTGTTATATTTGATAACCCATATGGTTACAGATTGATTGTGTAACATAAATATCCTTATAAATATTTGATCCTTTGATCAGATTGAGGAAAGAAATTCCAGATATGGGGTGAGGACAGAGCCATAGATTTGTCATAGTTGTCTAAGTATTCAAAGTAACATTACATTTTCATTATCTGGCCTAAATTTTACAACCAGGCAAGAGACTTTTCTAAACCTGCCCAGCCTCCTGATAAGGGAAGGGCCAACTTTCTGTAGCTGTGCCAGAGAGACCTTGATGGGACCACTGGGCTTGTGACTTGAACAATGAGCCCACTGTTGGGCATGTTACACTCTCTTACTGGCCAATTAATTGATTAAGGCCCAAGACAGCTGGTTTTCCTGTAGGTTTGAGGAAGACAGGCTAGGAACTTGTGAAGCCTGCTCCAGTGTAACAGTAATAACACATCTCATATGCTGATGTGGAAAGAGTGCTGCACTTGGAGATGGAGGAGCTCCTTGTCACTCTTGGATCTACCACTCATGACCTGTGTGATGTGGGGAAAGGCTTTCTCTTTGGGCCTTTCTCTGCAACATGAGAAGTTTTGAGTAGATGATTATCTAGCAAGGACCCTTACAGCTCTAAATCTATCACCCAGTAGAATGTAAGTTATTTGAGACTCTTTTTTCTGTTTCCTTGGTATTTAGCACATAGTAGGCATTTAGTCAATTCCTGTTGAATTTAATACTAGGATCATAGACCCTATCACAAATGTTGTGAGGGCCAAATGAAATAACTGAAAGTTCTTTGAAAAATACTATATAAATATAAGGTCTCAATAAGTGTGTGTGTGTGTGTGTGTTTCTAGCAGTTTGAGAGAGATACCTACTTAGGGTAGTGACTTGCTTAAGGTCATACAGCTTAATCTACACAAGACTGATATGTTAGATGTAGGACTTGAGCTCAGGTGTCCCCCTAATAGCAAGATTAAGGCTTTCTATCCGCTATGAAATATCATCTTTCTGACAATTGGAGTTAAGTGACTTGCCCAGGGTCACACAGCTAGGAAGTGTCTGAGGCTGAATTCAAACAGGTCCTCTTGACTCCAGGGCTGGTGCTCCATCTACTAAGGTGCCACCTAGCTGCCCCACCAAATTGCCTCTCAAGAGTTGCCATGACCAGAACTTACTGCATTCAAACTAGTGATGAAGCTCACCATTCACTCTCTTTAGATGGCCTTCAGTTTCTCCTTTTTTTAACTTCATCTTCCAAAATGATCCAAAACCCAAATACAACTCTACCATTCCATTGCTCAAGAGTCCCCAGTGCCTATCTATTACCTCTAGGATCAAATACATCTCTGGTTTGGCTTTTCAAACCCTTCCTAATCTTGCTCCAGAGAACCTTATCAGGCTTATTTCACTTCACTCTGCTCCATGAACTTTACACTTGAGTAGATTTCCCCTCCTTTCTCTTCCTTACAAATAACACTCATCTTCCATCTCCATACCTTTCTTTGTATAGGCTATCTCCCCATGCCAGAAATGCACTCCCCCCTCATCTTCGGGTTTTAGAATCCCTGGTTTCCTGCAAAACTCAGCTCAAATGCCTTCTCCTACCAGAGGATTTTCCTAATCCCTTCAGCTGGTAATGCTTTCCCCCAAGAAAATTCCCTTGCATTGCTTTCTATCAATTTTGTATTTATTTTGTATTATATAAATGTGTCTACATTTCCCCCCAACTGAATAGGGCAAAAAAACCCTTCATTTTGATTTCTGTGCCCTTTGACTCAGCACCTAGTACAGGGTCTGCCACCTAGTAGATACTTAGAAAATGCTTGTCTGTTGATTGGCTAGACTGGTCTTCAGACCAGTTGGATTTGAAGCATTTTCAGTTTTTTGGGCCTCTGTTCCTGGCCCCCTTCTTTTTTTCATTCTCCACTACCTCTCTCGGTAAACTCCTCAGCTCCTATAGGTTTACGGATCATCTCTCTGTAGATAATTCCCAGAGTTATACATCCAGCCCTAATCTGTATCCTGAATTCCAGCCCCTCATCACCAACTGTGTCTTGGATATTTTGAACTAGATGTCCCAGAGACATATTACACTCAACAAAATACAAAATATCTTCTTCTGTCCCTTTCCCATCCCTCTCCCAAGCTTTCCCGTTCTTTTTAAGCAGTACTGCTACCCTCCCAGTCACCCAGGCTCCCAAGCTCTTTGGCATCTCTGACCATTCACTTGCCCTCACCCCCCACATCTGAGCTGTTGCCAGAGCTTCTCCTTTCTATCTTCACCATGACTCTAGGGTAAACTCTATGCTCCTAACTAAATCACCGCCCTAGAGCAAGTCTTTATCACCTCCCACCTGGTCTATTATAATCACCTTTTTACTGGTCTCCCTGCTTCATCTTTCCTCTCCTCAATCCAATTCTCTCAGTGATTTTCCTAAACCATGGGTTTGGTTTCCTATTATCTACAACAGCAGTTCTCAACCTGTGGGTTATGTTCAATTTGTAACAATGAAAATACATCCTGCATATCAGATATTTACATTATGATTCATAACAGTAGTAAAATTACAGTTATGAAGTAGCAATGAAAGTAATTTTATGGTTGGGGGGGGTCACCACAACATGAGGAACTATATTAAAGGGTCATGGCATTAGAAAGGTTGAGAACCACTGGTCTATAGGATCAAATATAAAATCCTACATTTGACTCTTAAAATCCTTTATAATTTGGTCCCTTCCTATCTTTCCAGTTTTTTCACACCTGATATTGCTCAAACATGACAATTCTCCACCTTCCAACTTTGTTCCTTTTCACTAACTGTGTCTTCTTTCTCTGGTCATCTGTATGTACCTCCTCTCCCTTCCCTCCCCCTCACCTTCCCTCTCCCCAACGTGCCTTCTGAGACTACCTTCAATTTCTACTGTATGGTGGGCAAAGAGATATTTGAACATTTTCTTCCCATTAAAATATGAGCTCCTTGAGAGTGGAGACAATGCACACAGTCTTTGAGATCCAGAATTACCTCCACCTTACAGAGAGGTTTCAGAGTACAGTTTCAGTGGTGAATTAGTATGATGATGATGTCTGGCAAGTGGCAAATTGAAAGTATTCTATCCCAGTAAACCTCTCGTTTTGTCATGCCCTTGGTTCAATTTTCACTTTGACTAAATATTTAGTTTCACCATCCACAATAAATGCAAATGTTCAAGAGGAGGAATGTGAAAAAAATATATGGGGAAGGGGAGGGGAGAAAGGGGAGACAGGGAGGGGGAACCAGAACTCAGGAGTCAAATGACACTAATCAATCAATAAATATCTATGAAGTACCTACTATGTGACAAGAACCGAGTTAGGTACCTAGAATACAAAGAATTAAACAATTTGTACTCAAAATGAGCTCACATTCTAAAGGCATAGACATCAAGTATATATAAAAATACATAGAGCATAAATGTGATGTTTATATACTTATGTATATTTACATGTATACATATATAGGTGTCAGTACAGTTTTAAGCTTAAAACTGTACTAAGACTTTGGGGACATTGTGTGTAAGACACACATAGTTGTTAAATACAGGGTACTGGTATTTATACAAGAACTGCTTGTTAGCAAGACTGGTGGTTGTTTCTTTAAAAGTTTTTTAAGTGAAATTAAACCTGAACATTCCTTTCCAGAAGACTACAGTTTTCTCCTTTATTAATGGCACTTAGACTTCATGTGTGAGGCAGAAATAAGATAATAAATGTGAGTGCTTGTAAAACCCAGGGCAGATCTATTAATCAATTTAAAATATCTTAGGGGCTTGTGCTAGGAGCTGAAGATACAAAGACAAAAACCAGACCCTGTCCTCAGGGAGTTTACATTCTGTCCAGAAGGACAAAAAAAAAAACAAACAAGCAAAAATAAAGTAAATAGAAGGTAATGGGGGGGGGAGTGGTTTACTGGCAGCTGAGGAAATAAGGAAAAGCTTCAGGTAGAAGGTAGTGTCTTGAAGGAAGAATCAACAGCAAACAAAATTTCTGTCCCAAAAGCTTACACTCTAATTAGGGAGGCAAAATCCTAAAACAGGAGAATAAACTTGCTTTAAAAAAAAGTGTTGCAAAAGTATACTGAGGGGGAGGTCAAAGATCTAGGGGGAAGCAATCAGGAGAAACCTGATGGAGGAAGTAGAATTTGACTTTCTGGAAAGGTAATAATGTTGTAGGGGGCTGCCCTTGGGAAGCTGGCGATAGATACCATGTTGTTTTGGCAAATATTTCCTGTTAAGAATTCTGTTAAGAATTGGGTCCTTAGAAGCCACCTGGGGTTTTATGACTTACCCTGACAGGCTATTTATTAAGTGCCTACTAGGTGCTAGGCACTGTGCTGGACAAGCAAAGATTTTTTTTTTAAATGAAACAGTTCCTGCTGTTATTTATAGGGAGAGATTTACACATGTAGTGTGAATATAAAGAGAAAGTAAGGATTGGGGGTGGGGAGACACTAGATACTTGGGGGTGACGATGAAGAAGGGATTCATATGGGGTAACACTTCAACTGAGGTTTGATGGGAACTAGGGGTGCTAAGAGGGACTATTGTGGATGGGAGTTCGGTGAATCTTGTGGAGTGGTACAGAGAGAGAATATCATACCGAAAAGGTCCAAGGGTAGGTATTTCAGGAAAAGTTCCCAGTTCTCTGAACAAAATTAATTTTATTTCACACTCATTCAAACTCCATATGGCCATTTGGTGAAATCAAAAGCAACACTGGAGAGTGGTAGTGTGGACCAGAGCACAAAGTGCTGCAGGTCGCTACTCAGAGGATTCCAAGTGCATAGCCTGGCACTGCCTTTTACTACCTGTGCAACTCATGTGCCCAGCTTCTGGGCTGAAAGTTTTCTTCTCTGTAACAGGAGTTGGGCTAGCTGGCTTCGGAGGTCCCTTCCAGCTTTTTAGATCTAGGAGCCTATGTTGACCTTGAGTGGGTCACTGCCCATCTCTGGGTCTTAGTTTTCTTATTTCGAAATAACGGAGTTGGACTGGATGGCCTCTGAGATGCAGCTCTAGACATCTAGCATTTTAGGATGCTGGCTGACAGGAGCCTTCAGGCTCCCTGGGACTCCCTGTCTCTCCCTACCTAGACGGCAAAGAGTTCCAGGGCAGACGCCCCTGCCACGTCCGTGAACGTAGTTCCCTGGATCACTGGGGACTGACGGTGGTGGAAACCCGCACGGTCGGGGTGCCCCAGAGCTCCACTCACCAGCCTGGAGGCGGGAGGGATGCACGGTGGGACCAGACCCCAGCCCAGGGGAGCTTTCTTAGTGACGCGTCCAGTTTCAGGCAGGGAACCCACGTGCGGTCCGTGCTTGGGCGCTGCGGGTAGGCGGACGAGGCCAAGCGGGGTACTTGGCTCAGGGACCCTCCGGATCCCACGCTGGCCCTCCCGCCCGTGGTCCTTCAGCGCGTCCGGCAGCCCGCGTGCTCCGGCTCCAGCCCCAGCCCGGGCGGCCGCCTCCCCAGCCCCGGAGGCACGTCACTTCCTTCCCCAAACTTTTTTCTTTTTTTTTTTTTTTCCCGAGGAAATGTCTCTGCAAAAAAGTTGTCCTGCGGGGAGCCAGGAGCCGGACGCTGTGGCTGTGGCTGGAGCAGAGCTGTGGGGTCGGGAGGCGGCGGGGCGACAGGGACAGAGGCAGGGGCAGCGGCAATCGCCGCTGCCATCCTAAAGGCGGTAGCGGCTGGGAACTGGCTCTGGGGACAGGGCGCCACGGGCGCAGGCTGGTGGAGCACGCAGCCCCTCGGCGGCCCCCTGGCGGGGTGACCCCCGGCGGGCCCCCTTCGGCTCCGGCTCCCTCCCCCTCCTCTCTCTCCTCCTCCTCCCTTTTCCCTCTCCCCCTCCCTCTCTTGTCCCCCCCCCCCATCCCGGCCTCTGGTCCTGCCCTCCTTCCCCCCCAACTTTGCCCCCTCCCCCTCTTTCCCCTCCCCGCCCCGCCCTCTTTTGCCCCCTCCCCGTCAGCTCAAGTCCAAGGGAGTTGCAGCCCAGGCGGG
>CM053602.1:46175798-46305624 GCA_028646575.1 Pseudocheirus occidentalis
TCTTCGCATCCCTGCAGCCCCAGACCCGAACTCCGAGCCAAACTCTAAGCCGATCTCCGACCCCGACCTACACCTCGACCCCCGCCCCAACCCCAACCCCTGCCCCGACCCCTAGCCCAGTCCCCAGCCAGGGCTTCGGCCTCGGCCCGGGTCCCGACTGCAACAATGGCTATGGCTAGAGTCTCGTCGCCTCGGAGCCTGGACCACATCGACCTGTCCACTCTGAGGGTGAGTGAGCGCTTACCACGCGTGCGGGCGTCCCGCCGCTGGCGCCCGTCTAAGCGCGCGCGGCTCTGCACCCAGCGCTGGGCGCTGGGCATCTGCAGCCGCGTTGCACGGGTGCTTCAGAAGGGGAAGGACAGAAGACCGGCTAGGACCCTGTCCTTGCTGACCATCCTTGCCTGCAGGGCACAGCTTCCTTAGTCCTCGGCTAGTGCGATGTCCATAGAGTGCCGTACTCAACTTCTCTTCGTGTGTGTGTGTGTGTGTGTGTGTGTGTGTGTGTGTTTGTCTGTGTCTGTGGGGTTGTGGGAGGTGGGAATCTTCCTAGGATCCATAGATTTAGAGCTGAAAAGGATCTTGGAAATCACTTAGCCAAACCTTCCCACTTTACAGATGGGCTAAACTGAGATTCCAAGAGGACTCGGGATTTGCCCTGGATTGCACAGGTAGTAAAACGAGTTAGGATTAGAACCCAGGTCCTTGGACTCTAAATCTAGCACCCTTTCCACTGTGACTCTCTTTATATCTCAAAAACACATACACACACGCATGCACACACGGGATGGGGTGGGGTGGGCACGGGGCTCAGAAATCTACTTTAGAAGGAAACAATTCTCCCAAACGAAGAGATTTTGTTAAATCTACTCAAGTGTTCAGGTTTACCCAATGGAAACATAGTTAACAAAGTTTCTCACTTTTTAAAGAGTTGCTTCTCTTTTGGTCTGAGTTTGCTGCGCATTTTCAGGGAGAAAGCTCATAGCTACTGGGGGATGGGGGGTTATCTGCCCCTGCTCTTCACCACTACTATAAGAGGTCGGAGGTTTTCACCTGGGTATATCGCCCCCCCCATGCCTGATCTTCCAGTTATTTTGATTTTGGCAGAATCATTTATTTCTTCTGAAACTAATTCTGGTAAAGTTGGGGGTTTTCACCTTTGGATCTCCCTCCCCCCATGCCTGACCTTTATTAATATTAATATAGTAATATAATAATTCGCCCAGTGCCTGGCCCATAGTGGCCACTTAGTAAATGCTTTTTCTAATATTAGTGTTATTTTGGAAGAAACATCTTTCCCTTGCAATAATCCCCGAGCTCTTACTGCGCCCCACCAAGCACATTTACTGAGTTCTTTTTCTAAGTTACTTTATTCCCAGCCTTCCTTGAATGCAAAGGGCAGCTTAGTATTGCAAAAGCCGCAGGCAGGCAGGCACCTCCGTGGAATGAGTGCAGGGGTAACTTTAAGAACAGAGCATTTGATGCTTGTCTGTTTTGAGAAAAGCTAAATATTAACCTTAGGTGAAAGGACTTTTGAAAATCCCATTGGCATACATTGGTATTACTGCACTCTGATGACATTTTTAGACTGCCCCTTTTGTATTTAGGATTGAATCCTGCCAATCAACCCCCTGCCCCCCCCCAAAATAAAACCAAGGAAGATGGAGTCTATCAAAAATATTTCCTGTGTCACTCTCATTATATATTGAGATTTTTTAAAGGGGTAGTAGGTGGATAATAAACTAGCCAAGTTATCTCATCTACAAAAAATCAACAGGCTCCGTGTATCGAAGATATTAGCAGTGTTATTGCTAATTCTGCTTTAAAAATTAAAACAGAGCTTTTTAAAAAAAAAAGCTCGATTTTGTTTTTATATGGATCCACTCAGAAAATGCCCCATTTCTATTCTTGATTATTTTTTAATTCAATTCCATGGGTATGTATTTATTAAGTACTTATTACAGGTGACAAATACTGTGTTGGACTCTGGAGATGCAAAGAAAAAAGAAAAAGGAAAGAAAAAAACCATTTTCTCCCTCAAGGACATTATTCGGGGGTCCACATATAGGCAGCTATGTGAATTGGATGAGTCTATAAAGTAATTTTGGAGGTGTGTGTTGGGGTGGGGGGGATGGTAGTTGTGGGTGACTAACACCTGGGGGAATCAGGAAAGGCCTCTGGTAGGGGGTAACATTTGAACTTAGTCTTAAGGGGAGCTAAGGAGACCAAGGTCAGGAGAGGGAGCATTCTGGGTAAGGGGGGCAGTTTGTGCAAACGTTCCAAACTAGGAGATGGGAGTGGGTGCCACAGGTGGTGCTTCTTAATCCTGAACAGAATTTTCAAGGTCAGTTTAGACTTTTTTCCCCCAATGAAAGAAAAGTTGAACGAATGCAGCCTTTTTTCCTCATGTAGGGGAGATAGAAAAGCAAACTAGGGCAAATATGCAAAACCACAGACAGGCAAACCGAATAAACTATTTTCTAAAAATGACGAGAGGAATGGAAAAATCCTCGTGGAAATGATGGGGCAGGGAATTCCAAACCCAAGGAGGAGAGGGTCTTGTTGCCACACACATTAAAGAAAAATAAAATTGGGAGAGAACACTGACTGGGTCATGTCCTTGGTCCTGGTCCTCTGATTTCAAACTAAGAATGTAGAAGAGAATAACTCACGTTTATGTATCACTTTAAGGCTTACCGTGCTCATTCCTCTTCACAACCCTGTGATACTTGCAGGGGCCGAAAATATTAACTCCCAGTGCCTGATATATCGGCTCTTAAGAAATGCTTATTGATGGATCATTGAACTCCATTGTATAGATGAAGTAATGGCGGAGAGGGGGGAAATGTCTTGCCCAGGATCCCAAAGCTAGTGAGGGTCACTGAGCCCAGGTCTCTCCTGCCAAATCTAGTGTTCTTTCCACAACACCAGCTGCCTTTCCAAAGGAGATAAAGGAGAAAGCATCCATCTTCAAAGAGAAGCTACGTGCAATAATAGTCTTCTAGGTATAAATAAATTAGATTGTCATCACAGTGGTGGGAAAGAGATTTGTGAACCGACCCTTTGGCACCTAGCTTCAGAGCCCAAACTGAATGTGGCATCATCTAGATTTAAGTTGCATCTAATCCACTAAAGGCCAGGACAAACCCTTACTTTCTAAATTTTTCATTCTTACTTGCCGTACTTGATTGGATTTTCAATCAGCTCCCAAGCTTTTGTGTTGAAGGAATTTCCCCCAGATTCAAGTTTTCCCAAGGACCTTAGCCATAGACTGGGTGGAAGATTCTCTCAATTGAAATGCATGCACACAAGAACACACACACACACACACAAGCACAGGATTAAAACCTTTAAGATGGTTCTGGATGAATCCACTATCACATTGGTGACTAAAGTACATTTCATTGTTCTGGGATTTCAATACATATGATTTATTTCACATGTTTCTGGAGAAATGTAATGTCACCGTCTCTGTCCTGTTTTTCGGAGCATCCTACAGGTGATAAAAAATAAGCAAGAAAACCAGTTTGTGGTAAGATACATTGCAATAACTACCCTCCAAGTGATGAATGTGTGGATCAGAATTTTGGCACTTGTCAAGAGAAAATATAAGAGTTTGGCAATAAGTGGTGGTACAGACTATTGAGGTTTGAAAGTTAGCAAAGGGAAAACAGATGAGTGGGATCCTTAAGGACTTGGCCCAGCTAGGAGATCTATCCAGTATGTTTCAGGTGATGATGATAATGCCTAAGCAAACAAGAATGTTCCAAGGATCTAAGGCAAAGTTCACCATAATAGCCTCAATAGTTCTAACTGGGCCCACTGTTTCCCTTGGTGATCTGAGAAAAAGAAGGGGTGTCTAAATGCTTTGGTCTTAGACATCTTTATGAAAGTCAGAGGGCATTAAGTGTGATTTCCGTAGTGAAAACAATAGGAGAGGGAGCTTGACACAATAGACTCTAGAATGGCGGTCTTTTCTTTAGCTGGAGAGTTAGAAAGATATGAGTTCAATCCTGCCTCTGACACCTGCTGGCTGTGTGACCCTGAATAAGTCATGGAAAACCTTAGTGCCCCAGGCAGTTCTTACACGTGCATTGGTAGAGGGAGTTTCCTTACTAAGTATTCCTATGTTGATATGATTGCAAGTTTAGTTTCTCCAAAAATAGTAGAGGAGGGGAAGGGAGAGAGGGAGGGAGGGAGGGGAGGGAAGAGAGAGAAAGAAGAAAAAGAAGGAGAAGGAGAAGAAGAAAAAAAAGCAGAGGAAAGAGATGGGGGAGAGAGACAGATAAGGAGAAAAGAAAAAAGAAAAGGAAAGAAAAGAAAAAAGAAAAGAAGAGGGAGTGACGGGAACAGACATACCAGGGAGGGAGAGAGAAAAAAGAGCAGAGGAAAGAAAGGGAGAGGAAGAGAAACACAGATAAGGAGAAAGAGGAAAGAAGAAAAGAGGAGAGGGACAGGGGCAGACATACAAGGAAAGAGAGAGATCCAAAGAATTCTGACACGTGTCTTGAAGCTAAAGAAAGCATAGAATAACAGCTGGAAGGCCCTTCCAGAGGTCATCTGGTCCAGCCCCCTCATGTTTGTCACTAAGGTGTGGTGAAATTTTCACCCCCAACTCAGATGTCCATTCCAAGCCCAGGCGCCCAAATCAACTGTGGTTATTGGTGATGTGGCACCGAGGACTTCCCATAAGTACAAGGCACTACCCCCTTTAAGGCTTTTCGTACCTTTCACACAGCTAGCCATACCTGAACTAGCTTAGACTCCCAGGCAATGTCTTTGGGGCCATAAGATTAATTCTTTGTCTCCAAATCCTGTGGGTTGATTGTCCCAAAGGGCAATCAGTGATACTCCTTCCTGATCATTGTGGTCTTTGAGTTTGTATTATCTCCAATTATACAGGCATGGAGGAAGGCAAGGACATGGGCTAATCCAAAACAGCAGATGATTTCTCTTGCAATTGCATTCTATTTATATGTTAATGTACCTGCCATCCCTCCTACTCCCCCAGCACACTGCCCAAACCTGTTCTCTGCCCTTCACTCACTCACTGCTCCCATTTCACCCAGCCCATTAACCCCTCCTAGCTATTCTGGACCCCTCCACCTCCCCTAGACTCCATTGTCAGCTATTTCAGTGCTGGAAAGGGCAGCAGCTTTGGAACCAGAGGATCCAAGTGACCTTAGGCTGGGGACTTTCCCCTCTCTGGGCCTCCCTGTCTTTGCCTCCCCCCCCCCTCCTCAGTGTAACTGTGAGTGACTCCCAAGGTTCTTTCTATTCTTGCCCTTTTCCAGTTCAGGTTTTTCCATGACTTCAGCTTTTACCTATGTGAAGACATCGCTCAGCTTTCTCCATCCCCAGCTTTTGCCCCTTGCTTGTGGACTTTTCTCCTATGTTCCAATGGTGTACGGCACTTTCCCTTGGAAATGCTGCTCTTAGTTCAAGGCTTCAGATCTCATCATTTTCCTCCTCCAAATGCCTTCCCTTGGGCCCACTGACGCTCCTGCTATTATTCTAGTCACTCCAACTTAAAGCTTGGCCTTATCTGTGACTCTTTCCCCGCTTTCGTCTTCTAATTCCAAGCTGCCACCAAATTCTACCATTTCTTCCTTCCAGATAACTTGAGGTCAAATTTATCTATGCTCAAATTCTGCTTTGGCCACTTACTCCTTAGGCGACCATGGCAAGTCTTTTTGCCTCTCCACATCTCTGTTTCCCCCTCTGTAAAATAATGGGGTTGAACTAAATGATCTCTATGGTCCCCGAGTCTATGATCCTGTGATTCCATGTTGATCCCTGTGTGCCTAGAATAGTATAACAGCTGACTTTCCTGCAACCAGTCTCTTCTTTCTTCTAACCCACCAAATTCTCTTCCAAATTCTCTTTTTCTTTGGCTAAATTTCAAATCACGGCACTTCGAAATACTAATGGTTAGAGGAGGCAGCCCTGAAACGTCCTGAATATCCGGGCACAGTCAGCCTGGTTTTCTATGTATGTAGAAGTACAACAAAACCCCATATATGTAAGTAGGATTTTTTCATTAGAATCTATTGATGGAGGGAACTCCTTGTAGCCCTGCAGATCAGAATCTCTGCTGCTACAGCTTCCCGGGGCACTAAAGAATGAAGCAACTGTACCCAGGGTGTCAAAGCCAGCATGTGTCAGATGTTAAGACTTGAATTCAAGTCTTCCGGGCTCTGAGGCCAGCTCTCTACCCACTAAGCCATGCTGCTTTTCATGGAACTGTTTGTAGAATACTTTAGGACTTCATGAGAGGCAGTACAGCATAACATATTGTGTACTGGGCTTGGAGGCAGAAGGACCTATATTCGAATCCTCCCTCTGACACTGTGTCATCATTGGCAAGTCAGTTAGCATCTCTAACCTCAGTTTCCCCCTCTGTAAAATAAGGGAGTAGGTTGGGTTCAGTGACCTCTAAGATTCCATCCAGCTCTAAATCTCTAAACCTATAACTTAGTTGTTACCAGCTTCTTCTAAGTCCTCTATGCATTGAGTGGCCGGAGGGCATGGGCAGTGAAAAGCGTGCATGCTTTGTGTTCATAACCACGGCTTCTGTGAGGTTGCGAATGCCAGAAACACCCCACATCCATTATGCCTTCGATTTTGAATTAATTTTTGATCCGTGCGTGTTCAGAAACCTTTTACTGTTGCCAAATTTTTCACAACCCACAATTTAAGAAGCACTGCTTATTCTATGGGATGGGGTTTGCTTGTTTTCTGGTGATTTTCCTTCTAGATATAAGAAAACTGTGGCAGGGAGAAGACCCCAGACTCATTCACAAGGTAACATTGCAGACAGAGTGACAACCAAGTAGCCCCCATGGCTTGGAGGACTGTGAAAGAAGAAAGACTTCTCTAATGGATAGCTGTTTTCTGAAGTCCTTAGATTTTCCTTGAGGTCATAGAAGTTACATTTTTGCCTCTGACTGCAGGTCAGTGGTAAAATTGAGATAACTCAGGGCACCACTGTTCTAGTCCAGAACTTAACCCTCATTTTTAGACATCTATACTTCACTTGGTAAGTGAGGCGTTAGGGGGAAAAAATAGTCAAAAAAAGGCTTGTCTTACCACAGACAAGTCGTAGTTTGAATATGGTGCCTCTAAAACACAACTCTTCTTTTCCCAGTGTTATCTACTAATCTAAGATTATAGGATCCTAGTTCTAGATCTGAAAGGACCTCAGAGGCCAGCAAGTCCAACCTCCACATTTTACAGAGGAGGAAACTGAGGTACAGGGAGAGCAAGTGATTTTGCTGAGGCCACACAGATAGTAAGGGGAAGAACTGAGATTGAAACCTCATTTCTGTTACTTCACATCCAATATTCTTTCCACTGCACCTATAATTGGAGATAAATAGAGTAAACCTCAAAGGAAAGACCCCAGAGAAAGATACACAAGAAAACATTTCATTTACAGATTCTAGAGAAGGTGAAATTCGATCCAAAACATGAATCTTGGAGACTTCTGCAAAATAGGAATGTTGGAAGTATCAGAACATTTTTTTAATTTTAGGGGAGGAAGAATGTTTCTAAAGTAACTTGGATGTCGCTCAAATGAATTCTGAATAAATATAGGAACAATATCAATTATTTTCCCTAATAGTCGACTTTCGAATGATCACAGCCATCTGTATCCAAGTCCTAAAAAGTGCCTGCTTTATTCATTTAACTGCATGGGACTCTGAAAAGGATTTTAGAGAACATGAACTGGATTTGTCCTCAAAGAATCCCAGAGAAATTCTAAAGAGAATCGAAAGAGTGGTCCTTTCACATGCAGAAAATCTAGTCTCTCACTAATTCTGTGCCTTCGGACTCCCAAATAAGAACCTTGAAGGAAACAAAGAATGGTCCTTCAGTCACTGATATCAATAGGCATCAACTAACATGACTGATGATTTTGACAGATGGCCACAGACTGATCCTACCAAGTTAATAATGTTTCCCATAAATCTCCTAATGATATCTATGGATGAATTCTGCTAAGGTGATAAATGGTTCAAGCAGATACAGAAGAACTCCTTTTGTTGGCTACACTTTTCATCACATAAATCTCACTATGAGTTATAATTAAAGTAGCACATTTTATGTCAAGATCACCCTAAGAGTGATCTATTCTTATTTCTAATTTCTTGATAAAAAAAACCAAATAAACCCTTTTGTGTAACTTGGACAATTAAAAGGAGACCTAAGCCATGAAATAATTGATTATTGAGAAGATTGTCTGTTGGTGACATTTATTTTGAAAATAGTTTTGGCAGAGAAGGGAGCTGCCTTCTCAGATGAACGGAGCTATATCCAGCCAAGGAGAGGTAGAATTGGTGAGTTTCAAAAGCTCAGGTGACACCTTCTGTGTGAAGGCCTATTCTGATATTGCCCTATTCCCACCCCGCCAAAATTACTTTGTATCAGTTCTGTATATAGTCATTTTTATGTATATACGTTGTTTCTTCTAATAGAATAGTAGCTCCTTGAGGGCAAGGACCAGTTTCAGTATTACCCTTGTATCCCTAGTGCCTAGGATAGTACCCAGTATATAGTAGACACTTAATAAATGCATTTTGGTTGACCATGAGCCATCCATTCTCTTTGTGCCAATGTGTCCCACCTGAATCTAACCATTGGGCTCTTGCATGAATCATATCTTCGGCTGCATATAATCACTGGGGAAGGGATGTGTTGTGGAAAGGTGAGTGGGTGTATCTATATTGACCAAAATACAGCAAGAGTTTCATCATTAATCAGCCCATTTGCTGGTTGTTTCTCCCACAGAGACTTGGTTACACATTCAGTTAGTGAACAGAGTTCTACACTTCTCTGACCGTTACCAAGCTTGAATTTGGCTGTGGATGACAGTGGAGAACAGTATCAGACAGATGCGAACAAGTTAACGGCCGGTTTCACTCTCAAACTCTTAGTAGATACTCACTAATTCTTTGGTGAGCAAATGGAATTTTCCCTAGTTTGCACTTAAACCAGTAAAGGAGTTTGGGATTTTTTTAATAGTGCAAGACACAGGACGTCATAGACTTATCAAGTGTTAGAGACAAACGCGACCTTCAAGATCATGTTTCAGTCTCGTCACTTTAGAAAGGAGGGAACTGAGGTCCAGATAGGGGTAAGGAATTTACTGAAGGAGCCATGATACCTCATTGTTTCCATTTTATTAATAAGGAAACTTGGGGCAAAAGAGGTTAAGGGCCTTGTTTAATCTCTAGCCAATTTATGAGTAAATTCTTCTTTTTTAATGATTCTTTTGGTGCAGGGGAAAGGACATGGGATTTAGAGTCAGAGGACTCCAGTTCAAATCTTGGCCTTGCTGCTCACTGTACAACATTGGACAAGTCACTTACCCTCTCTGGGCCTCAGTTTCCTCATCTGTAAGATAAGGGATTGAGATTTGGTGGCCTCCAAGGACCTTTTAGTTCTAGATTTCACTGATATAGCCACTAAATAGTTGCACGAGTGGTGGATTGAGGGCTCTCGAAGGCATGGTATTATGCAAAAAGACTGGCAGACTTTGATGGAATTAGCAAGGGAGTTAAAAAAAAAAGGAATGACCACACATACTTAAAATTAAACTGCAAAAATACAAGTCTTTTGACTTATAACCAAGAGGGTGGGGAAGTTTCATGTCATGTGACTATCTTATGCTCTTCTTGTGGAAAAAATGGAGAGATGGGAACAAAATGATAATACATTTAGATGACTTTGGAAGTGAATGAATGGCCAGCCTGGAAGTAGTTGATGGTTCCATATCATCTTGGAAGGAGGTCTCCAGCAGAGGTCCTCAGCACTAGATCTGGAGTCAAAGGACCTGACCAAAAAATCCTGGCTCTGCCCCTCTTACTCGAGCATTCCTTTTTCCTTCTCTCTCTGGGCCTCAGTTTCCACTTCTGTAAAAAAAAGGGTATTGAACTTGATGACCTTCTAGATCTGACATTCTGTGATCTTTCCATGTGTCTTCTCAGTGAGGAGGGTCTATTAGAGACACAATTCAAATCCATTCCCTGAATATCCACTCCTTTCAGAACAAGGGATAACTATATTTTCTCTTCCTCTTACAGGATCCAGCGGGGATATTTGAACTAGTGCAAGTGGTTGGAAATGGTACCTATGGACAAGTCTATAAGGTTTGCTATCTTTTCATTCCATTGACATTTCTTAGTAAAGCCACTGCTATAGCCTGACAATACTATCACATAAAATTAGCCTTCCTAAGTTTGGACTTGCTTTGTGTGGGAGCAGCATGGAGATCAATCTCCTTGAAAAGGTAGAGGGAGAAATATTTAATGAATTCTACACTCACTCTCTCTTCGCAGTCCTGCTTGACTTCAAATCTGTTGTGGGCCAGTATTCTGGGGATCTTGTATGCACTGGCCACTGGCCCTCAAAACCTACACTATCAAGGGAAATGCCTGACTCAGTGTAAATGTACAAACCTGTCTAAAATCCTTCTTATATAATGAAGATGGAATCTGAAAAAGAAACAAAGTAGAGTCTATCCAAGTCCTCCTGAAAGGAGGGTGGAAATGGACACCTGTCATATGGGCACTTGGGAAAAATGAAAGAGCAAAGAAAAGGCAAAATGCCCACTCAAAAAGGGGGGAAATAAGGTAGAGCAGATGAGAGTAGGAAAGTTTGACTCTGCCCTATTTTGCCCTACTGGCCATCCAGAGGGGAAGGGAAGCAGAACTGAGAGAATAAAGCCCACAGGCTCCAGCCCTCTTGGCTGTTAGAGAAAAAAGAGGGAGCAGAGCCAAGAGGTTGCTGTTCTAATGAGCAACCAGGAGGGGGCAAGAGAGAGCATGAGAATTGATCCAAGCTTCTGCTCTTTATCTTAATTGGAGGGAAAAGGAAAGAAAAAAAATACAGCAACCACCCAAGGACAAGAGAGACCCCAGAAAACCTGTGTCTGAAAGCCCTGGCTATGGTGGGTGGGTGGGTCATATGCTCCTCCTTGCCAGTATCCAGGTCTGCTCCTCAGCTCTTCCCCCCAAAGCTAATGCAATATCTTATCTTCTACATTCCACTCTTTGCCAGCTCTGAAGGTCAGTGGACCTTCTTCTCCCAAGAAGGAATTGGTTTTGAATTGGGTAGGAGGAGAGTATCTATTAAGAAATAGAAAAAATGTCAAGCCTCCTCAATCCAGTTTGTAAGGTTCATGAGGAACCACAATTTTGAATTTGAGGTAGCTTGCCTTATAATAGAAAGTGGTGTCCTCAATCTACAACCTGTTGGGGTCCATGAGACCTATTATACTGGCTACAGCTGACTAGGGGAGGGGCAATGCTAATCTGCTCCCACTCCCATTCCAGATGACAAGAAGGTAACTTGGTGTCAGTTGTTAACTACGATATTGCCAAGGATAGCTGAGCAGGCAGGCCTGAAACACTTAATCTCTCTGAAGGAGGCATCAAAGCAAGCTTGCTCAGCAGAATCAGTGATAGCTGGCAATGCATTCCCAAAGGAGAGTCCACAGGCAGCTTAAAGAAGAAACTATCACAGTTCATTTTGAAAATGAAATGCAATCTTCTCTCTCCCAACCTTCCAAAACCCTGTTTCTTTTGTTCTGTGGGTGTCTATGTGTTCTTCAAAGACTCTTAAGTGAGAAGTCTTTTGTGTCGGGACCAAGGTTGGTTGGGACCAGCATGCACTCAGGACATATTGACTCTATACAGGAGCAGAACTCTTTCCAAGCAGTTCTGACTATAACTTTTCAGTTCAGTGAAGGTCCAGAATTATAGTCCCTCCAGTCACATGACTACTTAGACACATCGTGACTGATCACTTTGCCCACAAATCAATATTTGTAATGGTTTGGGCCAGTTGGGCCACTGCCCAAAATTGTGCTGGGAGTAAAAAAAACTGATTCAAGAGAAAAGCAAGTATTATTTTATGGGTATAGTTCTGAAGAAAGGATACTTTATCCTGTAAATGCTCCATAAAAATTAATGTATTTAGTTATAGATATATTTATGTATGTATATATGCACTCATATATGCATATAGATATATTTAATATATTATTTAATGTTGGATCCTATCCAGAGAGCCATAAATATCACATCTTGATGCTGGAAGTGACCTTAGAAGTCATCTATACTGAAGTAATTCTGGGGCAGAGGGTTGTAGCAATTACTTGTGTTTCTATGTGTGTGTATCTATAAACACATACACATGTACCTACTCACACACACACACACACACACACATATACACACACACGTACCTGCTCAGGTTCAGAGGTATTATCACCTCTGAAGTATTGAGATTCAAATTCATATTTCTGCTTCTTATTTCCTTTGTCAGTCCCCACCCTCACTCCACATCCCAGCTGCAACTGCCGTCCCCTCTAGGACTACCTGCCACATACTATATTTTGTAAATGCCTAGTAATTTACATGTCTCCCCCATTAGAGTACAAGCTCCTCGAGGGAAAAGACTTTCATTTTTATCTTCGTGTCTTCAGGGTTTAGCACAATACCTACAATAGCAAGTATTTAATAAATATCAGCACAACTGAGAAAGGACAGAAAAGTTTAGCATAGACAGAGACACTCCTAAGATTTTAGGAGAGCAGACTTCAGAGGGCTCCAAGGAAATATAGGTAAGGCTCCTTGGACTAAAGGAAGTCAAAAGTCAGCATTGGAGAAATGAAAAATAGCCAAACTTGAAAGTATGAAGGTACAAAGAGAAACAGCTCTGATCAGAAGAAAGAGGAATTACCTGAAAAGGTTGATGTGGATGCAGACAGAAGTTACCGGTCAATTTAGATTAAAAACATTTATGGAAGATGGAGGCAAAGACAGATGGGAAGGGCAGAAGCATTTAGATAGCACCTACTATGTGCCCGGCTGTGTGCTAAACACTTTTTACAAATATTATCTCATTTGATCTTCACAGTAATCCTGCAAGGTAGATGCTATTATTATCATCCCTATTTGATCATTGAAGAAATTAAACCAGAGATTGGGTCTCACTCATACCTACTAAGTGCCTGAGGCTGTATTTGAACTCTGGTCTTCCTGACTCTACCTAGGCTCCAAAAGAGTCCCAGTGCTCTCCCCACTGCCATCCAACTGCCTCCATACAATACAACACAATAAGGTAATATAGTCTTGTAAATAGTATCTAGAGTTCTAAAGGTCAGAATGAGCTGACATTGGTAAGGATGACCAAGGACAGCAGGAAAGGTGTTTTGAGGTTTTAGGATTTTTTTGTTTTTGTTTTTTAAGGTGGGTAGGAGGAGAGAAGAAGATCAAAGAAGGGACAGGCTTGCTGCTCAGGGTGGCTGACATGATGTAACTTATGACAGAGAGAAAGCAGAACTGCTTCCTTCTTGTTTTGCTTCTGTTTTCTCTGGCAAGAAGAGTGACCTTTGAATGGGAAAGGATAGAGCAAAATGATGCCTGTGATAAGTGAGGAGATAGTAAGAACTCTGAGCTGCCCTTGAAGGGTTCATGGCATTTGTTTTGAGGGTACTGAAAAAACTGGCAGATGTAAATGCTGAGCTGCCATCAGTGATTTTAGAAAAACCATGGAAAAGAGAAGATGTTGAAGGATTGGAGATGGGCAAAGGTTCTAACTTTGAAAAAAGGGAATTAAATAAAACTCTGAAACTATAGACCAGTGAGCACAACTTCAATTCCTGGCAAAATTCTGGAAAGTATTATTAAAAGGAGGGCTAGATAACATCTAGATAAGGAAGCAGCAATCACAAAGAGAAGACAGGGTTTCAGCAGGGACAAGCCAAACTACCCTTATTTCCTTTTTTGACATAATCCCTAAGCTAGTAGATTAATGGAATGCTACAGATCTAGTTTACCTAGATTTTAGCAAAGCACATGATAAAATCTCTTGCATTTTTTGTTGTGGAAAAGATGAAGAGATGTGGGCTAGTAGACTGTATAATTAGGAACATTTGGAATTGGCCAAATGGCTGGACCTAAAAAGCTGCTGCTAATGGTTCCATGCCATCACAGAGTAAGAGCTCCAATTCAGCACATTTGAAAGCTGCTCTTGCCTCAGTGCTACCTTGATACTGAAGGGATAAAGACATAATTTGACACAAGTGTGTGTTTGTGGTAAGAAGCATAGGCAGGGTGTGTGGAAGGGGGATTTGCCTATTAGGAGACCATCTTCTCTGAGAAAAGGTTGTACCTCCCAAGATTATATCACAACTCGAAGAGGGGATATATTAGACGCCAAGGCAACTAGCACCCAGCATAGTAGGGGATCATAGAACCAGAACTAGGAGAACATAGAAGGGAAGACTGATTAGGACTTATTAATTGACAGAGAACAGCTCCCACCATACAACATTGCTTCCATCTGACCTTATTTTCTTCATGGAGTGATATTCCTAAGAGTAAGGTGTGATGGAAAATAAGGAAGAGAAAGGAGTCAGATATAAAAATTCAATAGCAAAGAAATGAGATGTAAGGGAGGTCTGAGATGGAGTGAAGGTACAAGTCATGGGGTGTGAGGAAGTTGATAAACTGGGAGGCCAGGCAGTATCAGCATGCACATTGAAATGTCAGTGTTTTGGGTAAAGGAAAAGATGGTGAGCCAGGTTCTTAAGGCCTTGAGCAGGACAAGAGGCAAACTAGGGAGGATAAAAACAGAAAAGGAAAACTACAATTCAGCATTAATTAATTAATTAATCTTGACATTAAAATATTCATTATATTATGAAAGCAGCTACAGAATTATATTCAAAAGATGATTCACTGTGACAAGGTTATAGTTATATCAAGAATTAAAGGATGCTTTACCTTTAGGAAAACTATAAACATGATAGGCTAGATTAATGAAGAAAATAATTTAAAAGTCACATAATTATATAAACAGATACAAAAAAAGCCTTTGACAAAATAGAGCATTCATTCATTTTATGAATGCTAAAAGCATAAGATTTAACAAACATTTCCTTAATTTGACAAGTAATTACTATCTAAAATCAACAGTTAGCATTATCTGTAATGGAATAAGAAATGCTAGAAGCCTTTTTAATATGAGCAAAAGTGAAGCAAGGCTGTTCACTGATGACTATTATTTTTACTTAGAGAATCCTCAAGAATCATCTAAAATAACTAGTAATTTCGGGAGATAGCAGGATATAAAATAAAGCCCACACGATTAATCAGTCTTTGTATATATTACAAACAAAACTAAGCAGGGATAAATAGAAAAAGAAATCCCATTTAAAGTAACAACAAGGGGCAGTTAGGTGGTGCAGTGAATAGAGTACCAACCCTGGAGTCAAGAGGACCTGAGTTCAAATCAAGCCTCAGACACTTAACACTTAATCACCACGTGACCTTGGGCAAGTCACTTAACCCCAATTGCCCTGCTTTCCCCCCTCCAAAAAAAAAGCAAAAACAACAACAAAAAACAAAGTAGCAACAAGATATGTGTGTATGTACACAGAGAGAGTGAGAGAGAATTAAACATTATTTTTACAAAAAATATAGATATTCGCTGTGGCTAGATTGCATCTCTATAATAACATGATGATGCCACCAAAATTAATTTGTGTATTTAGTGCTATATTCTTAAAACTACCAAGGAGTTACTTTATAGCAGTGGTTCTCAGACTTTTACACACTTAAAAATTACATCCTAAAGAGATTTTGTTTTCGGTAATTATATTTGTTGAAATTTATCATTTTAGAAGTTAAAACTTCTCAGTATTATTATTATAAAAATAGTTTTGACCTTGGAGACCCTGAGAAAGGGTCTCAGAGATCCCTAAGGCTCCCCTGAACCACATTTTGAGAACTACTGCTTTGTAGAACTAGCAAAATTCATTTAGAGGAAAAAATATTAAAAATCTCAAGGAAAATAATGGGGAAAAGTAGGCATGATTTCTGATTTCAAATAAACAATTTATCATTGAGCATTTATAAAGGAACTCCTATGTGCCAGGCTCTGTGCTAAACTCTGGGATCATAGACCAAAGTGAAACAGTCCCTGCCCTCAAAGATCTCATAATATACTTTGGGGAAAGATGTGTATGTAGGTATGTGATAATTTTTGAGGGGGGACACTACCAGCTGGGGGAATAAAAAAAGGCTTCATGTAGATACTTGGAAGGAAGGAGAGGGCATAAGCATTTATCTAGTGACTACTACATGCCAGACAATGGGCCAGGTTTTCTTTTCTTTTCTTTTCACAAATGTTATCTCATTTGGTTTTCACCACAACCTTAGGAGGTAAGTGTTGTTATTATACTTACTTTACAGATAGGGAAACTAAGGCAAAGAGAGGTTAAGTGGGTGCCCAGGGTCACATAGCTAGTGTCTGGGGCTGAATTTGAACTCGTCTTCCTGTCTTCAGGCCCAGTGCCCTATCCACTGTGGTGCCACCTAGCTGCCTCTAGAAGATGGTGCTTGAGCTCTACTTTGAAGGAAACTATGTATTGTAAGAGGTAGAAATGGGGAGAGAGGGCATGGAGGATAGCCAGTGTAAAGGCACAGAGAAGGAATATGGAGTTCTTCTCAATAAGTAAAACGACTCCTTTGGTTTGACCATAGCGTATGTGAAGAGGAATGATATGTATTAAGTCTGGAAAGGTAAGTTGGGATCAAGTTATGAGGGCCTTGAAATACCTGTACTTGAATCTGTACTTGATCATAGAAGCAACAAGAAGTTTATTAAGTAGTAGAATGATATAGTCAGACTTGCACTTTAGGAAAATCACTTTGGCTAGTATGTAGAGAAGATACTGGGTGGGGAAGAAATGCTTCAATTCACTAATAATAAGAGGAATGCAAGTTACAACAGTTTTGAGATTTCTCCTTATACCCATGAGATTGGAAAATCGATCCGAGACAAAAATGGTAAGTATTGAAGGGGATGTGGGAAAATAGGCACACTATAGCACTTTTGGTGGTGCTATGAATTGGTCTATCTATTCTAGAAAACACTTTGGAATTATACTTAAAAAGTAACTAAACTCTACATATCCTTTGATCCAGTGATAGGATTACTAGGCATATATCCCCAAGGAGATCAAAGACAGAGGGAATGGTCTCATATATGCAGAAATATTTATAGTGACTTTTTTTTGCAATAGCACAGTACTGAAAGGAAATGCATGCCCATTAAATGATCAAATTGTGATAAATGAATGTAATTGAATATTATTGTGCCAGAAGAAATGATCAATATGAAGAATTTGGGAAAATTTAGAAAGATTTGTATGAACAGATACAGAGCAAAATAAGCAGAACCAGAAAAACAATTTATAATAGCTTTGGAATGGAGCATATATTTTCAAACATAGCCAGTGTCTTGATTTGTTTTGTTGAAAGGATGAAGAAAGAAACGTGTGTGCATGCATGTGTGTGTGTATGTGTAAACAATAAAACATTTTTCTTTAAGGGAAAAAGAAGAGAGACTTGGAGTTAGTTGATAACAGCAACCAGGATTTAGATAGGGTGATATGCCTGTATGAAGTGAATGGGTGGAAAGAAGGAGAGGTTAAGTAATAGTGGTAGGGAGGGTCTGAAAGCGGTAATGAGGAGCAAGGAGTATGTGGTATGTACACTTATCCTTATGATCCAGTGTATTGGCTAGGGAGTATGACCAAGAATATAGTGTCTTCTTGCGCAGCCAGGTTCCTATGTTGACAAAAAGATGGAAAGAATAGGAAGGATGGTCTAGGATGCAGGGAAGTTTCTTAAGATTAAAAACAGATATTTCAGAGGGCCCAATAGAAGGGGAGGGGGAAGCAGTACAGGGACTCAGGAGACACTGAGATGAGATTGGCAAGAAACTGAAGAGTGATAATAGGGAAGGGGGCTGTCTCCCAGGCTGAAGGGGACTTGGAATTCCAACTGTTTTAGGAAAGAAGAGTGTCTCTTTAGGTGGGAGTGGTTGCATAGTTATTTAAACCTTGCTGAATTTCATCAAAGAGGATCTCCTCTTTTCCATCTTTGCCTCCTTCCTTTCTCTCCTTTTCCACTTGATGACACAGTGTCTAATCATGAAAGAAACTGAGGAAGCAGAAGTGTGCTTGGAAGACTGGCCTCCCGAGGATGGATACTGATTTTTTTATCACAGAGGTTGGTTTAGGATTTGGTGCTAATGAAGCCAAGATCCTGGGTCCAGTTCCCAAATGGGTTCTGTTGCTCTGCAGTCTTCTGTGGCCACACACTGAACCAAAGCCACTGCCTGCACACATGTATGCTGTATAATGTAAGGAGGGGGCAGAAAGAAATATGTAGAAGGCTCATATTTAATGAAAAAGCAACTCAAGTGTCAGTTTTGCTAGGGGTTGATCTAGAGCATGGCCCTCATTTGTGGCGGAGATAAGAACAAGAATACTTATGCTGTTTATGGTTGTTTTATTTTTTTCAAGTCCAGACAGGAAGGAAACCTGACGCTTGTTGAGATGAGAGCAGTCACTGTCCCTTTGTGGCAGCAGAGTCTGGAGGTCTTCAGGCAGGGGCTAGCTGACCTCTAGCTGGGTATGTGGTCCAGAAGTTCCTTTTTCAGACACGAATTGGACTATCTGATCTCTTCCAACTCTGAGATTCCGAGATTCTGTGAGTGTGACTTCATGACAGCCTGCCACTCATGGCATGACCCCATCTGTTGGAAATGCTTCAGCGAGCACAACAGTTTGTTTTCAAAACACTGCTAAATGCATTGTTGCCTAATTTAATTTTGGAATCACTGCTCACCACATTTCTTTCATTTGCAAACCACAGGGGGTTAGGGCAGGGTTGAGATTCTTGGTTGACACCCATGGAGAGGGAAGGGGAATGGAGAGGGAAAGAATACAAGTTGTACCCCTGCTTAAATGCCCTAAAAATGATGGGAGCAGGACAGAAGGAAAGAGGTCTTCGGGAAATGTCAGAGGAGGGAGCAGCTGGGCTTAGCAGCTGAATCTATGTAGGGGCTGTAAAAGAGAGAGTCCTTGGTCTCAGACTTGGAGGAAAGGCAAAGTGGGATTATAATCAGTGGTCATGGAAAAATTGGACAGTGTGCAGGGCTTAAGAGATAAACAATTCTGCTTTCATTACATTGAGGTTGAGCTGGTAGGATAATTATACTATGGACAGAAAACAATCTGGAACTGGAGAGGAACAGAGAGGAGAGATTTGGAAACTTCACAGATAATAAAAGATGTTTTTACGAGGCAGTGTGGGGTAGTGATAGAGTATTCGATTGGGTGCCAGGAAAAAAAATATTAGCTGTATGAGCCTGGGTAAGTCACCTTCTCTTCCTGAGCCTCAGTTTCCTCCTCTGTAAAAAGAAGGGGTTGAATTAGCTGGCCTCTGGAGTCTATTCCAGCTCTAAATCTATGATTCCTTTTTCTTTTGTTTAACTAATTGAGGTTTCAGCAGCTCCTGCTAATGTAGATAGACCCCAAGGGTAAGGTTTTTTTTCCTTCTAGTAAAAAAGAGGAATGGGATTGAGCATTTACTTGGAGGAAAGTAGAAATCACTGTGGGCTACAGGAACAGTGTTTGTGGAAAGCCCCTATGTTGTCCAGTGGGAAAAATGAGGGATTAACAGCCCCAGCTAGGGTGAGGCAGGTGGGAGATCAGTTTGAGGGTGGGGGACAGGACAGGCTGCAGAGAAATACCAATGCTAAGACAGCAGACAGGAACTGAAGCCAAACCATGAGCTGGGTTAATGCAAGAGGCTGCCAAGAGTTAGCCGAAACAGGCCACAGAAGAACCAGCCTGGAAAGGCAAAAGTTCAGGGAACTCATGAAGCTTCATGCATCACAGGGAAACCAAACGGTGCCAAATGATGATCCACTGTCCATAGCTTCCTTTTGACTGGCCATGCTAGTCACTGCTGCCTGTGCATCTTAAAGCAGATCTGAGGCAGACACCAGGCCTGACAAATGCAATGGGAAAGGCTCAGGTCCATGAAGGAACTGACATGTTTAAACCTTGATTAGCTCATATCCTCCTCAAAGGAAACAGAATACCTCTGAGACTCTGAGTCCTCATCTGGTTTTCCTCCATTCTAGTAGAACGTGGTTTGTCCAGTGCCATAGAAAATTGAAGGAAAGGAGGATGTGCTGAGGTCAAGTAGGACAGAGAGAAAGGAAAAGTAGAAGGCAAATCTGGGATTCATGCTCCCATGCAAGATTTCAGAATCAGGCAAGCAAGCATTTCTTAAGCACCTATTAGGTGTTAGGCACTGTCTTAGGTGCTAAAGACAGAGACAAACATGAAACAATCAGTCCTTGCCTTCATGTATATTTTCCTAATTAGAAGCTCTTATATTCTGCTATCTAACCATAACTTCCTATAGTTCCATCTCTTTCTGTGCCTCACCCTTCCTAAAACTATTATTTGCCCTCATCAAGATTGCTAGTCCATCCACCCACAAGTGTTTTTCAAGCCATTGCCTGTCTTCTGACTTCACTTTCTTCTCTCTAATCATAGTTAGCCATTTCACATTTACACTGTCCTCTGCTCCCAAATCCCTTGCCCCCTCTTCCTATCCCAGCTCTTCAATGGGAAAACCTCAGTCATAGATGGCTCCTGCCATCCCCTTTGCCAAACTGGAGGAAGTCTCACAACTGTGCTGACTAGATATATTAGTTTCATGTTATCTAGCCTCAGTTGGGCTCTCACTGCAGGAAGGCAATCTTTTCATTCCCCCTTGTTTGATTTCCTATCTCACTCCCCATAAAAGCTGTTCCAAACTCTCTTCCCTCTTCAATCCTCCCATACCTCCTCTCTCCCTTCTCAGCTGAGGAACTTGACTCTTACTTGGAGACAATTGAGACTATTTGATATGAGCTCCCTCTTCTCTATTTCTCTTCATCTCAAAACTCTGACATCTTCTCTTCTCCTTTAGTCTCCTACAAAGAGGTGGCCCTTCTCCCTGTGTACCTGATCCCCATCCACTCTTGTCTGCTCCAGCAGATCATATCCTCAATCATAGTCTCTTGTCTATAATCTTCATCTTTTTTCTTCCTACTGGTTGCTTCCCTGCTGTCTTCAAACACCCCAAGTCTCTTCCATCCTTGAAAAAAACCTTCATTAGACATTACCATCCCCTCAAGGTGTCATCCTATATCTCTCCCCCCCCTTCCTCATCTAAATTCCTTGAAAAGGCTATCTATACTTGCTGCTTTCTCCTCTCACTCCTCAATACTTTGCAGTTTTGGCTTCTGATATCATCACTCTTCTCTCTCTCAAATTACCAGCTATCTCATAATTGCCAGATCTGATGGTCTGTCCTTATCCTTCTTGGCCTATCTGTCTTATTTGATATTGTTGACCACCACCTCTTGGATACTTTTTTCCTTTCTGGGTTTTCATGACCCTACTCCCTCCTAATTCTCTTCCTACCTGTCTGACTGTTCCTTCTTAGTCTCCTTTACAGAATTATCATCCCTACAACACCCTTTACCTATGGATGTTCCCCAAGGCTCTGTCCTAGGCCTTCTCTTCTCCTTCTATATTCATTCTCTTGGTGACATTATCAGTTTAATTGGCATCTCTATGCAGATGATTCCTCGTGTTTTATCTGCAGCTCTAGGTCTCCCCCCTGACCTTCAGTCCCACATCACCAATTATCTATTAGATATTTCAAACTGTATTTCCTGGAGACATCTTCAAACTTATCATGGTCAAAACTGAACTCAATCTTTCCACCAAAACCCTCCCCTCTTCCAAACATCTCTCTTTCTGTCAACCTTTGTGTCTCCTTCAACCTTTCAGTCTCTCAGATTGGTAACCTTGGCATTATCCTGGACTTTTCATCCTCTTTCACCCCATATATATATATATATCAGTTGCAGAATTTTGCTGTTTCTACCTCTGTAACATCTCTGTCATCTGACTCTCTCTCTCTTTCTCTCTCTCTCTCTTTCTCTCTCTCTCTTTCTTTTTTGCTCTTTCTCTCTCTCTCTCTCCCTCTTTCTCTCTCTCTCCCTCTTTCTCTCTCTCTCTCTTTCTCTCCCTCTCTCTCTCTCCTTCTCTCTCTCTGTCTCTCTCTCCCTCTTTCTCTCTCTGTTTCTCTCTCCCTCTTTCTCTCTCTCTCCCTCTTTCTCTTTCTCTCCCTCTTTCTCTCTCTCTCCCTCTTTCTCTCTCTCTCTCTCCCTCTCTCTCTGTCTCTCTCTCTGTCTCTGTCTCTCTCTCCCTCTCTCTCTCTGTCTCTGTCTCTCTGTCTCTGTCTGTCTGTCTGTCTGTCTGTCTCTCTCTCTCTCTCTCTCTCGACTCACATAGCTACCACATTAGTTTGGGCTCTCCTCACCTCTCTCCTAGCCTATTGAAACAACCTCCCAACTGGTCTCCATGCTCAAGACCCTCTCCTCTTCATTCCATCCTCCATATTGCTGACAAATGAATTTTCCTTAAGCCCGTGTGATTCCCCTACTCAATCAACTCCATTGGCTTCCTTTTGCTTCTAGGATGAAAAAGAACTCTTTTGTTGGGCTCTTCACATCCTGGCCCCAACAAATCTTTCCAGCCTCATTAGATGACACTCCCCCTCCTGAACCTTGTGATCCAGGCTAACTGGCCTTCTTTCTGTTCCTCACATATGACACTCCATTCCCATCTCTGTAGCTTTGTACTGGTTGTGCCCTGTGCCTGGAGTGCATTTCCTCCTTGCCTCACAGAGTCTTTCTTTTCCTTGAAGAAAAAGCTTTGGTACCACATTCTGCATGAAGCCTTGCTTGATGCCCCAGCCACTTGTGCACTCCCTCCAAGACTACCTTGCATTTGACCACTGTGTAAATATTCCTCTTATATTTATGCTCCATATATTCAGATCTGTACTTGTATACTCAGTGCTTAGCATAGAATAGGCACTTAATAAATGTTTGCTCGTTGATTATAGTAAATAAAACATACACAGAGTAAAATGGCGATCCTTCAGGGAAGGAGGCACTGGCAGATCAAGGCGGGGAGTGGCAAGGGTGCAGGATTAGGAAGGACTTCATGTAGATGGTGGCACATGAACTGAGCTTTGGAGGAAACTAGAGGTTCCAAGAGGTGGACTTGAGGTAGATGGCATTCCAGGTGTGAGAGCCAGCCTGTGCAGAGGTATGGCGACAGGACATTGAATATCAGAGGTGACAAACTGTGTGATGCACAAAGGGGAATCATGTCTCATCAGTCTCAAAAGATAGATAGTGGCCAGCTGATGACTTCCGATTCTAGACAGTAGAGTTTGTACTAGATCCTAAAGGTACTAAGTAATCACGAGAATTTCTTGAGCAGGGGAAAGGCAGAGTCTGACTCACACTTTAGGAAAAGAAGTGCTGTACTTAATATGTTTGTAGAATTCTCTTGCTCTAATTTGTTGAAGTTTAATGGCTATATTTGGGGAACTATTTATTGTTTATTATTTGATATGAGCCAGTGATTTTAAAAGTCAGCATCTCATCTGTATAGATACTCAGCCCAGTTGTGGCTCTAAAATGTGCCAGGTTTTTCTAGGAAAGATTGTGTCTCACTCGATGACTTAGGAAAAAATAGAACCCCTTTTAAACATTTGGCTAAAAAAAATGTATGTTTCCCAATAGAAACCAAGATTAGTTCTTTTATAATGGGTACTCAACTCAGTTTTGACTTCCCATTGCTATTTGAGTTCCGCTTGGGGATGCTAGTCTTCTTGAACCTCTATTCAATGCATTCTTTACTAATTGCCTAGGCAGGAATCTTAAATCCCATAATAAAATATTTCATTGGAACAAAATTGCAAAGTAAATAGCAAGAAGAAATTAAGTAATAAAATTCTTCTCAGGCTCCCATATGGGAATGAATGGGTACAATCTCCCACAGATTTGTTCACTTGTGAGGAAGAGGCTAATTTCACAGAACATTCCCACTTGGAGGTGGGGAAGGCTTTTGGCCTTGGTGCAGTCTGTCTTGCATGGAGACAGGAAAACTCCTCCTGCCAGAATCCACATGGCTCAGCTTCTCTCTGATCCTGGGCCTCTCTAAGACTCTTGGCCTCTCCCAGATCCTGGGCCTCTCTCAGACCTTGTACCTCTTTCATACCCTGGGTTGCTCTTTTCTAGACCCTTGGCCTATGTTAGACCCTTGGCCTCTCTCAGCTCCTTGGCCTGTATACTGCCGACATTCTGCTTTCTTTCCTCCACCCTGTTCCTGCTGCCTAGAGAAAGTGTTATTACTCTTTCAGATGGAGACTTTCCTGGGCCACTATCATTTGGCTAGTCAACACATCTTCAGCTCTGTTGTTATAAAACCACACAATCTCCTCCCTGTTGGTGCACAAAAAGGCCACCCAAGCAGCCATGAGCCTTTGCTGACTTGTCCCTCCCAATGAAAGGCTCCCAGCTGTTAGTCCGAGTTGAGTTGGGGTGAGCTCATTCCTTTCACCTCTTTGCCTGCCTCAAGATCTAGGCAGGGTGCCCCAATGTGGTCAGCGCCTCCTGCTGAAGCTTTCATTTGTCCTTCCCACTCTTGTCATGCCCCTATAATTGGGGCCCAGCCATGTAAATGGCCTTGATAGTTCTGATAAGCCACCAGAAAGTACTAGAAACCCTGGAAAAGGTCCCCTGACATTTTTTATTACACAGTAGACATTGTCAGTTGGTGGGGTGCAAGGTGGGGGGAATTAAAAAATATGGATGGAATAAAAATAGAAATGTCTAGAAGAAAAGAATATTTAGGTTAGTTCTCCAAAATGGATTTTGCTCAATTTTTTCATCATTACAATGGAGGGATAGTTTGGGAGGAGGAGTGAAACACATACTGGGGAATGATCGTGATGTTAAAAAATTACCTAAAAAAAGTGATTAATTAGAAAAAAGAAAAAAGTGGGAGGTAATAATAACAAGAGTAAGACTATCCTTTTTGTTTTGAGGAAAGAATGAAAAAGCAATTATGAAATGCTTACTATGTACCAAACACAGTCCTAAGTACTGAATAATAATTTTATTATGTGTGTGTATATGCAAGGGGCAGGAGTTAGGGTCAGAGTTTCCCATTCACTCCATAGAAGGTGCTTGAATTGTGATCTTGGAGAGGACAAGAGACCTCCAGATATTTGTTACTATTAAAAACTATCCAGTGAAACCATTGCAAGCTGGGAAACAAAAAGGCAGGCATACCAGGTAGAAGAGTCCACTTGATGCATGAAGGTTTGTTTTATAAAGCATTTTCCTCCCAGTAACTCTTGGGATAAGCCCATTGAACTATTAGTCTAGGGACCAACTGTTCAAAGACTTTCATTTGTGTATCTTGATTTCATGTTGGTTATCTCAGGTGTGAATGTGGGTAACACCTAAGAACTGAATGGAAGAAGTGAAATTGCCCTGGCGCTACCTAGGGTGCCATGGGGGAAGTGGAAAAGCTTACAAGTTGCTATTGCTAGTGCTCTACGGGCTGCTGCCTCAAACGCATTTCTTTCCTAAAAGACTCCTCAGTGAAAGCCAACACAAATAGTTGGTTGTGGGATGTGCAGCCATCTTTTTTCCTTAGTTACTAGCACTCTGGTGGTTCTTCCATTAGCAAAGTTTGGAGAGTGAGAAAAGTCAGGGGAATTATTTGCTTGCCTTTCTGTTGCAGAAATAAGGAAGTAGGTTGGTTAGTCCATGGATGGCCCTTTTAGACAAGTCACAACAGTGTGGTTGGTACTAATGGCAAAAATCCTCAACTCAGTTTGGAGATCTTTGCATCCTGGCTCTGGCACTTAACCAGGTGTGATCATGAATAAGTCACTGGACCTTCTTCTAGTCTCAGTTTATATGTAAAAAAGGGATAATCAATCCACCAGCATTTATTAAGGGTGAAGGACTGGGAATACAGAGACAAAAGTGAAACCATCCCTGTTCTTGAAGTGCTTCCATTGGATTAACTAATAATATTTGCCCTATCTCCTTCACATGATTGTTGTGCAGAAAGCACTTTGAGTGGAAAGGGCCCTGCCCCTGGAATCAGAGCACCTGGGTTCGAATCCTGATTCTGGTGGCAATTTACCTGTGTGATCTAGGACAAGTCAGTTCTTCTCCCTGGGCCTTGAGTTCCCATCAGTAAAATGAGGGGGTCAGGTTGGTTAGCCTCCTGTGATCCTTCCAGCTCCAGCTCTGCAATCCTATGAATATGTAAATTGTAAAGCGTTTTATAAATGTGAGCTGTTATTACTAGGTTTAGGAAAAGGCAACAGGATTATTTCAGGCCCTCTTGGGGCAAAAGAATCTTGCCATGTTCCAAGCATTGCTGCTACCATTTTCTACATAAATCATTACCTTCACACAGGAAAAACACCACCATTATAAAGTCAAGCTCATGAATCCTCTACATTCCTTGCCTCTGAGAGAAAAATCAAAATTAAGTGTAAAAATATGATGTGTACAAGCCAAGAGGAGGGGACAAGATGGAGACTGTTTGCTCAGGGACAGTGAAGCCAGTGTCTTGAAATACCAGCAACCTGGGAGATCTCGGTCTAACGACAAAGAAGCTTTCCTTTTAGCTATATAGGTCAAGCGAAATCTCTGTACAAAATCACTGTGTACCTAGAAATCTGTTTGCAAAGTGAATTTAAAAACACACTATCCTATTTTAAATGGATGAAGAAAGCTTGCTATTTAAAGGAACTATATTGTTCATCCTTCTATAATCAGTCCATCTTTTCTCCAGTTTTAATGGATTTGTTCCAATGGAGACCATGATCAATTAGATGAATCCTCCCCTGTCAAGCTGTTGCTCTGACAGATAGAGTGGGGACCTTCATCAAAAGGTCCCCCTTTGCCCCCATGGAGGTAGACTGTACCCTGACATCTTGCTGAGCAGACACAAAAAATGCCTCTTGTTCTAAGTGACTGAACTGCAACTGATCTGTGACTGGGTGGATAGACTCTTGTTGGAAAAGCCACTCTTTCCTTTTGGCCTCTAAAAGTAAGCTGTGAAATGGCCCAGCCCTTTATTTTCCCATACTTTCTTTTTTTTAATTTGTAAAATTTTTTTAAATTAAAAAATAATTTTTATTTGGCTTTAGAGTTTTTAAAAATTTACACTTGGATATGGGTTGGATATCATAAAATTGACAATCCTTCAGAACAAAAGTGAGGCCATATTGTAGGGACTCAAGTAAAATAGGAAGATGGCCTACCTTCCTCATTTGTTCTCCCCAAATCGAAGTCATACTGTATTAGTAATAAAAGGTATTCTTTTTACCAGTTTATACAGAACTTTCCCTTCTTGCTAAAATCTTCCTTTATTTCTTGTTTTTAAAGAATTTCTCTGAAGGCTATAGAGACTGCATTTGAAATAAGAGTATATTTTCCCATACTTTCTTATTCATGGTCTTCTAGACTGGATACAGCAAAAGGGGGCTGGAAATTAAGAATCAAAAATGGTAACTTATGAGAGAAACACATAGAAAGAGCTCTTTGACCTCCAATTCCTGGCTACCTTCTTTTAGCTTTTGTATTTCCTTTTCTAAGCAGAGGTCAGAGGCTAGAGATCCTGATGATGGACTTTGTAAGCCTTGGGAAGTTACTGGGTGGGGTGGCAGATCTGAGTAAGAATTGTGCATAGATCCTTCCTAGCCATGCACCCCTGGGAAAGTCCCTTCCCTTTTCTGGACCTGTTCCCTGCTTTGTAAAATAATGGAGTTAAACTTGATGCACTCTCAGGTTCCTTCCAGGTTGAGGTCCTATGATCCCATGTTTGGGAGTGAGTTCCAAAGAAATCTGGAGTCTCTGATTTGGGTCAGTGGAGAAACGGGAAAGTCCAGCAAAAAAGGGATGGAAGCCATGCTGCAGAGGGGCCAGACAAGTAGACGTTGCTGAGAGTTGCCCAGATAGCCCAGGTTAACAGTGAAAGCAAATTATTTGTTTTTCAGCCTCCCCTCAAAAGTATGTTTACCTTTTGGGGTGAATCCTCTGGGCTATTGAAGGGCTTTATATTTTTGGTTTTGCTCATGAAAGCATATTTTTGGTTTTGCTCCTATGAATCTTTTGTCTCTTAGGCATTTTCTGTCATTGAAATAATGAGTATCTCCAACCCAAGGCCCATGTTGTACATTGAGTACTGGGGAGGGAACTAGAAATCCTGTTACCCACTTTTGTGGAAACCTTCATATAAGCTTTACCATGACTACATTTAGACATTTTCCTGGGGAACTCCAGTTAGGGGCATTGAGCCAAAGGGAGAAACCGACTCTTTCGGGATGAGTCCCCTAAATTGAACCTGGTCTTTCAGAGGGCACTCAGCTTTGGGTGGCATCTCTTTTGGGCCCATAATGGGCACTTAGTATTTGATTCAGCTCCCCAACCCACCCCCAAAACTGTGAATTCGTTGCAGACTGGCAACTGTTTTGCAATTTACAGTCTTAGAGAATTGCTTGGAGACTTTGAAAGATTAAGTGACTTGCCCAGGGTCACATAGTCTGGGTGTGTCAGAGGTGAAACTTGAAGCCTCTGGTTTTCCTAATTCTATATTTACTACACCATGCTGAGATTTACATATATGGACACATATACATATGTATATACAACATACATATGTCTATGTATTTTAAGTACATATAGGTATATACAGCCATGTGTATATATATGTATATGTATGTATATACCCATCTCTGTAAATATAATTATATTTCTATAAATTATATACATACATGCAAATATACACATATGTGTATAGATACACACGCAGTTTTTCTAAAGAAGAGTCCACTTGATGAGTGTACTTAAAGGTGCTACTCTATCCCAGGATCCAAGTAGGGTGTAACTGCAGCCCTGCCAGTATTTTGAGGCAAGAAGCATGGCAGGAAGGAAAGAGAAAGATGGTATGGTGCTGCTAGCATTTCAGATTTCACTTCCTCTCTCACCTCACGCTTTCTTTTTCATTGCCTGCTGCAAGCTGAGAAGGTGGGGATCTTGGATATAGTTTCCTTCTGAAGCAAATCTGTTTGATTTACATGCCCTGTCCCACCCCCACCCCCACCATCCCCACAACATTAGAGCAGAGCTGGCAACAGGCTGAAATGCATACCTAAAATGCAACTTCCCTTAGTTGGGGGAAGTGGGAGGGTTTGGGTAGCCCAGGAAATGCTCCAAGAGCCACAGTTGATGCTGTGGGGTCAGGGGCTCCAGATTAGCCAATTGTCAGATTCTGGGTGAAGACATGGGCTTACTGGAAATTGTGGTTAACTGAGGGTAGTGATGAAGACAGTTTATGATGTGGCACTCACTAATTGGTTAAATCCAACCCACTGGGTGCCTTTGGGATGGTTGCTAATGCAAACCATAGCCTGTTCTTCTTCACTTAATTGAGTTTCAGTGTAGGGTCTGGCTAGAGGGGGTGGCACAACATTAGAGCTTATTATGAAAAATAGGGGGAACAGTTAACCTGTTCCTTTTTGCCCTAAGTCAAATTGGAAAGGTGGACAGGGAGAAGCAGATATGTCCTTAAGACTCCTTGGCCCAAATTCCCACATGGAAGGTCCTGGGCAGGTAGAGAAAGGCTTGCTGCTACCCACTTGCCTTCTCCCCAGGAGAATGGAAACTGCTATAGGTGACTGTGTACCAAGGACGAATTGCTTCATAGTGCAAGTGCTATTAGCTTCATTTTATAGAAGAGGAAACTCGGACTCATTGGATACAATGTATTATGTCATGGATCTACATCTTGCCCCTCCACTTACCACTTGGGTGACCTTGAACAATCACTTCACTTTTCTGTGCCTCAGTTTCCTCTTCTGGAAAATGAGGATCTTGGACTGAGATTGGTTCCAGCTCCCAAACTATGATGTTGTTATTTAAGGAATCCTCATTCCCCTTTTTTTTCAGTCAGTTGGCAAAGCTGGGTTGCTTACCATGTGGGTAACAATAGCAATAAACTCACCACTTTATATAGTCTACTGAGCCTGATTTTTAAAGAAATACTTTTTATTGATGGTTTTTGTCTCTTTGCCACAGTCATTTCAACTCCATTTTCTAGAGTCACAAAGAATAACAATTAAGTGAAACCATATGATGCAGTGACCACATCTGACAATATATAATCTGTCCTATTAGCCCCGTTCTTCTACCATCCCGGGGGTGGTAGGTTTCATTATACTACCTCTTCCCCACCACCATTTCCTGTTCTTTCAGCCTTGCCCCTCCCCAGTTCTAAGCATCTTTGCTTTTGTATCCCCTGAAATCCTGTTCTAGCCTTAACAAAGTTCCATCTTTTTAGCACTCTTCTTCTACTGCTCCATTCATTTTCTGGAACTCACAAAGTCCCAAGCCACATCTCCATCCATGTTGAAACTACATCCTTAGCCATTCTTTCTAGTATTCGAGGTACCTTCTCTCTCGCTTCCTGACCCTCTGGTTCCAGCTCCTTGCCACTACCAGATCCTCAGTCAGCCACATTCACTTGGCAACTTCTCCTTTAAGGATCTCTCTTCAGATTCTTGTATGGTTATCTCCTGACTCCCAAGTCAATATTCTTCCTTTCTCAAAGACTTTAGTACCTGGCTCATAATCTGCCCTGCTTGAATGCTAGGGGACTTCGGCATATATATTGATGTTCTTTCAAACACCCTGGTCTCCTTAACTCTACCTTAGCCACACACAGGGATGCACATATCCTTGATTTCACCATCACCTATAACACTTCTATGATCAAGAATTCTGAAATTCTTCTGATCATAGGCTCCTCTCCTTCCATTGCTCCCTGTGTGTCTCTCCTCTTAAACCTATTCTTTGTCTTCACTGGGACCTCTAGTCCTCCTCCTACTCTGTTCCCTCCCAGGCCATTACTCCTATTTTGGCTTCACTTTCTTCCTTTCCTAATGTTGAACCTCTGATTACCCCCCCTTTCAATGTTAAACTGTCTTCTGCTCTGGAATACTTTGCCCTCTTATCCTGTCATTGATTATATCTCGCCAAACTAAAACCCTAGGTTAATTCCCACCATCTACCTCTACCACTCTGCTATTGAATGGTACTGAAGAAATTCATACCACCACGCTGATGGAATCCCTAACAGATTTTTAAACTAGTTTCAGCTGGGCCTTCACTACAACATGCCAGTCCTTTTAGTCCTCTCCAAATGACTCTCTATCCTTCTCTCCATATCAGTTACTCCTCAAGCCACTCTTGTATCCCCCATGTCTGGAACGGACTTTCTCTTCACTCATACCTCCTAGATGACCTAATTTCTTTCAAAATGTTGCTCAAATGCTACCTCCTGTAGAATTCCTTTCCTGCTCCCCCTGGCTATTAGTGCTCTTTCCCCATTATCATGTTTTGGTTTGGTTTTGGACCAGACCTGTGATTATGGCCATTTTTTTTGGTTCATTAGTCTTTGTGACCCCATTTGGGGTTTTCTTGACAAAGATACTGGAGTGGTTTGCCATTTCCTTCTCTAGCTCACTTTACAGATGAGGGAAATGAGACAAACAAGGTTAAGTGACATGCTCAGGGTCACCTAGCTAGTAAGTGTCTGAGGCTGGATTTGAATTTGGGTTTTCTTGACTCAAGGGCTGGCAATCTATCCACTGCAGCACCACCTACTGCCCCATAGAATCCCCTTTCTGCTCCCCCTGCCTATTAATGCCCTCCCCTCAATATCACATTTTGGTTTGTTTTTGCAACAGACCTGTGATTATATCAATATTGGGAGCTCCTAATGAAGAGACATCCTGTAGCAATGTATATTGGTATGTGCTTTACAACATATATAGTCTTACAGAATTGCTGGAGCACTGAGAGGTTAAGTTACTTGCCTAAACTAAGGTCACATGACCAGTAGGCATCAGAGTCAGGATTTGAACCCAGGTCATCTAGCTCCCAAAGCTGTTTCTATGCAATGCCACATTATTTTATACTGATTTTACATGTATTCTTTCTACTTCTACAATGGAGGGAGCTGCTTTCTCATCTCTCTTCTTGGAAGGTAATGGCAATCTAGTTTTTAAAAAATTACTTCAACATTGGCTAGAATTGTGATTTCATTGGTATAAAATTCTGATGAGGAAACTCCCTGTACCAACGCAGATTGGCACCTTCTCAATACAGGCTGGTAACTTGAAGTCTTAAAGGCTTTAGGGCACAGAAAGGATAAGGAATTTGCGAAGAGTCACAGAGCCAATATGTGTCAGAGGTATGGGCATGGCCCATACAGTGCATACTCCACACAGAGCATGGCCCAAACCAAATTCAAATGTCATTGGGAAATATTTAACAAAATAAAGAAAAAATACAATAGAAGACAGATAAGGTTAATATGTGGTTTTCTAAGTCAGTCTGTAGCTGGCAGGGAGCCTTATGTATAGTTTAGTGGTCACCATTTCTCCCTTACACTATTCTGCCTCTCAACATACCTTGAAACCACACCAAACTACAGTGTCCTAACTGGGCTCAGTAGCGAGTGGAAAGGATAAGACCAGGAAGGGTCTGAGAGGGCAGTAGCAGCTGGAGGAATCAGGAAAGGCTTCATGTGAGTAGCACTTGAGCTGAGCTTTGGAGTTTCTTAGGGATTCTGAGAGATACAGGTAAGGAGGTAGTTGTAGTATAGGCCTGGGGGAGAGCTAGTTCAAAGACATGTGGGAAGCGGGCAGCAAAAGAATCAGTTGTAGGGTGTGTTATGGGAAGGGAGACAGGATGCAAGCAAAGCGAGAGTCTAGTACTAGATGAACTGGAGTTGGAAGGAACAAACCAGGGACCCAGTTTCTAGATTTGGAGCATGTAAGGAGTGAGTTTCATCACTAAGAACAAGGTGAGAGGCCAGCTATTGGATCCAGGATATAAGGTCAGAGCAGAATCAACAGCAAGGCTGACCCTGATGCTGTGCAGCTGTTGGCCTTGGTTTCCACATGATTCTTTTGGCTAGGAACAGGCTTGGTCCCAGGGTCAAGGACAGAGTCAGGCCTGCAGATGGAGTTTGAGTGACAAAGGTTAGGGGCTAGTAGAATCAAGGAGACAAGTAGGTCATTCTGTGAGGGGAGTTTAGGGAGGGTAAGGATTGGTCTTCCTTTCCAAAGGATGAGGGAAGATAAGAAAGAAACATTCCACTTTGTTTTTGTTCTCTAGCCTCAAGTCCTAGTTATACTCCCCCAGGGAATCTGTTCTTCAGCCCAAGGGAGACCAGGGGTATTATCTAAGCAGGTGCCTTTGACTTGTATTCCTCAAGAAGGGACACAAACTCTCTCCCTTACTGCTTAGACCTTTTCAGACTGGTGGGCCACTGAAACAAAGGAGTGGCCCACACTGCAGATAGATAAGATGCTCATCTCTGAACTGGCCAGGAGGAAGCTTGAGGGCAAGCTTTGGCTGAGGCAAGTGGTTGAGTTCCTTCTCCTTGGCCACAAAGGAAAGGGCAGCAATGATGGGAGGAAGCCAGGCAGGGTGAGGGTGAGAAAACCTGAAGAGTGGTCACTGATTGGAGACAGGCAGTGGCTGTCACCTGACAAGCAGGGAATCCCCCAAAGCATTGCCAGTGCCCATACAGTGCCTTTGTGTGCCTCAGCTTCAAAGACATTCCCCAGGGCTCTGTTCTGGGCACGCTCTTGAGCTTCAGTTTCTTAATTGTTTTCAGCGTTCAGCTTTGTTGCAGCACCAGAATCGGCCACAAAGTGTCCAACAAAAGTGTGCTGTTGAATCAAAGTAGGGTTGTCAGGAGAACGAGGTACAGCCAACTCTAGATTATTCAGGAACTGACTTTCCAGCTTGGGAATGATCTAGGCCGGTCACTTTTCCCCTTGCCCCGCTGCCAGCCCTCATTAGCACCCCCATCAGAAAAAGAACAGGATGTGAAAATCAGAGTTCTCCTTGCCAACTCTGGAGGAAGGTTTGGAAGATGAGAGGCTAAACAGATTTCAGGGAATTGCCTGTTGATTTCATTAACTTGAGTTAGCTTACACAGAAGTACTCAATAAATATTGGTTGAATTCAATCAGCAAATAAATGAGCTTGTCTTCCTTTTTGAAAGGAGGGTTAGAGAATTGAAGGAATTTGGAGAAGGTGACTAATTGGCTCTCATGTGATCCCTCGAAATGTGCCTGCAGGGGTGGAGGAATCTAAGGCCTCAATGCCACATGTGACCCTCTAGGTCCTCAAGTCCAGCCCTTTGACTAAATCCAAACTTCACAGAACAAATCCTCTAAGAGGATTTGTTCTGTAAAACTTGGACTCAGTCAAAAGGCTGAACCCAAGGACCTAGATGACCACATGTGACCTCAAGGCCACAGGTTCCCCACCCCTGCTTTAGTATATTTGATGATGCCATAAGGGCTTTGATGGCTGTGTGATTTTGTTCACATGGACCCTCCCCCTAAGGATGAAGATCACAGTTCATTTATCTCATCCCTGTCTTCCCTTTAGTCCTTCACAGGGAGTCCTCCCACCAGATTAGGGGCCTACTTCTAGTTCTGATATTTATGTGGGTATCAATGGGGCAAGTGACCCCATCTCCTTCTTAGCTCTCATTCTCAATACCTGACTGACCTACCACCTTTTCTAATTACATATCTTGGTAGCAGTATTCTTTCAAGCTATTCTTTGTATGCAGTTCTTCATTGGAAATATACTGCAGCCTGGTTTTGCCCACCATGCATCTTCTCTGTTGATTTGTAGCCATACAGTATCATTGGAAAAATGGTGTTAAAAAGAAAGACCTTTGTTTCAGGGAGCAGCTTGAGATTATTAAAAGCATTGCACAATTTCCCAAATGCAATCTGGCCCACACTCTTTATCTGTTTAGTTCTGGGCCAAGTTCCTTGTCCCTCTGAAGAGTATGTCAAGGATATATGCATATACACACTGATAGAATTACTCTGTGGCTTATCAATATTATTATCTGGACCAGTTGTGTCAAACTCAAATAGAAGCAGATCCCTTCCAGGGGCACATTGACTTACAAAACCATACATTGATAATTACCTTTATTACATTTGTTGCACGGTGTTTTTATCTCTTCTGTTAAACACTTTAATCTGGTTCTCCCCTCACTTTGGAATTTTGTGGGCTCCTGTGGTGAGATGTACAATCTGCATTCTTTGAACACTTAACTATCCATCTGGATGATCCTAGACAAGTCACTAATGTACTCTTAGGCTCAGTTTCCCTCTATATAGAATGGGGATAGTTATACCACCTACTTTTCAGGGTTGTTGTGAGGCTCAAATGAGAGAATGTACTTAAAGTGCTTTGCAAACCTTAAACGACTATGTAAATATTAGCTATCATCATTATCATTATTGTTACTATTATTATTATTCTCCCTTTTTGAATACTTAAGCCAAACTCTTTTTGAGGGGTCATGGTTCTCATGCAGTGTTCAGGAGCTTAATGCTGTCAGCACAAAGAAGCATCTGGAAGATTTCACTCTCTAGTCTAGGGAACCCTTCCTTCATTTGGACTCTGTGCTGGATGTGCTCCCTTCCGTGGCCAACACCTTTGGCTAGCATGGCACCTGATTTTATGCCTTACTTGATATTAATAATTGAGGATTTTCAAACAAAGCTATTTCTGTTTTATCTTTCAAAGAAATTTATTCTCTCTCTCTCTCCCTCTCCCTTTCCTTTTCTCCTCCCCTCCCCCACCATCCCATAGACACACAGAGGAGTTTTGGTGTTTTGTGGAGGGGTAATAGAGAGTATTTCACAAAGCATTTTTTTTGCTCAACCAAATCAAATGATTTTTTTGGCCCACACACAGTAAGCACAGGGTGTCTTATATTCTCAGCAACTTTCAGTCAGGTGATTATAGACTACAGTTGTCTGATGTAAAATATAATTTGAAAAGGCCAGGCTGTTTTCTTCTTATACCTTCATCAAAGATGCCCTCAATATGTATTTAAATTAGTCTCATAAAGAAATGGGAAAGTAAGCCTATAGGTCATTAGTTACCAATATTTTCTTGATCACCTTCTTCTGGTAGTTAATAATATTTAATGTTTTCACCCAACCATGTGGTATTTCATAGATCTTGAGAATCTATCCTTTAGTGACCTCAGAATGTTGTCACCTTCAGCATGAGTACAAATCTCCTCTGTGTATATATGGTTTAATCCAGTGACTCTTACTATATTGATTGTCTTTGGTTTCGTTTTTAACTTCCTCCTGTAGCATGTCAGAAACTGTCCAAATGTGGTGGTTCCACTGCCATTGATAGAGAAAGTAATTCTAGAAATATTGACAGATCTTTTCTATGCTTCATTCCTAAGTACTGTTAATTTGGCTTAATTGGGTCTCTTGTAAAGCTTTCTGTAATCATGTTTTTCCCTTTCCCACTTCTCATTCTTTTACACAAGGTGATATTGCTTATAATATGCTACCATTCTCTGCTGTAAGATTCTACAAATTAGTCTATATGGGAAATCAATGCTGCCTTTGGCAGCTATGTGTCTTTGCTTGTCAAGGAGATCAAGTGTCTGCAACTGCAGAGGCAATTTCTAGGCTCTTATCCTCCTTGTAGAAACAGTTACTTTATATCGTTTAAATGTCCTTAGGAAATGGTGATTGTCTATGTTGATATCTGTTCCTTTATTTCCCATTTTTTCAATACTAGTAGCTTGTTTTAATAGGTCAAGTTGGAACTGTTTTAATTACATGCCATATCTTCTCATTTTTATTCCCATTTCTAATTTGGTGTTGATTTGAGTCTTTACTCTAACAAGAACAATAGCTTGATTGTACATAGACGGCTGGTTCAGGAATGAGTCCCACAGTCATTTCCTGTCTGTTAAAATGTAATCAATTTAAATGTTGATGCTCACCAAGTCCAGTGCCTCTTGACTATCATCCTTGAATAAAGCATTCATTAGAGTTATGAGACTTTTCTGTAGACTTTGGCCTCTTTCATCTTAATCTTAAGATATATTTTCAATTTTTTTGAGGGGGACAGTCTTCTCCTATGTCCACCTTTGCATTAAAGTCTTCATATAAAAAGTTGATTTTATTTAGGGGACATTTTTAAACTCTTTATAGTATTTTTCTACCTGATTAGATCATAGGTTCATAGATTTAGTTCTGGAAGGGATCTTAGAACCATCAAGTTCAACCCCCTTCATTTTACAGAGGAGGAAACTGAGACCCAGAGAGTTTGTGTAGTTAGCTGGTATATAAGGCAGGCTTTGAATCCAGACCTTCCTGACTTCAGATGCATTGCCCTATCGAGTATGCCCTGGTGTCTTTCTGCCACAGATGGTGCCACATAAGCAGACGTTCTCTAGATATGGTCTGACCAGGGTTCAGAAAAATGTAAGTAAGATATAAACCTTGTTCTATTTAGAAAGGACCTTCCAGTTAAGGAGAAAATCTAGCACATGAGAACCAGTTGTACCAAAAAAAGGTGATCAGTGCCAGTGAGGGGCTTGGATAGCTTCTTGTTTCCTGTTTCCTCATATTTAAAATGGGGAAGTACTAGTATTTCCTTCCCAAGGTTGTTATAAGGATCAAAGAAAATAATATTTGTAAAGCACTTTGCAAACCCTAAAATGCTATATAAATTTTAGCTGTTATCATTATCACTGTTACTATCATTTTATCATTTGGGGGATGGAGTAGTCAGGGAAGGCTATAATGAAGAAAAAGATTTGAGCTGGCTCTTGCAGTACGGTTGGAATATTGACAACTGAGATGGTCAGGGAGGAATTTTAGGCAGAGAGGTTGGCCCCGACAAAATTAAATTAATCTGATGAACATTTATTAAGTGATTACTTTGTAATATAGTGGAAGAAATGACAGATTTGGAGTCAGAGGCCCTGGGTTCATATTCCAGCTTTGCCCTTAATGACATTGGGCAAGTTACTCTCTGGGCCTCACTTTTCTTATCTGAAGAATGAGGAGCTTGAACTAGATTACCTCTAAGGTTCCTTCTGACTTCAGAGCTATGAGTCTGTGATCTTCAGGATTTTTGTTTTGTTTTGTTTTTGTTTTTGTTTTCTTTTACAAGCACTCATTGTAAGCACTGCAATACAAGATGGTCAATTGTCCCATGAGATGATGTTTCTTGATTTTAAGTGTGAATAGATGTATGAATCCTATAAATAAGAAAGGAATGTAATAACATGGGATTTGTCTATAGGTCATATACAAGTTCTTCATTTGTCAGAATGATTTCATTTTGAAATTCAGATGTTTTCACAAAGCAAAAAGGTCAGTCCCCTTATCTTAGTTTTCTTACTAGGAATGAATGACTTGCCTAAGGCCATTTTTGTTATTCCTTCTTGTCCTCTTATCCTATTTTAAATATATGTAAAGAGTACTAAGATCAGACTTATCAACGGCCCTTTAAGATCCTTCATCTACCTTCCTGGTCTCCCCTATCATCCTGCATCTCCATAAGGCAGACATTGTCCTCATGCTTTACCATGGCTTTCTAATCTGTCTTTCCCCTCCTCACTTTTAGTGTCCCCTATCAAGACTTGACTTCACAAGCAATAGTTTGCTCTTGCCCTCCATCTCCTCCTTTGCCCATCAAAATGTATTGGTCTTGTGTCGTATGCCTGCTGAATCCTGCTCTCCTCCTGAATTGCTTATGGGTTATCCCTCCTGGGAAACCAAAGCATTTTAACAAGAGCTTTCTGGAGAATTAGACCCTTAACTCAGGGGTCTCTTGATGAGTGAACTTGTGGGTATGCCCTCAATCACACCATTTAAGCAATTGCCTACTCAAAAGGTGGCCCTAGGTAGAAAGAAATATTTCCCAGGCATGGAAAAATTATCCTCATTTTTTTTATTACTTTCTACTGAATGAGTCATTTGGGAAGCTTGAAAAAGAATTTTTTTCCCTTGCATACTGTGGTTGGCTCTGTGGTGTGGCAGCTGGTGCAGCCAAGTAGCAGGACGGCTTCAATGGGGCCTTATACCTTGAGGACGACGTGAGAACCTGGGCTGATATTTGAGGATTTTGCCAAGTAGCAACCTTTACAGAGGAGAAAGTATGTATGTGAGAGCCTCCCAATTTTCCTACTTCTCCTGGCTCTGCATAGATTTATCATTTGCTATAATGACTTCTTTTAAAACCACCTCAAATTTTAATGTGGTCTAGGGAATTCAGTCACAAAATGAAGCCACTGTAAAGCCTAGAGAGCACAGGGGAAGAGCTGCTAGTTGCTTGGCTTCCCCAGGACCTCCTGATTTCTGTGTACCATGGTCTGTCTGTGTTTACCAAAGCAAGAGTGGAAGGGCCCAAGGAATTGAGAAAAGAGAAAGAAAAAAGAAGTTTAAGGGAGGTAGGGGAATAGAACAACGCTATTAGTGGGAGGCCCAGGTTGGGTTTCCTCAGGGCAATGAGAGGGAGTAGTTAGCTCTGGGTTACATCTGAAGTGCTTCCCAATTGAGGGTGGGGGGTAGGGAGTGGCATTAGGGGTGGCAGTGATGCTGAACCCTTCCAAGAGAGAGTTGCTCCTAGTTCTCCAAGAAATGGTGTTGTGGATTCACTGGTGGTACAGGAAGAGAGGATAGTTATTATCACAGGGAGAGACAAAATTGAGTGGTCGTTGCTGATTCCCTGCAGATATCTGTCCAGTTGACACAAACAATAAAAGCATCTAATGTCTTCCCAGGACCTATATCTGGGTTATGACAGACAGCCTCCTAAGACCTGTCAGAGCAGACAACCACTACCCACTCCTGGTGACTCATGTGGGGACAAACGATCCTGCCAGAAGAAACCTAGAAAGCATTGGAAGGATTATTAAGCCTCAGGCAAAAGCAAACAACCTCAGGGAAATGGGTAGGGTTTTCATCTGTCCAGCTGATTAAGGGAAGTGGAATCTGATTTGGGAAGGGATGAGCTAGCTAGTGAGATGGTGACTACAAACCAGGTGTGGATTTCTGAACTATGGCTTAAAAATATAGAGATAATGAGGATTTTGGTTAGGGATAAAGTATACCTTAATAAGGACCAATAATGATGCATTTGGTTGGAGTCTTGGCCATTTGTTGAATAGGGCTTTAAACTAAAAAGGGAGGAGAGAGTATTGTCCTTATGTATCTCTGCCATGCTTGATACTATGAGACTTAAAATTATGACATTGGAACAGAAGAAGGGACCAGAAATTTATGGGAAGCCATATCCAAGGAGATAGTGGTTGTTGTTGTTCATTTGTTTCAGTTGTGTCCAACTCTTTGTGACCCCATTTTGGATGTTATTTTGGCAAAGATACTGGGCTTGTTTGCCATTTCCTTCTCAGCAAACAATAAAACTGATGGCTTGATTTGGCTAGATAGTGATAAGCAAAGCATGAGCAGTAAACAGGGTGAACTACAGATGGCAACAAGAGATGAATTTGACCTGATTAGATATCACTAAAACTTAATGGGACAGGACTTATGTATGGAATAAGCTTCTGGAAAAATCCTCCCTTAGTCAAAAGGAATAAGACCACCAAAATGGGTAGTGAAATCACATCATGGTGTAAGTGGAGAAAGAGGTAGGCTTGAAGCCTGGAAGACATAGGCTCTAGTGCCCACCCACCCCGATGTGACCCTTGGCAAGTCACTTAATCTCTAAATGTTCTGCTAGGCTACTCTCTAAGATTATACATTTCAGGTAGGTGGTAATCCGCATGATTTTCCTCACCTGAGACTTCCCTTTAAACAGTGAAATAATAGTGCTAGTTCATACCCAATTAAGAAGCTATATTCACAGTAGGGGAAACATAGTGAAGAGAATTTCAGTGAGGATCAGTGGAAGGAGAAAAATAAATGATATTGTCATCAATGTATACAACAGATTATGTAGACAGAAGGAAGAATTAGATGAGTTCTATAAACAAATCACAAGCTTGGGAAGAAGATAAGATACAATTCCAGGCACGAGGGACAACTTGTGCAAAGGCACAGAGATGGGAGATGGATTCTCATACATGAGAAATAGAAATAGTAAGTAGATCAGTTAGGCTGGAACACATCACGAGGGCCACCTATGCAATGATCTTCAGGCTATGGAAAGAAGAGGAAGGGAGTCTCTTGCAAGAAGCTGTCCTCTGAACTTGACACATTCAATTTACTTTTTAAAAACCCTTACTCTTCCCACTTTGATGAATAGGTTGACTGAAGCTATCATCACTCCATTCATCAGGGCAGCTCAGCAACATAGGTAAAGGTCAGGAGTTTTACAACGAAGTGTAGGGCCTCTCTCAATCCTTTCTAATTTGTTTTCCCATTTTTTATGTCCCAGGCAAGGAAGTGCCAGGGATTAGCCATCAAGGACATGGGGCTGGAGGGTTCTTCAAGGAGAAATTCCAAGAAAGATATAAGACTGGAGGGAGGGTGAATCTGGAGCAAAGACAGCCTATTGCAAAAAGACTAGGTATCCCCCTCCCCAAACTGTAGGTGTTATTTTTGGACCACCACACTAAGGTACTGAATGAAGTGTCAGATGTGATTGCTAAACTGCTTTTTGTGGTCTTTGAAAGATCTTGAGGAATAGAAGTGCAGCAGAACTGCAGAAGGGCAAGTATTGCCCCAGTTTTCCAAAATGAGAAGAGGGTGGAGCCTGCAAATTATAGGCCAGTGGAGTTCAATTCCTGGCAGAATTCTAAAACATATTATTAATGAGATGATTTGTGAGCATTTAGAAAGATCTAAAAAGCCAGCATGGCTCCATCAAGAACTGGTCATGCCAGACTAACCGCATTTCCTTTTTTGACAGGGTTACTAGACCGTAGATTAGGAGAATGCTGTAGAAGTAGTGTATGTAGATTACAGCTAAGCATTTGCTGGAGTCTGTTATACTGTTTTTGTGGATAAGTTGGAGAAATATGGGTTAGTGATAGTAGACTTAGGTGGATTCAGAAATGATTGAGTGACCAGACCTCCCCTTCCCCCTGCCAAAGGAGTCATGAATGAGTTGGTGTCAAGTTAGAGGACAATCTCTAGTGAAATGTACCAGACATCTGTCCTTGGCCCTGGGTTGTTTAACATTTTTATTGGTGACTTACAGCCAGAATTTGCTAAAGATAAAAAGCTAAGAGGGACAACCAAAATGTTGAATAGCAGACTCTAGAAAGATATGAGCAAGACTAGAATGCTGGGATGAAGCTAGTAAGGTGTAATTTCTATAAATGGATCAAGTTCTGCACCCTTGGATTCAAGAACCCATGGCTAGATAACTATTTTTGTGAAAACCTCTGTGGGCTTTTGTGGATGACAAGCTCAACATGAGTCAGCAGTATGGCATTGCAGTCAAAAAAAACTAGCAGAATATTGAGCTGCATTGAGAGGCAAATATCCAAGATTAGGGAAGTGACTGGTCTTCAGTAGACTGCCCTGGTCAAATGCCCTGTAGCATTGTGTGATGTCACATTTTTGGAGGGATGTAGACAAGCAGGAGAACATTCAGAAGATAATCCTTACAGGTGGCTTGAAAACCCATGCCATATGAGGAATGATCAAAAGAACTGGGGATACCCTTAACAGGAAGAATTAGCTTTGCTCAGACTGGCCCTAAGGGGCAAAAATAGAAGCAATGGAGAGAAGGTATAGAGAGTCCACTTGGGTCTTGGAAGTCAGGCAAATATCTTACCAAGTAGAACTGTCCATAAATGGCATGGGCTACCTCTAGAAGAAAAGCTCTCTTCACCGTAAATCTTCAAGACAATTTTTGACCACTTGTTGGGAATGGTGTAGACTGGATTCTTATTCAGTTGTGGATAGGATTAGCTGATCTCTGTGACCCTTCTCATCTTGGAGGTTCATTAATTCTGTTTTTACCCAGGACACTTGAATATCAGTCTAACACTTGGTTTGATTTTTTTTTCTGATAGAATGAACTGATTGTTTGAAAAACGCCAAATTAGCCACTTGTTTTGTCCTTCCTAAAATATTGTGTGTGTTGGAGGCTATACATTCTGGTACCTCTTAGGGACTAAAATCATACCTTCTATGCTTGTCCCAGTCACATCTGAATGTTTGGGCTGAGGGAAGGGAGAACAGAAGAGTGCAGATGGCTCAGATCCAACCTGTCTCCCAAGAACTTTCCAGACTGGAATATACCTGAGATCAGAATGGACCATCTCCCTCTAAGATGAATTTGGGTTGTGTATCTTTCCTGCTGGTTCACCCCCAAATTGGACCTTGTGCCAAATAGGGGCTCTGTTCCCTACATAGACTGTGATAGATAGTTGAGAGTGTTCTTTCAAGTCCAACATGGCCTGCAGGGATCCCATGCCAAGCCGCAAGGGGCCACTAACTGGCCTAACATACCTTTCACTCCCCTGTTTGCCAACATGCAAAGCTGCCAGGCCAGAGGTGGGCCTCCCCAAAAGGGCCAGTTTGTCAGCTTCTATAAACAGTCCTTGTGTATCCAGTCTCCTCACTTCTCTATTGCTCAGTGGAGAGATGGAAAATCACAGAAGAGAAAGAAGCTTCAGTTCTAAATCTCTAGAGACCTAGCATTTCTTGGTAGCAAGTCTATAGCAAGAGCATCTTTGCCTATGGTGTAGCCATGTGTGCCTGTATGGCTAGGAATAATAAAACAGGAAGGAGGAAGAGAAACTAGGGAGCAGATGCTCAGAGTTATCAACAGGCTGTTTTCAAGCAGCAGTTTTTGAACCCAACTGTACTTTGACATTGGAATGAATTATAAATCCCTGAAACAACCTATGCAAAATCAGATTCATTGGTAAGCTTTAAAAAAAAAATTTGCATCTAATCCTAGTATCAAGACAGCCATCAGATATCTTCGTTGTCACTTCTTCATTGTAAAATGTTAGGTAAAATTATCCCAAGACTTTAGCCAAGTCTAAAGAACTCAATAAATTGGAAATTTAGCAAAGAGGAGGAATGCAGTACAATGAGCATTAACTCTGGAATCACAGGACTAGATTCAGATCCCTCCTGTGATGCTTACTGTCTACCTCCTTGGGCCTCAGTTTCCTCAACTGTAAAATGATAGTGTCAGGTTACATGATTCCTGAGGTTCTTTCCAGCTTGAGATCTAGGATATCCTATGAATAATCAGCATTGAGTGTGAAGAGCAAGTACATGGACCTAGCTAACTTCTGATGTGGGAAAGCTGGGGATTATGCTGAAAGCTTTAATTGTTGGTAGGTAGTGCCCTTGGCATTTACTTGAAGACTCACTTTCAGAAATGCCACTTTGATGTTTTGTCATCCCTACCCCCATCCACCCACGACACTAAAATAGCTATAGACCAAATGGAATTTCAGTTCTGTATCACTTCATGAAGAGAACATCAAAGCCTCCCAAGGTTGTCTTAAATGTTTTCCATTTAAGAAACATTATGGGGGGACCTAAATATGTACAAGTATCTTTAATATTCCTTTAAAAAAAACCTTTCATGCTTTTCAGACAGCTTGGCCATAGAAACTCTGAGTACAATCTTTGATTTCTTCCTTTTTCATTTGTGCTCTGTGATAGGTGAATGTCCTCATATTCCAGGATGTACTTATTTCCCCAGTTTAATAATGTGTATATTGACTTAGTAAATGCTTGTTTCTATAGCTTTCCACTGGTCCTGCATCTACTTACTCATATCCTGTAGATTATTCCATCTCATCTTTAGAATTTTAGTCCATCCTTTTCTTTAGTTTTTGGATATCAGCTTTCCCAAATCAAGGCTGCATGTCCAATTATTCCTAGCTTTCCTTTCCTTCTCTAACACAAGTTTGAAGAGGTAGTAGTTGCTTTCCCTCAAGATTCCAATCATTTTCATCCCTGTAACAAGTCCCTCCTTGTTAGTGGGAATCAGGTGCACAATGGCTCTCCTCATTACTTCCTCCATCTTCTGAAAGATGAATTATCATTAAGGCAGGGAAAGAAGTGACTGATGGCCCTGTTTTTGGCAGAGGGAAATCCAGCAGAAGTCCGGATAATTGAAGTCACCCATCAGCTCTACATTGTGCCTCTGTGCCAGACTTCTAATCTTTTTCTCAGACTCCTCTATTTCATCTTTCATTCCAGGTGGTCTGTAGTCCACTCCAATGACAATATTGCTTCTCTTTCTTCCTCCATTGATCTGTACTCAAATGCCCTCTGCCATGTTTTCTCCTTCTGGTTCCTGGATTTCCTCACATGAAACATACAGTGATATTTAATGTACATTTCTATTTATTTCATCTACCCAACTTATCCCCTTCTAACCTATCCTAATATCTTTGAATGACACTCATGGCAGTTAGGTGGTGCAGTGTACAGAACACTGGACTTGGAATCAAGATTCATCTTCCTGAGTTCAAATCTGTCTTCAGACATTTATTAGATGTGTGACCCTGGGCTAGTTGCTTAACCCTGTTTGCCTCAGTTTTTTCATCTATAAAATGAGCTGGAGAAGGAAATGGCAAACGCCTCCAGTATCTTTGCCAAGAAAACCCCCAAATAGCCTAACAAAGAGTTGGACATGACTGAACAACAACAATAACAAAACCACAAGATAATACCTGCAAAGTGCTTAACAATGCCTGGCACATACTAGGCCCTTAATAAATGCTTGTTCCCTTCCATTCCCCATCCCACCAAATCTTAGTGATGCCTATGAGATCAAATTTGCCATTTGGGGTTAGATTTTCCATTCAATTAATTTACTGTATGCCAGGCAAAAGGCATCATGGCACAGTGAATAGAGGGCTGGCCCTGGAGTCAAGGAGACCTGGCTTCAGGTTCTGACACATACTTACTTTGTGCTCTAAGAAAGCCCCCTGACCTCTCAGTGCTTCAAATGAGATTAAGTTGAAGAGCAGATTTTGATCTGCATTGGTAGAGGGCATTTCCTCCTTGAGAGTTACTTGTACTGATAAAATCACAGGCCCTGAGTTATCTCTATGGTTTACTTATGCATGTTGAACTTCGACCTCTAAGGCCACTTCCAGTTCTAGATCTTTGATCCTAATATCCTATGATGAGTGAATTGCTTGGTCTTTCACTTTACTTCCCCTTTGCTCACTTATAGTGAGTTGACCTGTGGTGGTATGGTTTTCCATGGGTCTAGGCCTGGGCCAACTTAATAAGGAGCTTTGTATCATTGATTTAGAGCCAAAAGAGTCCTTAGAGATTACCTAGTCAGAGTCTCTCTGTGGTGTGATTTCAGGGATGCCCAAATGACAAACTTAGTCTATAGATGCCAGAAATTTAGTCTATAGATGCCAGAAATTTGGCCCTCAGAAGTTCATTCCTTGACAGAGCTTTCCACCTTATTAAAGTGCAAGCAATTTCAGGGAATGATCATAGCCTAGCCTTCCCAGCTGTTTATTCCTAAGTGCAGTTGGCTTTCTGGGATTTTTTCCTCAGAGTAGCTTCTGATAGAAGCTAAGTGGGGAGGGGAGTAGGGTAGGGTGTTTGGTTTTGAAGACAGACTTTGTCTACTTCATCATTTTGCTTCAGGCCCAGCCATGGTTTACGTAGCTGGGTAGTGGTTACCACAGCTCCCAGCTTCCTGCCCCGGATGTTTTCCTGTACTATCTTTTGAAGGCCGTAGGGAAGCCACGAGGTTGGCAACTTCAGAAGCCACAGGGCCCAGGTGATTAACTCTCCTCAAACTGAGGGTCTGTGGAGAAAACAGAATGAATGATCTGTCCCACCAAGCCTAGTGGTGAGGCCATTGGGGTTCTGTGTACAGTTTCCCCCAGATTAGAGGGCAAGATCAAGATCAATATGTTTGAGTTTGTTTTTTCTAACCCGGGAAGGCCTCTGGGCTTCATTAGTCACTCTGGTTTTATTTAACCTAAGACAATGCCAAACCTCCAGTTGGATCTCCATCAATACTAATCAAGGATGACTGCCTTTTAAAATGTCTGTATGAAGGTCCTTATGCTGCAGTTTCATAGGCCAGGTTCTCATTTGGTTCAGTTTCCAAAGAAGGACCATGGGAATGGCCAGTTACCTTTCAGAACCTTATCACATGTGGCCCATTCTCTTCAGTCAATTTAACATTAATTTGTATCTATGGAACTGGGAGCTTTGCCTATATGAAGAACATTAGGTCGGTGGTGGAAACTAGAGGCAGCTGCCAATAGGAGTGTTGAAATCCAATTTTCCTACCCTCCTGCCCCTGTTTCTTTTAGAACAACCTAGAAAGATATACAGGCTCTCCTCTTTCTCTTTTCAAGTATTACAGCAAACCCTAGAAATCTGAGAGAACAGTGTAATGTTCACCTTTGCAGTAGATTCCAAAGGGGGCAGTACCCAGCCGCAGTAGAGTGCTAGACCCTTACTCTGACATGATTCATTACACTCGGCTCCCCAAAGAGGGCATCCCAAAGCTTTTGCCTGGAAAGACTCCATGTTGTTTGTCACAGCCATACCCCCCTTGCCTTTCCAGAATTCTCAGAATCACAAGGGGAGTATAGGCATGTATTCTTGCAACTTCCTTCCTCCCTTCAAAGATCTATAGCTAGAAGGGACTTTTGAGGTCATTTAGTCCAATCTCTTCATTTAACAGATGGAAAAACCGAGGCTCAAAGACAGATTATAGATCTACAGCAGGTTTTTTAAGCCTGGGTTCTGGAAAATTTTAAAAATATATATATTTAAAATTTTTATTTTAATATAATTGATTTTTCTTTATAATCCTATGTATTTCATTTATGCATTTAAAAATATTCTGTGAAGGGATTCACAGTGCCAAAGGAGTCTATGATCAATAAAAGATTAAGAACCCCTGTTCTCGTGCTTGAAGAAACATCAGAGGCCAGCAAGTCTTGCCTTCTGATTTTAGAAATGAGGAGCTATGGCTAAATGATTTTCCCAAAATCACACATAGGCTTCTAGATCCAAAGCTAGAAGTGACCGCAGAGGTCACCTAGTCCAATCTTCTCAATCTATAGGTAAGGAAACAGACCCAAAGAGAGCTCAAATGATTTGCCCACATTTATACCACTAGTTAAGTATTAGAGGCAGAATTTGAACCCAGGACTTTCTGACTCTACCCACTGTGCCATGCTGCCTCTGATTCTGATATTTCGCTGACAATACTCACTTTCTTCAAGTTTGAAACTTCAGGAAAATGAAAAATAGTCTCTTCTCCACTCCCTACCCTTCAAAAAAGTTTGGAAATCTCCACACAGATAGAAGAGCAGGGGGAGAGAGTTAATTCCTAGTCTACCAGAAGGCCCACCTAGGTAATAAGAACTTTCTTAGTCCCCAGGAAAAGTGGTCCTTGCGCAGCTCCTTCAGATCTATCCATTTCTAGTCTTTTTGCTCCAATCAATATCAAAAAGTCCTTCTGACAACAAAGAGAAAATTATCTCTGTAGTCAACTGGCAAAGCCAAAATATATGATGCACTTATGGGAACTATAAGAAGCAAAACAAGAAATTCCTAAAATGCTTGTTCTGAATTGTTAGTGTTTAGGCAGAATTTAATTACAATTCCTCAGTCAAGAATGAGCTTGTTTAAAACAAAACAAAAAAGGAATAGATTTTATGGAAAATCTTTCAGTAGCTAAATGCTCTGCATCCAGTACAAGTTTTGAAGACTAGAGCAAGTGAAAGCATCAGATGTGTTCTCAGTATTGTTCCCAGGCTGATGTCAAAAGGGAAATCGGTACTTCAAAAAGATTAGACAGTATATAGATATCTTTGCATGCCACAGTCCTACAATTCTTTCAGGGGGAGCCCTGGAAAAGAAGGTGTCTGAGTTTGCAAAATCCACTCTGAGAGGTCAGGTAAAAGGTTCCAATTGGAATCTACCTCCCAACACCTAGTCTTGGATGTAGGAAAGAACAATGGACATGAACCACTGCTCCATTCCTAACCACCTAGGAGACCTTGGGCAAGTTCCTTTCCCTCTCTGGGCCTCTGTTTCTTCCTTTGTAAAATGAGATATTTGACCTAGATGATCTCTTAACTTTCCTTGTGGCTCTTAATTCTATGATGATTCTGTTTCCACCCTTGGTATTTATCCCTGCTCATCCTTGCTGTACAACATGCCTTAAATGGCTCATAAACGAGAAGAATTTGGGTTACTGCCTCTGGATGTAAGTTGCTTTATCTCTCTTTGCCAGGATTCCCAATAGGCAATCACAGAACCATGAAGGAAGCACAGACATTCTTGTGGCTTCTTTCCCCATTCACGGTATCATAGATTTAGAGCTAGATTGGGGCCTCAGCAGCCATCCAGCCCAAGCCTCATTTGAAAGAGGAGAAAACTGAGGCTCAGACAGATATACATCTATGATTCTATGACCTCTAAGACATAGTACTGAAGTTAAGGCAATAAACCTTAAGTTTCACACAGGGAGCAAGCATCAGACATGGGATTTCAATTCAGGTCCTCTGCTTCTGGCTGGACTATTTCAATAACTGCTCAGCTACTCTCCTCTCCCTACCCCTTACATAGTGTTTCCAGATTCATCTTACTTTATCAGAAGTTTTATTATGTCATCACCTCCTACCACCCCCTAAATTTGAATTGACTCGAGAGTCCTTAGCCTGACCCTTAAGTTTCCCCATACTGTGGCCTCAACCTAACATTTCTAGGCTTAGTTCTCACTATTCCTTTTTACATGCCTTGCATGCTAGATAAATTGGACCACTCACTTTATCTTCCCCTCCCTGTAACACCTCACCCTGTCCCCACTCCCAATCACGTGTGCACGTGTTGAAATTGTACTCTTTCTTTAAGGCCAAGCTCAAATGTACCCTTGTTATATATTTAAAACTGGGTTTGGAGTACTAAGACCTAGGTTCAGGTTTTGACTTCACAACCTTACACAAGTCACTCAGCCTTTAATAATCAATTTCCTTGGCGAGTTTTGAATTCATTTGTGCTTAGATAATCTGTTTGCCTATTAATTAGATCTGTTAGCTTTAGATTAGGTTGATCAGACCACAGATTTAGTGTTGGAAAGGACTTTAAAAACATTTTGAGACTCTTTGTTTTGATTTCATATCATCCATTGGCCCATTTCAAAGAGAAATTTAAGAATATTGGCTAGCATCTGAGAAAAACTTGTGTTCTGTTGATTCACTCAAGGATTTCTGGGTTCTGCTTAAATGTCCAGATTTTCTAAGGCCCAATACCATGCAGCTCCATGGTCCCTTCATCAATAATCATCCTTCGTGTTCAGGCCAGATCCCAAGTGGCCTCAAACACCAGTGAATACCTGAATTCCCTTTCCCTGCTGTTTTCCTCTCCAAGGTCACTGTCCATTGTGTTGCATTTCCCCTGAAGCAGCATCAATCTCCTCAGCTAAGGAAGCCAGAGGTTATCCTGGTTGAAGTGGCAGGGATGTTGACAGCTCTCCAAAGATAAAGCCCAGAAGACTGAACTTCAGTCCTGGCAAATAATTAGAAGTGCTAAATATTTACCCAGTAGGAGTCCATTTCAAGTTTTTGCCAATACTGTCCTAAACCTGAAGACCTCTATGTTTCCAGACAGAGGAACCCTGGGAAGCTTTTTCTCCTTTGCTTCAATGCTACTCTACGTGCCCTGTAACCTCTAACCCAGTGTGATCCTTCAGCCCAATAACAAATATTTATTGTTTCTATCCTCTCCTGCTCACTGGGTTTATTACCTTAACTTCAGTACTATGTCCTAGAGTTCATAGAATCATAGATGTAAAACTGGGAGACACCTCAAAAGCCATCTAGTCCAACCTCTTTATTTTACAGATGAGGAAACTGAGGCCCAGGGCGATGAAGTGATTTGCCCAAAGTCTCACTTAGGATTCTAGATCTAGACCTAGAAGATACCTGAAAGACTTTCTGGTTCTACCTTCATTTGGCAGATGAGGAAACAAGGACATACACATGATAGTAGGCTCATAGAGGTAGACATAAAGGAACCTCAGGGATCATTTAGATTAGCCTTTCATTTTTTTAGCAGATGAAGAAACTATGACCCAGAGAGTTTAAATGACTTGACTAAGATCACTTAGTCTACATCAGATATAGGATTTGAATTTAGGTCCTCTGACCCAATGAATGAATGAACAAATTAAGCCAATGGGCTTCCGTTGTACTGGACTGCAGTCTTGAAGGATAACTGGCTTATAGATCCCATATCTTTATTTAAATCCCTATGACATTCAGGGGTTGGAACTGGTCTGTTTGGCTGAAGGATTTTGATCTCTCTGACTCATTTCATTGGCCTACCATTAGATCAAGGTCTTTTTTCTTAGTCTCAGATATCCTCAAGGCAGCTAGATGGTACAGTAGATAGAGGACTGGGCCTAGAATCAGGAAGACCTGAGTTCAAATGTGACCTCAGACACTTACTAGCTGTGTGACTCTGGACAAGGCACTTAATCTCTGCCTGTCCCAGTTTCCTCATCTGCAAAATGGAGAGAACAATGGAACCTACCTCCTGAGGTGGTTGTGAGGATCAAATGAGGTAATATTTGTAAAAAAAAAAAAAAAAGGAATAGCATTGAGCACAATGCCTAGAATATAGTAGGGGCTTAATAAATGTGTATTCCTTTCCTTTGAAAGGAATCTCATCTTTAAGGGACTTTGGTGTATAAAAAAAGATAATCAATATCAAAAGATAAGAGTTCTAATAGAGGTGTCATTTGAGTAATTGAGGGAAGTGTGTTTCCCTCCATGCACAATTAGTCCTAAGCAAAATAGTGAGGTAGACAAAGTATGCGCATGACCCTCTAATCCCAACCCACAAAGTTTGATTGAAATGCCCCCATCTTCCCATTTGGGAAGCATCTAGAACCCACAGAGCCTGGATCCAATTCTGGGATAATTGCTTTACCCAACTGTACACATGTCAATGAACTGGAAAGTTAAGTCATTTGTTCCTTGTGTTTGAAAACACAGTAGGATGACTTAATGGTTGAAAAAGGTCTTGTAGCTTATATGCCACAGCTCAAATTTCTGTGACATATCATGCCAGAAATTTCATGATTGTGACAGCTTAGATTTAGTTGAATGCCCAGGTAGATTGGAAAGGATTTGAGTTTGTCTCAGACACATCTGGAAACCTCAGCAGTATCTGTTAGAAGCTGAAGGTGTTAATTGGGAAAGCTTTAGAGCTACATTACATCCCCAGAATATAGGATTAACAGAGTGGAAATGTAATGTGGATGCTGGATTCTGGGGCTGTGTCTTTGTAATGACCAAACAGCAGTCAACCATATCCATAACTAATTCATTGTTTAACTAAACCAACTAGTATTACTTTGATTTATTTTATATTTACTTATCTTTCTTCATGTTGTCTCCCTCAAAGGACTGTAAGCTCCTTGAGGGTCAGAACTATTTTATTTTGCCTGAGTATGCCCAAGACTTAGCAGTACCTGGCACATAGGAGGTAGTTTTAGGAATGCTTATTGATTGATTAAGCCACCAAGTCTCTCCAAATGGTAGGTGTAAATTTCAGAACCTGAGATAACTTGTACTCCTGATAAGGTGCTGCAAGAAAAGCAACTTGTTCACTTCTGTAAATCACTTAAATGTCATTGTGTCTGACATTACTGTATTTCCTATGAATATCCACGTGAGTCAAGGTAAGTACCAAACTGTTTATATTGTAGTAAATTTCACCCATGATTTCTTTTGAATGTGCATTCAATCTGACAAACTGACTGCTTTTCAGTTCCATTCATTTGAAATAGAAATGTCAGATGACAAGTCCTCTCCTGCCACCCCACCCCTGGGTAGCACTTGGATCCAGGAGTTTGTGGAGCACTGGTTCTTCCACTAAAATACAAAGTTGACTGTGGTTTTTTAAACACTTCTTTTCATTACAAGCCATACTCTTTCCCCTGGAATTGAGACTTTTGACAGAAGCACCCAAGGAGGATAATAAGCTTAAAATGTATATCTGATAAAACTACAGCTGGTTTTCTGAAACATATTTTTTGCCTTTTCAAATTTTAGATAATCTTTCCAAAACCTTGAATGAAACATTCTGAAATATGGATCTAGATAATGCTTCCTATTATTTAGACACATTTATAGTTGATTGTAACAAACTGTGAAAGCAAAGAAACTAGTGATAAAATTACTTTGAGTACATTCCAAGAACCTGAGAGAACTCTCATGAGGACCCATGTCCTTAAAGAAATTCCAAATTTAGAGCCTGTTTACTCGTTCCTTTCTCCACTTCATCTTTAGCAATATGTAAACAGTCTCTATAGTACAGTAACAGGCTTATGGACTGTCACCAGGAATCTCACTTCAGGCCATTATGTCATAGAAAGTGGCTGTGTCCAGATGATACCAAACATCTGGATATTTTGGCATTGCATAGATACAGCCAGTAAACTTTTTGGCCATTGTAGAATATTCACAAACTCATCATTGTAACAATCAGCGTTTACTAGATGACCAGATCATGATACATTCTATATAACAGCAAAGTTTAATATATCCAGGATATGGACATGTGTCAAGGGGCACAATTAATTCAAGGTCAAGGGGGTACCACATACAGATAAAAGAGATGCTAGGATTGCCACTACTTCATAATAGACAACTGACAAGGGATATTGTATTCTTTCAACACTAGGGCCCAAGTCAACTTAGCCATTTCTCTGAAGACATAATCATTGCCTTCAACTATTCAAAGGGCTGTGATGCTGAAAAAGGATTAGATTTACTTTGCTTATTCTCAGAGGGCAGAAATAGGAGAATTTAGAGGAAGCTGCAGAGGAGAAGATATTAGAACAATATAAGGAAGAACCTCCTAACAGTATGAGCTATCTAAAGCTGATTTTGGTTGCTCTGGAAATTTAATATGTTCCCTAGCAGTTGGAGGTCTTTTTAAAGAAGTTAAATGAATACTTGTCAGGAATATTATAGAGAATATTTTTGCAAAAGTATAGCTTTGGCCAGATGACCTCTGAACATTTGTCCACCTTTGCGGTTCAGTGATTTGGGGCTCTTTTATTCTAAAATAATGAAATAATTTGGTCAAACTAGAGAGAAAAATCAAGATTTCAGCTAACCTTACATCCCCCTAAAACCACCTAAAAAAAGAAGCTGTTCCTATGAAAGCAAAAATTAACAAATGAAGGAGATGAATAAAAAGAATCTGTAGTAAGGTAATTCTCATTTTAAAAATAAGAAAGAAAAAGAGAAAACAACAAAAAACTACTTTCCCACCCATACCCCCAAAGAAAACAAATGATATGGAAATAAGATCATGAGAGATAATTTAAGAATCAGTGGATTCCCAGGAAAGCATGATGAATTTAAAAAGGATCTGGGTGCCTTATTTCAAGAAATCATATGGAAAAAAAAAACCTTCCTAGAACTATTGTAATGAGAAGACATTTAAGATAAAATCCACAAGTCACTACCTGAAAGCAGTCTCCACTTTAACACATCCAGAAATGTGATCGTCAAACTTCAGTGCTTCTTGATGGTATCTGTCTGTCTGTCTATCTATCTACCTATCTATCTATCTATTGCAAACATGCAGGAAAAGACAGATCCTCAGTGACATTTAGATGGTTTTAATTTTCCCTAGGAGACCTATTCAAAGGCAGAGAATAAAAGCCTCATCCTTTTAACATATTAAGTTGACAGGATCATACTCCATTAAGGAGATGTTTCCAAGCATCTCAGAGCTGATGACCATACTTTGTATAGCAAGATATCTTCAGGGAAGTATTATACAACTAGAAAAGCCTAAGGTTTGCAAGAATGAAATTAGTTAGGTGACTTTAGACTGATTAGCTTGGGAGAAGGAGAGAAGTAGCCTTCACAGGCTCATGGAGTTAATTCTTTTATGATTTTTTTCTAATACTAAGCTGAGATCTCCTTTACAACTTCTACCTATTGTTGCCCTAGATGCAAGCACAGCAAGCCTAAACTCCCTTTCCCATGGTAGCCCTTCAATTACTTGTAGACAGTTCTTATGTTCTCCCCTTCTCACCACCCCATCCTATGGTCTCTCTTCCCTAGGCCAAATACCCCATTACTACAACCAATCCTCAGATGACATGAACTCAAGATCATCTTTGTTTCTGTCCTCCATGGGGTTATCATTGGCTTTCTTAAAATGTGCTACCTAGAAATGAAAACAATACTCTATATATATTCTGATTTGGCAAAGTATAGCAGGACTACCACTTCCTTAATCCTGGACACTAAATCTCTTTTACTGTAACTTACAATTGAATTAACTTGAGCATGTAAGTGACACGGTGATACCTGCATCTTAGAATAAAAATAATAATAGCTAGCACTTGCATAGCATTTTAAGGTTTACACCATGTTTTATATGTGTTATCTGTTTTGGTCATTGCAGCAACTCAATGAAATAGATGCTATTATTATCCCCATTATACAGATGAGGAAACCGAGGCACAGAGAGGTTAAATGAATTACCCAGGGTCACAGAGCTAGTATGAGCTGACTAGGATCTGAATTTAGTTATGAAGAACCCCAAGTCTTGTACCCTATCCACCTTGCCTCCTAGAAGCATAAACTATGAAGAATGGATTGGAGAAGAGAGATGTTCAATACAGGGTAGCTATTGCAGTGGTCTGGGTGAGAGGTGATGAGGGTCTAAGGTTATTTGTGGTGTGAGTAGAAAAAAGGGAATTGATATGAGAATTACTGAGTGGGGGTAGAGTTGGCGAGACTTGGCACCTGGTGAGTAAGAATAAAATTTGTTGATGACTCCTAGGTTTCACAGATTTAGGTGGCTGGAAGAATGCTGCTGAGGTAGATTGCCTAAACCCAAGTATAAAACTTCACATTTACCCCTATCAAATTTCATCTTTAGTCCTTGTTCTAAAATCAAAAATCTTTTTGGCTATTAGACTTTGTCAAACCATGTATTAGTTTTCCTCTCTCCCCCACATTTTTGCCATCCACAAAATAAATAAGCATGCTATCGGCTCATAAGATCAAAGACTTAGGACCCAAAGGGAACTTCAAGGACATCTAGTACAATGCCTTCATTTTATAACTGAGGAAATTCAGGTCCAAAGACATTAGGGGACTTGCCCAAGATCACACAGACAGGCTATAGCAGGACCAGGATTCTTCTGAGTGCAAATCCAGTTTTCATTTCACTGTATCACATAGCCATCTAGCCATTATCGAAGCATTAATGAAGTTATTAACACAGGGTCCTGGGGTACTTTATTGGAGACCTCCTTTTAAGTTGACATCAAACCATTAGCAAATAATCTTTGAGTACAGTTATTCAAATGGTTCTGAATGACTTAAATTATAATATCATCTTGACCACGTTCCTCCATCATTCCACAAGAATAGCATCAGAAACATCATCAAATATGTTGCCGAATGCTAGCTAAAGTACATCTATACAGTGTCCTGATCTTTAAGCTTAGTAATCTCATAGAAGAGGGAACCAAGATTAATCTGCATGACTTGTTTTGCTGAACGTGTCATGTATGCCACATGATGACTACTTCTATTTCTAGATATTCACAAACCATCCCTTTTCAGTTATGGTTATTGTTGTTGTTGTTTGCCACAATCAAAGTCAAGCACATTGTCCTATAGTTTGCAGGCTTTTCCATTTTTTGAAAATTGGAACATTTGCTCCATGCCCTGTGGTACGTCTTTTGTTCTTCATTACCTTTCAGATATTACTAACAGTGCATGCCTCCTAGTTCTTTCAGTGATGGAGAATGGAATTCAGCTGAGCCAGGTGACTTGACTCTATCAAGGGCAGTTAGGTCTCCTTGCTCATTCCCCTGTTAGATGCTTTTGTTCCATCTTTTGAAGTAGAGAGATTATTCTCCTTGGTGGAGAAAACAGGAGGCTAGCATTTGACCAGCTCTGCCTTTTCTTTGTTATTGCTTGATTGACAGAAAATAAATCACCTTCCATCAGAGACTAGCAGAGTATTTGAGCTGAAAGGAACCTTAAATACCATCTAGTCTAGTTCCTTCATTTTACAAATGAGGAAATTGAGCTTCAAACAAGGGAAGTGCCTTCCCTAAGGTCACATACTGTCTAAAGGGCAGAGTCAAGATCTAAACTTAGTTCTTGTGACTCAAGTCGAAGGCTCTTTCTAATACATCATGCTGGCTATAGCCATCTACAGGTGGAATGGATACTTTTCCTTATCAGAAACGAGAAAAATGGTCAGAAACCTATAGAAATGCCTGGGTCAAGATGAGGCCAGCACCTTGAGGCTCAGTGAGAACTATACCAGGTTGCTTAAGTCAGAAGCTAATCAGTTCATCAGCAAGCATCAATTAAGTACTTGCTCTGTGCTGAGCATGTGCTAGTCCACAGGTGGGGAACCTGTGGCCTCAAGGCCATGTTTGGCTTTCTAGGTCCTTGAATACAGCCTTTTGACAGAGTCCAAGTTTGACAAAACAAATGAAGGGGATTTATTCTGTGAAGTTTGGATTCCATCAAAGGGCCACACCCAAGGACCTAGAGGGCCATATGTGGTCTTGAGGCCTCAGGTTCCCTATGCATGGACTAGTTAATGGGGATACCAAGGCAAAAATGAAATAGTTCCCTGCCCTCAAGGAGCTTACTAGCTTGGAACACTGTGACCAGTGTGAGAAGGGACTGTTCTTATTTCTTTGCATCCAGAATTTTCACTTCCTTTATTTTTATGGATAGTTGCCATTTGGAGCTAATTTAGAAAGAAAAAACTACACATGTACAAGAACAGATTCTCAACACGAGAGAATAAGAGAAAATGTGGACAGAAATGTGTTGCTCTCAAAAGAACAAAGCACACCTAATAAGAGTGGGAGGTAGTCTTCTCTTAATAGTTTGCCTTCTTGATTTTCAGCTTCAAGTTAGGAAAGGGAGAAAAATCCATATTTTGGAGTCCATCAGTATAGAATGTGAAACAGTAATTCATTTAGGCATTTTAGGCATTTTGATTCCTGCTATAATATACCTGTTGGTTCCATTTTCAGGCATAGATAAGCCAGCCTTTTTCTGTAAGGTGGAAGACTTGTTAGGGTGATGCTTTGCTACCTAAAAATTGGGCAAGGGACATATGTTCTTGGCCACCAAAGAAACATGGCAGATGAAATGCTCTGATGACAGGTTCAGCTCCTTTGAATCACTGTGTCTTGTTAAAAGCCTTTGGTGAGGGGGAAAAACAGTAAGGAAGGACATGATTTATTTAGTGACTCAACCTGTTCAGAGCTGATCTTTGAACCTTGGGGACCAGCACTAAATAAGAAAAAGGTGTATATATCTAAATCAGCTCATTGTAGTATTCTCCAAGTATGTGGCTTGAGATAAAAATGGCATGTCCTAAGCTATGAAATTTTCTATTTTAAGATCCCATTTTGGAATGTGCAAATCATATCTCCCTCCACATTTTTGCAGGGGTAGGGGACGATGGATGTGGAGCATTGAATACACTGTGAGACTATTCATGTGTTCAGTTTTGCTGAACTTTTGTCTTTTTCTTTTTAATTCTTTGTTAAGGAAGAGGGAAAGGGATAACGGAAGGGAAGGCGGAAGGATATATTTGCAAGTGAAGATGATGTAAAACAAAAGCAGTATTTTTTTAAAGAAGAGAACAAACATTTTGGCTTAAATGTTGTTTTACAGTTCAAATCAGTTTCTCCCATATAGACAGGATCTAGGAGGAGGGTGTGACTAGGGGAAGGAGAAGGGATGGACTGAGACATTAGTAAACCACATTTACTGATGACTTCATTCTTAATCCACAAATATTATCTTCCTTTTTCCAAATAATTCTATGAGAATTTAGTTTTAACCAAATGTGCTAGTGTTTCAGTGGTGTGTACGTTTTATTTCTTATAAAGCTTTGGTTTTTTTGCAAGTGTGTGTTTTAAACAAATAAAAACAAGCAAACAATCATTCTCGTTTGCCTCAGCTTCTTCAAAGATCTTATCACTTTATTGCAACAAACCATGAAGCATTGGTGGGCTCTTAATGTCCCTCATTTGGAGTCATGTCTCTCTAGTGTTCTGCCCATGCATGGCATCATTCTCTGTAAGACAGTAAAGGACCCAGACATAAGGGGTGAAGCGGGAGAGCCCCACAGCCTGCATAATGCTGAGTCAAAATGACAAAACTGCCTTTCTGATGGTTTATCATATCCTGTTTGGGGGAGGGGTGCCCTTTCAGAGGCATGCAAGAAACTTGGCTTGATTATTTAAAATGTTGTTTTGACTGACTGGATGAAAAGGAGTGTGTCGGTATATTCTAGTGATTAAATTCCTCTCTTTTACCCATTTGCTCTTCTGTTCAAAATTAGGGGGAAACCCCTCATATTTACAGCTAAACTATGATCATTCTCATCATTTAGAAAGTCTGTAGACATGAATTAGCTCAATTTTACTGTAGGGAAAGAAGGATATTATAATCCTTGCCATAGAGTTAGAAGGAACCTCAGACTGTCTAGCCCAACCTTCTCCTTTTACAGAAGAGGAAACTAAAGTCCAGGGAGGTTATGTGACTTGCCCAAAGTCACTTATGGGATCCTAGATTTAGAGGTAGAAGGAGCCTCAAAGGCCGTTTTAGTCCAACCCTTATATTTACAGAAGGGAAAACTAAGGCCCAGAGAGGAAAAGTTCTTTGCTCTAACTTGCATAGGGAGTAAGCAACAGAGCCAGGATTTGGGTGGTCTTTAAAGCATTTCTTATGAGGACTGATGTGAACTTCTTTGGAAATACCTTTGAACTTCAAAGATAAAAGAAGCAAATGTAAAAACACATTGTGCTTATTGTTGGTAACGGGAATAGTTATGGGAAAGGAACTAGATTATAGATAGAGTAGATATGTCCATGTATGTGTGGAGGGCTTTTTTAATTTTAAAAATAAGCATTTGGATTCTTTGATTCATTAAAATATGAAAGTAAATATCCCATCAGGAAAAATGAACACATAAATCAAGAATATTCTCAATAAAGTTATGAGAAGGGAATCAACAGGCTTTCTCAAGTAATACTCACCAGCTGATCACATCTTTGTTGTTATTCAGTCATGTCCAACTCTTGGTGACCCCATGGCCCTTAGCACACCAGCCCCTTCCATCCATCACTATCTCTTAAAGTCTGTCCAAGGCCATGCTTATTGTTTCCATGACGCTATCTATCAATCTCATCCTCTGCTGTTTCCTTTTGCCTTCCATCATTCTCAACACCAGGATCTTTTCCAATGAGTCCTATTTTCTCATTATGTGACCGAAGTATTTAAGCTTCAGTTTTAGTATTTGATCTTCCAGTGAATAGCCTGAATTAATTTAAGTAATGACTGATTTGATTTCCTTGCTGTTCAAGGGATACTCAAAAGTCTTCTCTGGCACCACAATTTGAAAGTGTCAGTTCAGTGGGGCTCAGCTTTCCTTATAGTCCAAATCGGTTTTCCTATGGGGCCAGTTATGATCATGATGATTATTTAAGAGTGTTTTGAGCACCTGAAATGGTCAGCACAATGCCATTATCCATAGAATGGTGTCATCATTAATCAACTTCCATTTGGACTTTGTGCCAGACATCCCCTGTGACAGTAGTGAACACATTATCTGTGAAATATGGTTTTCAGAAACAAAGGCCCATCTTTTTTTGGATGCCAGTACTCTAATTTTTAAATTTTTAATTATGAAGTTAAATATCAACAGACATGAACATTTCCATATTCGAAGCAAAACAGAATAAACCAGTACTCTTTCAGAATGCACTGTGGCTAAAAGTCACAGAATACCACAGTCTCTAAAAAATCAACACTGAGGATCCCTCAGAGGGAAATAGAGAGGAATGTGGTGGTTGTCGGTGGTTTACAACACATTACCAATGGTGAATTGTGCAAGAAAAGTGATGTAAATAATTTCAGAGAGATGATTATACCTTATTTTTCAAAAAAGGAGGGTCGGTCATGTGGGAAAAGCAAAGGATTACCAATAGACAGCGTATGTGCCCCATCAGTATCTCCACAATGTTGAGAACACAAGGGTAGCCCCCAGCATATTGGGTGGATCCCCTGTGGAGAACTTATAAGAGAACATGGAGCCAAATTACACAGATAGCTTCTGATTTGCATCATTGGAGAGAGTCCTCAAGTCAGTGGGACAACAAGTCTATTGAGAAGGGTAAAGGTGTGATTAGAAGAATGGTGGTACCCTGAGAGAAATAGGGAAATTAGGAAAAAAGGATGGATTTGGGGGAAAAGATGAGTTCTGTGTTAGAATGCATTTCTAAGAGACAGCAGATCTCTGCTGACATTTCTCTTCTGCCAACTAAGTGACCCCATTTCCTTTAACCTTTCCTCATGGGATCTATTTTCTGTCTTTTTAATCATCTTTGTTGTTCTCTTCTGAAAAAGAAAAATTATGAAAGTCTGAGGAGAGGGCTAGGAACAGGGCCTGGACCTGGAATTTCATTAATATAGGGAACTCCTAGGTGAGACAATTTCTTCCACAAATGCAGATCAGCACCTCCTCCGCAACCTCTAGTCTTGGAGAGTTGCCTAGAACACTGAGAGGCCCAGGATCACACATCCAGTTTGGGTCAAAAGCAGGACGTGAACCCAGGGCTTGCTGAATTAGAGACTGATTCCCTGTCTGCTCTGCCAGGCTGACACAAAGTCCAAAATAGCATAGAGTCACAAACCCAGGGAGGACCTTAGAGTCCCATCCTACCTGTTGCCCTCATTGTATAGAGCAACTAGGTAGATAAGGGCTGAACTTGGAGGCAGGAAGGCATGTTGAAATCCTGCTTCAGACACTTGCTTTGACTCTAGGCAAATGTGCCCACAAAGTATCTTTGTCAAGTGGGCAAATGGACAAGCCATTTTACCAGCTCTCAGTTTCCTCATCTGCACCTATTTCATGGGATTGTTGTGAAGAACAAATGAGATATATCCAAAGTGCTTTACAAACCTTGAAGCACTATGTAAATGATTCTTCTCATTATTATAACCAAAGCCCAGAATGGGGAAGAGCATGGCTTAAGGTGATACAGTGAGTTAATGGCACTCTGAAAACCAAACCTAAGTCTGCTGCCTCTAAGTTCAATGTCTTCTTTACCACTTCGCTTTCCTTTGTGTGCCTTTTCCAGAAGGGAAAGTGGTGCAGAGGGAGACTTCTGATACTTCCCAGACTGCATTGTGGCAGTCACTACCTCCCTGTCTATGTGAATGGTCCTGCATACTTTAAAACTACTCCTTCCTGAAGACTTTTGCTATGCCAGTCAACTGGGCCATCAAGCCCACAGGGACAGTCACAAAGAAAAAGGGGTTATTTTGACAAACACAGCTTTTAAAATCATTTGAAGCGTCCCTTTTTACAATCTTCTTAAGTATTCTATACTATAGCACAAAGTTGCATATTAACGAATATATTTAAAATTGGAAAGAAAACTTATCTTTGCTTCTGTACTTGTAACGTTCAGAACTAACTCTGGCAGTATACGTTGAACCTGGTTCCCAGTCTCTGGCATTAGAGAGTGACATTGTGCATCTCTGTGGAGGGGCCTCCTGCCATATTGCAGGACTTGGTTGAAGATAGGACAATGCCAGGTTTCTTTCTTCCTCCTGGTTATCTCCTGGAACTGTTTCTTTCTTATTGTTGTTTGTCCTTCAGTCTGGAAGAGGACTGTGTCATCAGGAAGGTGATGTCATGACTTGCAAATAAATTGGATTTAAATGAGGCAGGTCTGTATAAAGTCACCAGCCTCACTCTCTACTCCTGAGCCATCTGGGTCCAGTGGCAAGACATAGATCAAGACAACTGGAGATGGCCTCAATGCTGTGGGAGACCTTGGCTTTCTTAAACTAAGGTTTTTCCCTGGTCATACTTTGTCTGAGGCAACACCCATTAAGTGACTGAGGCTACATAAGAAATGAGGCAAAGAATGTCCTCTTTACTTAGTAAAAAAAAAATCAATATAGGAGAGGAAGACCTGCAGGGTTTCTGGCCAAAAATAGTCCAAACAATGACCAAGTGAGGCTTGATCTGGAACCTACTGTTGGCCAATCAATGAGAGCTAAAGTAATTTGGGTTGAAGGCATGGTGTAATCTAACCTATAAGCTCCAAGATATCTCACAAGGTTTCAGTAATCAAAATTTATATTCCTCTGGGCAGAGCTCCCACAGGTAAGTGTATAATTAACCTTAACCCTAACCCTAACTCAACCCAAGCCTCACCTACTCTCCAACTCTAACCAAAAGGGGAATCTAACCCTAACCCTAACCCTAATCCTAATCTTAACTCTGGAACTGGAGATAAGAGGAGGAATATTTTCTCTTCCATCCCCAGAGGGTTAATTAAGAAGATAGCTGTGCTTTGAAGTCTTTTTCACTTAAAAATCTTTTCAAGTGCATGCTTGGCCAGACTTTGCTTCCTAAATAATCGAGGAAGATGTCAAGTAGGAGAAAATCATGATATTTACAAGGGAAAACTTTAAAAAAAGAAACGATAATGATCTTACAAGAAAATAACCGTGGTCCAAAATAATCCAAAGTGCCCAGAGCCTGACTTTAATAACACAGAAGAACTGTAAATTAAAATGGGAAAAAATGATTATTCACTAAATTGGCACAATTTAAAACAACTTTATAAAAGTAGTACTTTACTGGCCCTGTCTGATTTTGTTTGTTTTGAAAGAGAGGGTAGAGGATTGAAATTTTTTCTTAATATTGTAGGGAGAATAGAGATTTTTTGGTTGCAAGGGGAAAGGACAAAGGTTGCTAATGTCACTAGCTCCAACCAACCCTTGTCAGTATTGCTCTTTGATTTCATAGCAACTTGGGTCCCTATGGAATATGAAAAGAACCTCTTCACCTCACCTTTGCAGTTTAGCTAAATGAAACCTCAAGTATGATTTGAAAGGGATCCAGGGGCATGACAGGAGTTCAAAGGCATATGGGACAGTAACTGGCCAGAGTTTAGACTGAGGGACCCAGACCCCAAGAAGCAGTAGCAAAAATGAATTTCACCAGTCAGACTTATGTAAACTCAAGGGTTTCTGTATATATTCATGTTTGACAAAAAAAGAGATATAAGGAAAGAAAAGGAAAGAGAGGAAGAGAAAAAGAAGGAGGGAAGGAGACAAAGAGAGAAATGAACAGAAAGAGAAAGAGAAATGAACAGAAAGAGAGGGAGAGAGAACTATTTATTTAGTGGAAGGGAGTCCACTCACCATTCTATTTAACCAGAGTATGAGAGATGGGAATCTAACCCCCAGTGTCCAGTCATGAGCTCCCGTGTATCCCATCTCCCCCTCCCACTCTCAAGATACTTAGAGAATGTTGGCAGGCAGGGGTGGAGAGGGGAGATGCCAAGGTTGAATAATGGTGGGGCATCTAGCATAGGAGAGGTACTGCCTGGTCCAACCATAGTCCTGCTTCATACCTGGTCCAGCTCTTAAAGCCAACTCTTCCTCCCCTTCCCCCACAAGTTGCCATCTTCCCTTATCTCCAGAATTCTAACATGCCCCTGAGGGTGTCTCACCTTGGAGAAGTATTTCCAGAGAGAATCATTTTGGCTCCATGAGATTCTTGCCTTTTGCATTGACTTTAGAACTACATAAGATGTGACTCGACTGTAGCACAAGGGGTGTTCAATCATCAGAAATTGCTACACAGTCATGTGACTGACCCCTCATTGAAATCTATTGATTTTAGGGATGTCTGTTAACTGTTCTGATGAGGACATTGAAAATAAGTCAAGTAGCATTTATTAAGCACCTATTGTGTGCCAGGCAGGATATTAAGAACCAGGGATACAAAGAAAGGCAAAAGCCAATCTCTGGTCTCTAGGAGCTCCCAGTTTAATAAGGAAGACAACAGGCAAACCACTATTTACAAACAAGATATAGACATAATAATTGGAGCTGATGGACAGAGGGAAGGCATCAATCTTGAAGGAAGCCAGAGAAACCAGGAGGTGGAGATGAGGGAGAACATTCAAGGGGTGAAGCTTCTATGCTGTGCTCTGCTGTGGACCCTTCAGGGGAACAGCTAGGGTAATAAAGGAATAAGACAAAGCCTTGGATGTGTTGTGTAAATTGTCTAAAACAGAGCTACGTTCCAGCATTCCTAAATAGGCAATGTCGAAGGAAGATATCTGGAAAAGAGTTACTAGATCCCTCGCTGGAGAAGAGAGGATGGTGGGAAAGGTTAAGTGAGTCATGTGCAGAGGGAAGGATGGACTGAGGCTGCTAGGAGCACAGCTGCACTGATCGTGTTAGGGATGGAGAGCAGATTGTTGGCCTTCCAGGGCAAATGCTAGAGATGTGCTATGTAAGCCCAAGATCGTGCTCAGGGGAGTGTCCCCACCCGTCAGATGAGTACATGAGGACATGCAGCAGAGGCAGGGAGCTGTTGAAGAGAAACAGAGGCGTCCTTGGGGGATCTACATCTGACTTCATTTGCTCTTGGAAAATGCAGAATCCCAGAGTCACAGCTTGGGAGTGCTTGAGGAAGCTGGAGAGACAATCTGTGAGAGGGAAACAGTGCGTGAAGCCTGAAGCCCGGGTTTATATCCTCAACACCTTTCATCAGGAGGCTGCTGGCTTGGTATTAAATGTGAAAAAACTGCATCAGAGGCTGGCCATCACCGAATCAGGGAATAAGAACCAAAGGGCTTCCCCACATCGGCCCAAGTGGCCAGTGGAGCTCAGACTCGTGGGCCACTTATCAGTACTTGAAGGGAGAGGAGAGTTTCCTGAATATCAGGAGTATATACAACTTGTGAAGATATTGAAGGGGAAGGGAGAAGTCAGGGAGGGAGAAGCCACGGCCAAAGGCTTGGATGGGCTTCTGCTGATTGTTTTCATAGGATCATAGCTTTTGAGCTAGAAAGAGACCTTGGAAAACATCTAGTTCAACCCCCTCGTTTTACAGGTGTCTTATATTTCCAACCTGTGTGACCTTGGGCAAGTCTTAGATAAAGGCTCACCTACAAGAAGCCTTTCCCAATCCCCAGTAATGCTAGTACTTTCCTCGGTTGGTTACCTTCAATTTATTACGTATATAACCCTTCACTTCCTTTGCCTCTGTTTCCTCCTCTGTAAAATGAGAGGATTGGACCAAGTGGCTTCTGAGGTCCTTTCTAGCACTAGAGCTAGGATTATGGGAAATGGAGCCCAGAGAAGTTATGTGACATGGCTCAAGGCCACACAGATAGTAAGTAGCAGACATGGCATTTGAACCCAGGACCCCTGACTCCAAGCCTAGCTTTTCGCTCTTCTTACTTGGATGCCTCTCATTCAACAAGTGATTAGAAGTATTTCCTTTGTGTCAGGGGTTGTGCTGGGTGTTAGTGACAGAAAGAGAAAAACATAACTGGCTTCTGCCCTCAAGGAGCTCATATTTTATGGGGAAAGGCACAATATAAATACATTGAAATTGATACAAAATATATACAAGTAATAGGGAGCACTAATGAATGGGGTAATACAGAGTGGGTGATAATATTCAGAGAGGGGTTGGTATTCAACTTGAACCTTGAGAGAAACATAAAGACCCTAGAGGTGATCCCCTACTTTCAGTGTGGGACACAGTGAGTGCAAAGAAACCAAGGTGGGATATGGGTTGTACGGACAGGAAACAGTGAATAGTTCAATTTATCTGTAACACAGATTGTATGAAAGAGAGTAAAAATGCAATAAGCTTGGAAAGGGAGACTGGAGAGACTGTGAAAGGCTTTAAAAGTCAAACAGAGGAGATTGGTTTTGATTCTGGGGGCAATGGGGAGTCGCTAGAACTTGGCCAGACCTGGACTTTAGGGATATTGACTTGGCACTTGTGTGGAGGATAAATTGAAAGGAGGTGGGGTTGGGGGGACTGGAAGCAGTTAGGCTAATTAGGAGAGTGTTGCAATAGTCCAGGCTACAGGTGATGAGGATAGTTGGCTGTGTGAGTGGAAAAGAGGGGATAGTCACAAAGGATGTGGTGAAGGTAGAATGAACACTCATCACCTGATTGGACTGAGGAGGAAAAGGAGAAAGGGAGGTTGAATCCAAGGTTGTGAATCTGGGAGGCTGGAAGGATACTGGTGACCTCAATAGTAATAGTAAAGCTGAGGATGATTTTGTGGGAAAGATAATGAGTTCTGTTTTGGAAATGTTGAGTTTAAGTTGCCTTTGGGACATCCAGTTGGACATATTATATATTAAGTAACTGGTGGTACAGGACTGGAGCTCAGAAGAGAGACTAGGGCTAGATATTTAGATCAGGGATTCACATGCATCTAGGATAATAACTGAACCCATGGGACCCGAAGAAATCAGCAAGAGTGAATACAGAGGCGGAAGGAATAAAGGCCCAGGACAGAGCCCTGGGGATCCCCCATATGTAGGGTGAGGAACATGGACGATAATATAGCAAACTAGACTGAAGAATGATGGAGTGGGGAGGGGGTACAGGGAACCATAGAGAACAGTGTCATGGAAACCCAGGGGCAGGAGAGTATACAGGATGATGGGGGTGGTCTACATTGTCCAACATTCAGGAGTCAAAAGTTCAAACTTCATAGTGTCTAGTCTGGATTATTGCAATAGCTGCCCAATTGGTTTCCTTTCCTCCAGTCTCTCCCCTCTCCAATTCATCCTCCCATAAAGCTGCCAAGCTGACATTCCAGTTCAGTTTTACAACATCATCCATCCTTGAGTTCTTTGCCCCCTTGTTCTATCATGCTCAGCCCTGTATTACCCCTCCTATCAATCTTACCTGCTCCATTGAACCCTGATGAAGGTGCATAACCACATCTATTAGGTACACGCTTGATTTGTACTAGATCAATTATATATTGTTTATGTAATATATGATCTCAATTAGGCCTTTACTGCTGCATACCAATCCTTTTATTCTCCTGTGACTAGTACTCTATCCTGCTTTCCTCAGTATCTCTTCCCAACCTTCTCTTCTCTCCTCAAGCTGCCTTTCTTTTTTTGTTGTAAACAGTATTTTATTTTTTCCACTTGCATGTAAAGATAGTTTTGAACATTCATTTTTATAAGATTTTGAATTCCAAAGTTTTTCTCCCTCTCTCCCAACCCCCATCCTAATCTAAGTTATATGTGTACAATCATGTAAACATATTTCCACATTAGTCATGTGAAAGAAGAAACAGAAGAAAAGGGAAAAGCCACCAAAAACAAACAGCAAAAAAGTGAACATAGTATGCTTCAGTCTGCATTCAGATACCATAGTTCTTTCTCTGGATGTGGGGAGCATTTTTCGCCGTGAGTCTTTTAGAATTGTCTTGGATTACTGTATTGCTGAGAAGAGCTAAATCTATCATAATGTTGCTGTTACTGTGTACAATGTTCTGCTTCCACTTACTTCACTCAGTATCAGTTCATGTAAGTCTTTCCAGATTCTTCTGAAACACATGTTCATAATTTTTTATAGCACAATAATATTCTATTACATTCATATACCACAACTTGTTCAGCCACTCCCCAATTGATGAGCATCCCTTCAATTTCCAATTCTTTGCCATCACAAAAAGAGCTGCTAGAAATATTTTTGTACACATAGGTAATTTTCCCTTTTTATGGTATCTTTGAGATACAGATCTAATAATGGTATTGCTGGATCAAAGGGTATATAGTTTGGTTGTTCTTTGGGCATAGTTCCAAATTGCTCTCCAGAATGGTTGGAACAGTCCACAGCTTCACCAATAATGCATTCATGTCCCAATTTTCCTACATCTTCTCCAACATTTATCATTTTCCTTTTCTGTCATATTAGCCAGTCTGATAGGTATGAAGTGGTACCTCAGAGATGTTTTACTTTGCATTTCTCTAATCAATAATGATTTAGATCAAGATGTCTTTCTGACCCCTTATAACTTCATCTGAAGCAGAGGACCTTGCCTCATACTTCATTAAAAAAAGAAGTTGATTTCATCTGTTAGGAATTCCTTCTTTTCCTTAACTTTACAGTCAAGATCATTTCAATAGCATCACCCATTTCCTACACAGACACATACATATACATACACCTATATGCATACACACACACACACACACGAACACACATACAAACATATATAAGAAGTAGACTGAGAAGAAAGTCTTAAGTGATCACAGGGATTATGAGTTGAAGCTAGAGGGCAGTTGATTGTTTAGGAGAGACACTGATAAGCTGGAGAGCATAAAAGGGGGTGCAACTATGAAGGTGAAGGGCCTTAAGTACATGTCATATTAAAATCAGTTGACAGAATCAGAGTTGTTTGGCCCAGAAAAGAAAAGAGCTTGGGAAACAAGATGGCAATATTCAAGTATGTAAAGGGCTGTCATGTGGAAGACTGATTAGACTTGTGGTGGTAGATGCCCCTCATTAGGTGGGTTCCCCTTCAAGCAAAGGCTGGATGGCCACTTCTTGGGTATACTAATAGTGGATATGGTAGGACTAGCTGGCCTCTTAAATCCCTTTCAGCTCTGAAATTCTGTGATTCTTTGATGTTTATCTTCATGTTCCTTTGAGCTATAAATCTGTGATCCTTAGGAGAGATGCAGGAGCAGAGGAAGCTCTATGGGGGGTTAGGGGGGAGGGCTGTGATTTTGTTAGCATTGGGAACTGGCAGTTCACTCTTCCACTGAAGCTCAGTGCCTGCTCTACAAATTATCCTTTTAGAGAATTAACTACGGGGAAGGCCACTTTATAGATGAAGAAACCAAGACAGAAGCCTGACAAGCCCCAAGGTCTCATACACTTGTGGGGGGAGGAGTGAGGAAAATGTGTCAGCAAAAGTCAGGAGTTTCTTTTTTAAAACTAGCAACAAACCACTTAGTAATTGATCCCTTTCCAGATGGAGCAGCAAGCTTGAAGTTCTGATTTCTCTTTTTATTACTTACGCATGGACAATACAACGTTGATATCAGCAATTTCTAACTTTCAAGGTGAAAAAGAAACCTGTCTCCTAAACACAGCCTTGTCCTAAGATCAATGATATCATTGCCACTACATAACCATAGTGTGGTTATCACATTTTGCCTTGACAAAGGAGCTCATAATTCAAAGTTATCTCAGGAAATAGCAAGCCAGAAAGCCCTGCAGTGCCTTTTCAAACCAAAAATCTGAACGTGACACAGACAAAACAACAGTTAATATTAAGCCTGGTATGCTCTGCTGATCCTTCTCATTATCCTCTAAGGAGAGGAGCAATTCAGAAATCCATGGGATGTTGCCCAAATTATAAACACACTGAATTCAGCCAATTCCCTCATTTGATTTATTGGAAAAATATCTCTCTGAAGTTGGGTTAAGAAGATTCTAAGCCATTTAAAAAGAAAAAGGAGAAAATAGTAATAGATGGAATAGTCTTGAAATGGTGGCCTGGGCCAAGAACTGGAAAGAAGTTCTTTACTAAAAGTAACCGTTTGTTTATATAGCTGGTGACCAGCACCTACCAAGCCATTAAAAGTCTGAGCTGAAAGAACTTTTTCTTTCTCTTTTAAAAAAATTTTCTTAGCAGTTGAATAGTCTTATTGATTTAATTTGGGGACTAAACTTGCCAGAGTGGAAAGATTGGTTTCTATTTGACTTTCTGTAAGTAAAGCAAGTCTTGGTCAGGCCTGAATAAGGACAGGGGCTTCCAAGACAAGCTTATTGGCGGGGGAGGGAGAGAGGGGAATAACTCATATAGAGGCTCTATGTTTTTGCTAAAGGACTTAGAAGCCTTACAGGTTGGACAAGATGATCTTGAAGGGCCTTTCCAGCTCTCAAAGCTTGTGATTCTAAGCAATGAAAAACATCCCTAGGGTGTAGGCAGTTGAGGCCATCTCACCACACTTTGTCTGCCCCATCTCCCCCTCTGGGGGGGGGGGAAGAATAGAGAAAAGGGAGTAGGACCTAAGGTGGAGCTGTAGGGGACACCCCACACACACACCAAGGGGGTAGGAGATAGATGAATGATGACACAGAAAAAAGGAGGCTGAGAAGGAATAGTCGACCAGGTAGAAGGAAAGTCGGGAGAGAACAATGTCATTGAAACCAAAGGAGGAAAACGTGTATTATAGGAAGGAATGGTCACTGATAGCAAAAGATACAAAGAGCTCATGGAGGATGGAGACTGGGAAAAGGCCATGGGATTTATCAGTTAAGAAATTCCTGATGACTTTGAAGAAGAAAGTTTCTTTCAAATGGTGGGATTAGAAGTCAAATGCAGTAGATTGAGAGTTGGTGGGTAATAAGGCAATGGAAGCTAGAAGTTTTCCAGTGAGAGGGAAGAAAGATCCCAGGTCATAACTTGAGGGATACAGAAGGATCAAGGAAAGGTTTTCTTAAGGACTGAGTAGACCAAACTAAGTTTGTAAGCAGAAGATAAAAGGCTGCTTACAGAGAAAAACTGAAGATTAGAGAGGGAGGGAGGAGGGAAGGGGGACAGAGTGACAAAATCAGAGGATGATCAGTGGGCTAAGTGTGGGCACAGTGCTTTAATTGTCCTTGGCAAGAAGGATGGTGGCATCTTCCTCAGAGAGAGGAGAACGGATGAAAGATTGGGTGAACATATAAAGTTGTTTTGCAATATAGTGGAAAAGAGGGAACTCAGAGATGTCAGCCTCTTTTCTCTCAGTAAGTTAGGAGTCAATCAGCAGGCATTTACCAAGGGCCTCCTGTGTATCAGGCACTGTACTAAACACTGGAAGTACAAAGATAAAGAAAGGAAGGAATGCTACCAAATGGCAGGAGAAGGTATGAGGAGCCTAAGAAACGAAGAAGACATTTGGAAGAGCTGTTGAGTGAAGTAGGACAGTCGATCAGAGGGCCTTAAATGTTTAAACTATTTTCTCAAGCAGCAGTGAGGGCTGGCTCTGTTGAGTTTAGAAACCATGAATTTATGAGAGAGGGACTAGAGGCTTCATTGAGGATGTAAAATAGGTTTTGAGAGAAGAATTGGAAGAATAGGAAATTAGGATCTGAGAGGGGTAATTTCAAAAGTCTACACAAGACAAAGTATATAGTTACTGTGGGTGATCAAGAGATCTGACTTTTGGCCACCCTTTTAGGTAGCTGAGGTGAAGTAAAGATGTAGGTCATGGGAACTGAGGAGGTTGGTGAACTGGGAGGCCAGAGTATCAGAGGGAACATCAGTGTGTATATCAAATTTCCCTAGTAGGAGACAGGGCTTTGGTGCCCAGAACCACAGAATTGGAAAGGACCTCAGAGGCCATGTAGTCCAGCCCATACAACATAGCTGACAGGTGGTCAAAAATACAAGATTTGTGATTTTATCAGTGTAGGGAACTCCCTCGGCCAGTTCAAATCTCAACCTGTCTCTGACTTGATAAATCCTAGGAAACTGCTTAACACACACAACTAGTCATACTGCTAGTAAATGTCACAGAAGGAATTCAATCCAGCAATCTTGCCCCTATGTTACACTGCCTCTAGGTCTCCACAAATGTTGCTATGTCAATTCAAACTAACAATATATTGGCTATGGGACAGATTTCATTTCACCCCACCAAAAGAATGCAAAAAGCATAAAGAACTCCTAATCAATCAAGGCAACTCTTCTCTCTCTGATGAGTCCTACTTTCTTCCCCAAAATTTGTGTGGTCCTCTAGACTCAGAGCATTTCTGTTTGGTTGAAACTCTCCTGAGGGAGTCTCAACCTTCACTAAGACCCTCCCTCCTTCTCTTAGGACCTGTATAATCCCCCAGACTCAGAGCTAGGCTCTCATGGAAGGAAATTTTGCACTTTGCTTGAAAGACACCTCCCTTCCCATATGACCTACCCAGTCCACATAACTCACAGTACCAGTAGAGGACAAAGATCAGGTTTGTTCCTCCACATCATGATTCAGTCCTTTCCTACTGTTCCAGCTCTAGGGCCATATGCCTGCACCTCTTCCAGATGTGGTCTGACTTAAGGAGAAGTACAGGAGAGCCTATCACCACCCTTGTCCTTGATATTTTCCTTCTATAAACTGATCTACTTGTTTTTCTTCAAACCTGGCATTTCATTTCCTGCCTTTGCACTGGCTGGATCTTCTCCATACCTGAAATACACTTCTAACTTACTTTGTTTATTGGTTTGTTTTAAGAATCCTTCATTTCCTTCAAGGCTCCACTCAGGCACCACCTCCTCCAGGAAGCCTTTCCTGATTCCCCATAGTCCCTAGTGCCCATTCCCTCCTCAAATTAGTGTGTATTATCCCTGTTTTAAATTTTATATTCTTCACTAGATTGTAAGCTCCTTGGGGGCAGGGACTGTTTTTTATTCTCATCTTTATGTAGTCAACACCTAATACATAGTATTAGTGAATCCAGTTGAATTGTTGACTTAAACCTAAGTTTTCTTACACTGAACCTAATAATCTAGAAGCCTCTTTTAAAGTGTTCAAGCTCCTTGAATGAAGGAGATAAGGATAGCCCTGTCCCAGTAATAGATTCATTCCTACTAACTCATTGCCAGTTACTGAAATAACTATTTTCCAAGGAAACAGAGCAGGGTTCTGAAGAAATGGAACATGGGATAGGGAAGTCTTCTGAGAGTGTCAGAGCAGAAAGTATGAAACATTGCCTAGGCAGAACAGACATAGGTGAGATTCCATGAGCTGTAGAGGCAGCACCCAGAGTGCTAACTAGGGTAAGGCGATTGGGGCTTTGTCCCAGGGTACCAACACTTAGAAGACACAAAATTTTTAAATAATGATTCCAAAAGCATAGAATATATTATACATACATTTTGTCAGTACCTCCCCCCCTTCAGAAGCATAGAAAAAACAGAGCTTAGCTCCTTATTAACTCTTCACAAGAATAATAAGTTAAAACAGAAAGCTGTCAGATGGCATGCTTCTTGTCTTCCCAGCCTACCCTTGTCTGGCTCACCCCTCCCCATCTAGGGGTAGCCTCTCTATCCCACAAAGAGCAAGAACATCACACTATGTTCCAAGAGTTTCCTTTTAACTCGGCTGAATCACCTTAATTGCTGCTTCTATTATTTTCAGATTATAAATTATATAATTGTTTTGAGGGGCTTTTATAATGTTTGCCCCTAATGCCAAAATTGTTACTCCAAGTAAGAGATGTTTTCGTTTTGTCTGAGCATGGCTAATACCAAGTGGCCCTTGAAGTTATTTGTGGTGTTAACCTTTACAGGTTAGCCATTTAATCTTCCAAATGGAAAACTTATATTTCTCTCTCTACTCAGAAATCTTTAGTGACTTACCTAGTGCTAGCAGAATAAAATATAAGTGTCTTAGCCTGGTTGGCATTCAAGGCTTTCTACAATCTAATTGTACCCCACTTTTATATCCTTATCTCCCACTACTCCTCTTCATTCACACTAACTTCCACCAATACCAAATTGCTTCCTGATCTCATCCTGCCCTATCCGGCTTCTATGGCTTGGCTTCCCTTGGCCCCTTGTACCTAAAATGGACTTTCTCCAATCACATCTGAAACCTTTCCCTTGTTTCAAGGCCAAATTCAAATTGCAGCTCCACCTAAAGGCTTTCTCTGATAGCCCTCCTCTGTTATGTGCTCACACAAAGTGGAAGTTAAGTCTCTTCAGATTTCTTATAGCACTTTGATCATACTCCTGTGTAATTATCACATCCATATTTGCATTCTGATTAAGTGTGTATACTTCTTATCTATCTTCTTCCTCTTATCTAAGTTCTTTGAGGGCAGGAGCCAAGCTCTTTTCCCTGTCTGTATGTGTTCTTACACTTGGCACAGGGTCTTGTACATTATAAACACTTGAATGGATGGATGAATGAACAGACAAATGAACTGATGGATTGATGGACGCCTTCTGCCCATCTTTGCTATAAACAGTGGTTTTTTTCCCTTTCTTTCCCCCCCTTTCCCTTTTTCCTTCCTCTATATCTCTTCCTCTTATCTTTCCTACTCATTCTTTCCCTTCATTTTTCTTCTTCCCCTGGAGCCTGGAACCTGGGAAGGGGTCCTCAAGCTTGTGTGGTAGTAAGGAGGCTGCTGAACTCTGCTACAGACAATGCAGAGGATTCAGTCATTATGGAGAACTGGTTGATAGCATAGTCAAGTGAACACTGGACTGATATTTGGAAGACTTGGATTCTCCCAGCTCAGTTATGTAATAGCTATGTGACCTTGAACAAGTTGCTTGCTCTAAATCTGTGCTCTTATGATCTCTCTGAACCTCAATTTACCTATATAAAAAATGGGTGTAATTTGTACTACCTACCTCCCAGACTTCATTCAAGGAATGAACTGGGAAGTTTTGTCTCAATGTGATCCATGATTATTTATGCCCCTTGATTTACCTTGACATTTACTCAAGGCTTGGTTTTTGGACCTCAGTGGGAGATCAAGGAGCTAGTATAAACAGACTATTTTGGATTGGTTTATGGAAAGATGCACTGTCCTTGGCAGTAACCCTGGGACTCCCTCATCTTAGCACCTATCCAAGCACTTTTGTTTCCACTTGCTGAGCTGCTTCAGACAATTAAGGACTTGCCATTGGCATCATGTGGACCAGGCACACAGCATGCATTTTGTGGGTACATTCACTGATTAATACTTTATATTAGCCAAGTGGATGTCACAATATTGTGGCATTGCAAGGAGTCAATATCTGCTCTGAATCAAAACCTCTTTGCTTAAGGAAAACTGACTTCCTTTTCCCTACTTTCCTCACACTGGCCAGCAGGCAGTTAAGCCCAAGCCAGCAAACCCTAGAAGCTCAGGTGGACAATCTGCATTTCCACAGTAACAATGGCAAGAGATAGGAACTTAAGGGTGAAGTCTTGGTCAGGGGTGGGGAGCCTGTGGCCTCAAGGCCACATGTGGTCCTCTGGTCCTCAAGTGCAGTCCTTTGACTGACTCCAAACTTCACAGGACAAATCCCCTCACTAAACTTGGACTCAGTCAAAAGGCCCCACCCGATGACCTAGAAGGCCATGTGTGGCCTCGAGGCTGCATCTTCCTCACCCCTGGTCTAGGTCCAAAAAGGGATTTGTGGAAGCTGAGCTTCTTTCCATTTGATGTTTTGCTCTCTGAGCAGAAGACATCTGGAAGACTTCCACTGGAGAGGCCACTGGAAGGAGTTCCCCAATAGGGTTACTGCTCCTGCTACTCCCCAGCCAAGTCCCTTTTCAGCTTTTCTTAGTGCCTAGTGGGCAGCTAGCACCTAAAGCTTTGGACTTCACTCTGTAGACAACATACAGAGAGAGTTTGACCTTGTTACCTGCATGCATCATATGGTGGAAAGACCACTTGTCAGAGGATGGGTCTTTAAGTGTGGAGGGCTGAGGAAATGAAACAGGAAGTTTGCAGATTGCGGAGGAGATGCCTGTCCCTTTGTGGCCAGCAGAGCCTGGCTAAGCACTTGGTAGGTATTTGGAAGAAGGGTTCAGGCACAAATTGAACTAGATAGACTCTGAAATCCTCTGACTTGAAATTGCGAAGATGCTGGGCCAGTGGATGAGTTAGTTCCTCCTTTGGAGCCTCAGTTTCTTCATCTCAAAAATGGGATTAATAATGTTTGCTCTACCAACCTCCTAGGTAGTACAGAATTGCTGGGAGACTCAGGTGAGGGATAATGGATGAAAGGTGTCCTTTATAATTTTCTGTAGAAAGGTCTTTTAAACCACAAAGCCCTGGGGAAACATGAGCTGTTATTATTGTGCCAGACTCTTTCTACATGACTACATTACTGTACCTCATAGTCCCTCTCTCAGCCACTAGCCAATGTTGTTTTTCCTTCCCAGCCAAGAACATTGAGCTTTACTGTTCATGTCATACAATCCTTACTCTGTATGCTGTAGTGCAGTTGGCATCCCTGTATAGCCAAGGCACTAAAGCTCAGTTGAAGCTATTTAGGAGGGCACATAAGCCTATGGGAATAGGGGAGGAACTGTGGTTCGGGAAGATCACTCCTCCCCTTCACTGCAGATCATTTGCGAGGTACTTAGGGCATATAGAAGTCAATGTCAGAGAACAACACTTGAACACAGGTCTTCTGACTCCCAAGTCAGCATTCCCTTCATGGGGCTGTGTCATAGCACAATCACCTGAAATGATGGGGTAGATAGTGAGCTAGTAAGCATATGGAGGCCTCTGCATGCTCTTTGCCCAGTTCCGATGAATACATCTGACCAGATGTATAAGAGACTACCACACCAAGGCCCAGACCTGGGGAGGAGGAAAACATCACTCTCCTAGATTACACTGGTGCTCACATTGTTCTTTAGTTCCAAAGCTCCAGCCAGCCAAGGTCAGGGCAGTTGTTTGTTTGGTTTGCTAAGAAAAAAATGGGCAAGGAACTCATAGCTTATCACCAGTTCATGACCCCACAGTTGATGTATTGCTGGGGGTTGAAGCAGCTATTTAACATCATTGGAGGAAGGCTGTTCAAGGGAAGTTAACAGAGACTGGGGAAAGTCATGGGAAGAGTCTAGCTAGAGGGCCATCTGGTAGTGTCATAGCAGCTGCACCATTAGCCCTTCAACCTTAGCTATCTCTAGCCCAAGGCTTTGCAGCTGAAAGCAGCAGGGGACTTGAGGAAGATTCAGAAGGGAGCCACAAAGATGATTAAAGGTCTATAGAATTCGTTTCATGAGGAAAGGCCAGTAGAGTTAGGATGGAGTCCCCTATACAAGGATGGAACAGAATGCCATGCTGCAAGCAGTCATTCCATCCACTACATTGGGACACATGAAGGTGTGGGGAAAGCTTTAGATTTTGACTTGTCTCCCTTCTCTTTGTGGGATGCTCTGATATGGTAGCCAGAGTCTTCATCACATGGACAGCCCTTCTTTTTGAGATTTGTCTCAAATGTGGCTAGAACACCCAATCCTTTCATGGGTCTTTAGGACTCACAAGTGCACAGACCAATACACAAACCAGACAGCAAGGCATAATGGAATTTTGTTGTAAAGTAACATCAATCAACAAGTGCTTGGCAAGTGCCTATTGTGTGCCAGGCACTGTACTGGGAACTAGAGGTACAGAGACAAAAGTGGGACAAAAGTGTCCTCAGGGAGTTCCCATTCTCTCAGGACTGAGGAGTCATGAATCTCCTTGGTGGCAGAGATAAGTTGGCACTTTGTACCCTCACAACTCACCCACAAATTTGTAATGTATTAAATGTATGTACAGGTATGAGAATGATATCATAACCAAGATTTGTAGAGTCTAGCACCAGGCTCTTTGTTCCCCCTCCTTCAAGATTAGAAATATTTGATTTTGACATTTGTGAGTGAGAAAAGGAAGGACAGAGATTTGGGGAGAAGCACATTTTAAAGAAAGGAAAGGTAGGATTCCCACTGACATCAATTCTATAGAGGAAGTCAGTCTGAGAAAGCTTGCAGCCTCTTGCGAATACAATTCTAAAGCACAAAGAGAAACAATTTGGCTGAGATAGAAAAGGAGAACCTGTGGAAAGAGATTGATATAGATTCAGAGGAAACTAATTGCTGAAATTAGATATCTACAAGGCATGCATAGGTAGAGGGCTAATCAGGGGAGCCTGGTCAACTTGATGAGTTTAAAGAGATGAAGCCATTGATTGGGACACCAATTATGCAGGAACAACTGTGACTCCCAGATAGCTAGAACCTTTCCACAGAACAATTGATCGTCTAACTGTTAAGACTGAAAGCTGATATAGATCCCTGGAATGGAAAGTCCAAACTCACTAAAAGGAGAATGTCTTGAATGTTGTGGGCTCCTGTTAGTCCTTTGTATTTTCTGAATTCTTTCCCTGTATTGAAACAAACCAAAATATTTTTTTAAAGTTATGTCGGGGGTGAAAGAAAGATCAAAGAAAGGAAAATACTGTGGCTCAAGATGATGGTCAGGCAACAGAGAAATAACCCCAAACGACTCAGCCCTTCTTTTACTTCTGTTTTCTTTGCTGAAGAAGAAGATTTTCTTGATTGGTAAAGGTAGGCCAAAAATAGTTAATGAGGAGTTGAAACCATCAGGACAAGTGAGGAGATGGTAAAAAAAAAACAACAACAAAAACCAAAGCAAAACCCATCTCCCTTCCTCCAGTGAATTCAAGTCAGTAGACAGAATGAACTATGAACTACAACCCCCACCCTCCACCACTATCCCAAATAGTGGCAGATGTAATTGCTGAGTGACTTTTGGAAAAATATGGAGGATAAAAGGTCCTATAGTCTTGGAAATGGGCAAATATTATGTCCATTTTCAGAAAAAGAACCTAAAAACTACAGGACAAAAAAATTGACTTCCATTCCTGGCAAATTCTAGCATATGCCATTAAAGAAAAGTAAAGACTAAGATCCAGCATTATCCTTTGCAAGAGCAGATCATAGCAGCCTAACCAGCACTTTCTTCTTTGATAGTTATTAGACTGGTAGCTCTGGAGACAGCTGCAGGTATAGCATACCTGGATTTCTTGCTCATGGTCTCCTTATGCATAAGAGATCAGCCTGGGAAGGGGAGAATAAACATGGGTGACAGTGAGTTGAGACTCTTGTGCAACTTGTATGTGTTCTTCTAGAAAAATCCTTTAGAGCATTTTAAACATTTTTGGGGTACCAGTACAGTGTGGTGACAAAATTCAAGAGAGGTGAAAGTAAAATCCTACACCTGAGCTCAAAGAACCAACTGCCGACCTACTAAAGTAAAGAGAGGGAGCTTGAACAGGCAGCTTCTTCAGGATTTCTCAGTGTGGCTGTTCTCTCTCTTGGTACATATTGGAACCCCCTTCTAACTTCATACAAGGTCTTTGAGAGTTTTTATTGCCAAAACATTCCTTACTCTGTGGCACACTTGGTGATGAATGCCCTTGAACGTAGCATGGCTAGTTTCTAAATCACACACATACACACACACATGTGTATGTGCGTGTGTGTGTGTGTATGTGTGTGTGTGGAGAGAGAGAGAGAGAGAGAGAGAGAGAGAGAGAGAGAGATAGAGAGTCAATCCATCTCATGCTCATACCTAAAACATTTCCAGCTTGTTCTTTAAGGAATCAAAGCCTTCTCTCTGCTGGCAGAGCCTTAGAGAATCTAGGGTTGCCTCCATACCCTGATGAGCCTCTGGGGAATAGACTTTAGTGAAGGCTTGATAGCAGTTCTGGGGACATTTATGGCCTGCAAGCTCAACATGTGCTAAGTAGGTGATATGGTAGGTAGAAAAGCAAACTTGGGTGTGCATTAAGAGAGGCATAGTGCCCAGAACAAGAAGACAAGGGGCTTACTTTCCTCTCCCCTGGGCAGATCACTTCTGGAGTATTATGTTCAGCTCTAGCCCACCTCATTTTAGGAAGGAAATTGACAACTTGGAGTGCATCCAAAGGAGAGTAACCAGGATGGTAAGGGGGCTGGAGACCAGGCCATGTGGGGACTGGTTGAAAGAAGTAAAGATGTTTAGTTAGAAGAGACATAGGGGGAGACACGATAGCTCTCTTCAGGTATTTGAAGGCCTGTCATGTGGAACAGGGATTCAATTTGCTCTGCTTTGACACCAGAAGACAAAACTAAGAGCAAGTGGGTGGAAGTTTTTAGGTTCAATGCAAGGGAAAAGTGTCTAACAATTAGAACTGTAGAAAATGAGGAGTTGCCTTGGAAAGAAGTGACTTTCCCATTAATGGAGGTCTTCAAGCAAAGGCTACATGTGACTGTAGAGGGAATGCTTGTATAGGTAAAGATTGACCTAGATGGCTTCTGAGGCCCCTTCCAACTGGAAGGTTGATTGGATGATTCCCAGTTGACATCCAACAGCTTGGCCAGTCACCTGAAATTTATAGCCGCTTGAATATAGAAGACTCTCTATCTCAAGGTGTCTGGGCTTAAACAGAGCTCCAGTTAAGCTCAGAGGGCTCCAGCCCAAAAGGATATGCTCTTGGTCCCTCTGGACTCCCTGCCTGGTGCCCATTTTTTCTGAAGGGAGAAAGTACCAACCTAGTCACAGCTAGGGCATAAACCCAGGAGTGAAGGTGGAGGTTGCACGGGGACTTTATCTGAACCTCCCTTCCACTCCCCCTTTTCCCACTGACAATCTCATAAATCAGTTGGCTATCACACTGGCTCCTTATTAGACACATTTGCTGCTACTGGCTCTGGCTATTGGTAATATCCTTCACATGCATCTCCTGAACTCACCAGTTTCCTGGGACCTTCCTTCTCAGGACACTTATTCACTTAAAGTCAGGAAGAAAGAGAGGCTCCATAGCCCAGGTTTGGGGAGAAGAGGGGACAGCTCGGTCTGCTTTTCCCTCCCTGCTCCTGCCCTGGCAGCATCACACATTCCCAGAAGCAGGTCTATCTACCCCAAGCTTCATGGTTCTGATTGAAATGCCATCTATGTATGTTCCATGGAGGGGGGTGCTGTGTGGTGAAAGGGGCACTACATTAACATTAATAAAAGGACGTTTAATGGAGTTAAATGTAAGGTATTTCTACTTAAATTTAAAAAATCAATGTCAGATTATGAGGTAGAGGAAGTGTGGCAAGACAAGGGTTCCTGTGAAAAAAGACCTGGGGATCTTAGTGGCCTGTAAACTCAATAGGAGTCAGCAGTATGGCATGGCAGTTCCTAAGACTCATGCAACCTAAGGCTTCTTTAACAGAAGTCTAGAGTCTATGGAGAGGGGAGAAATAGAAGTTAAGTATTCCCTACTTTATGGAGCTTACATTCTCTCCCCTCTTCATTAGGCAGCTAGGTACCACAGTGGATAGGGTACTAGGCCTGGAGTCATGAAGACCTGAGTTCAAATTCAGCCTCAGACCCCTACTAGCTGTGTGACCCTGGGCAAGTCACTGAACCTCTGGCTGCCTCAACTTCCTCTACTGTTAAATGCGGATAATAATAGTAGCACCTACCTCACACGGTATTAATCGTAAATAATAATTGTAAAAAGTGGCCAGCATATAGTATAGGAACTTAATAAATGTCTCTTTCCTTCCCCTTCCCTCTCCTCCAATCCACTGCCTTTCTAGACTTCTCATCTTATACTCTTGATTCTAGCCAAGGTAATCTATTTATTATTTACCCACTAAACATTCTATGCTCCACCTCAATGACTTTATTCAAGCTCTTCCATGCTCTCCTCATCCCTACCTCTCTGAATCCTTAGATTCTTTCAAGGTTCCACTCAGCTGCCACCTCCTCCTCCTCCTCCAGGAAGTCATTCCTATACTGCCTCCTGCTCCCAGTCATTAATGCTTTTCCTGTCCTGAAATGATTTCCATTTATCTGTTTCCCCATTGTACCAGCAAGCAAAATAGGAGCTTGCTCTTTGAAGATTGACTTTTTCATTTGCCCTCTCTCAGTTTGCAGCTCTCACCCCAAGTCCCAGTGCTTAGCCTAGTGCCTGGTCCCGTGACGCTTACTGAATGGAATTGACACTGTGTGATAGAGATGTCCAGGGCACTAGAGACTGTGAGAATCAGTGGATGGAACTGGGAATGCTTAGAAGAGATTTAGCTTTGTAAAAATGCGTAAAGGGCCCGAATTGTATGGAAGAGGCCTGAGATCCATTCTGTTTGCTCTTAGAGCATTGAATTAGGAGCCATGAGTGGAAGGGGGAGAGGGGAGGTGATAATGAACCGCCTAAGAATTAAGCATTCCCTGAAAAGGAATGGGTTGTCTCCAGAGGGAATGAGTTTCCCTTCGCTGGAGGTCTTTGAGGGAATGCCGGATGAGCACTTCTCAGGGATATGATAGAAGAGATTCCTGCTTCAGGCAGAAGGCTAGATTTAACCTCTGGGGCCCTTTCCAATTCCAAGTTTCTCTAATTCTGTGAGCAGCTGACCTCTGAACGTCCATCCCGTGCCCAGAATTCCTTTGTCTTCTCCTTTCCAGTAGTGGGGCCCTGAGCTTTGGAAGCCATTGTGTGTGTTTCCCCCCCCCCCCGGGAGATGAGAGCCCCCAGCTCTGTTGCTTCATCCTTCTCCTGGACACCACCCAGGCCTCACTCATGGTGGCCTCCAAGGGCCTGCTCTCTCTTTGACTGAGAGGGAAGAGCAGGATAAAGGGATGGGATGGACCAAAGTGGAGGGAGCACTTCCTTTCCTCTTACCACCACAAAAAGAAATCACTTGGAAAATGAGTGCCCTTGGGAATACGTGCCCACATCAGAGAAGGCAAGCAACCCTACTATCTGCCACTGGAGAATTTCTTCTCTTCATCCTCAGTGGCCCCCCTCAAGTATATGATTAAACCAAAATCACCAGCCCAGCAAGGACTGTCCTGTACTCTTTTGGGGGAAACCCTGGTAATTAACTGCCATGGAATGATGGATTTTTCCAACACATCTGTCACAATTGCTATTTGAAATAATTTGTTATGGTTTAAATGAGTAATCCCCCCAAATTTACTCATTACTGCAGTTCCCAGTTAGTTTTCCAGCCTTAATAACCCTAAGCTCTGCCTCAGGCCATTAACTAACAAAAGTCAGTCATAAACTGCCGAACTACTAATGGCTCATTTCTCAATGATTACTCCTGGCTCATTTCAAACAGAATTTTTTTTATAATTTCAGTAGTGAGAATTCTGGTTTGACAGAGGCAAGCATTTTCTCCCTTCCTCTCTCACTTACCAGCCAGCTAAGCAAAAAAAAAAGAGGTTGTTGTTGTTGTTATTGTAGAACTGTTCTTCCGTCATGCCCCACTCTTTGTGACCCCATTTGGGGTTTTCTTGGCAGGGATACTGGAGTGATTCTCCAGCTCATTTTACAGATAAGAAACTGAGGCAAACAGGGTGAAGTGACTTGCCTAGGGGCTCACAGCTAGTAAGCATCTGAGGCCAAATTTGAACTCAGATCTTTCTGACTCCAAGCCCAGTGCTCTATCCTCTATGCCACATAGCTACCCCAGAAACAGAGTAGTATAACAGAAAGAGCACTAACCTCCTGAGTACAGAGACCAGAGTTCGAATCAAGTGTCTGTCACTTATTAGCATTAAATCTAGTCTCTGGTCATTTATTGTGTGACCCTGGGCAAGTTATTTTGCTTTTCTGCATCCGTACTTGTAAAATAGGCTTAATAATAGTTGTTCTGCCTGTCTTGGCCTTGTGAGGAAAGGAATTTTATAAACCCTTAAAGCACCATAAAAATGGAAGCTACTATTATCTGTCCTCTCCCTTCTTTTCTATTAGGCCTTTGCTTACCCCATTCCCCCATCCTTCCTCCCCCATCCCTCATGGATCAGCACAAGTCTGACCTTTTCCCCAGGAACTATTTCCAGACCAGGTCAGAGATCAGGTCAGAGATCTTTCTCTGCAACTGACAAGGACATTAGAGACAATACATGTCAATCAGTGCATTTGTAGTTCCATAGCATCAGGAATTTAGAGCTGGAGAGAGCCTTCAAGGTTATCTGGCTCAATACCTTCATTTTTCAGAGAGGGGAAACTGAGGATATAGAGTACTGTCACATGCATATGATCTGGACTCATGACTGACTTCATGGCCATCCCTTCAGAATCTAATTTTGCCTCACAATACCATGAATTAATATTTTGGATATTGAAGCTCCCTAGAACAAGGCTCTTTAAAAATGAATATGAAATAAAAACAAACAAAAAGATTCTGGGAAGGAAGTCATGAGTGAGATCAAGTGCACTAATATTTGAGCTGCATAGAGGGGTGAGGGAGACTTTTCTCTTTCAGAAGAAAGAGCAGGTAAGTACGTGCAAAGGGCCCAGAGAGGAAAGAGGAAGGAGAGAGGAGAAATTCAAGAATGTTCCCAATTCCTTCAGCCATGATCTCAGGATCTTCAGCATCCTCATCACTGAGATATTCTCTAATTTATCCATTGTTTTGGAGTAGATGTGTGATTTCATCAATTTAAGGAATTCCCAGTGAGAAAACTTGCCTTACTAGTGCTGATCAGGCAACTGCAATTTATAGTTGTTTGAAGGAGCAGAGATATTAGGTGCCTTGGCCAGGATCACACCAACAGTATCTATAAAAGTCAGGCCTTGCACACTAGGCTTCTTGGCTCAGAGGCTAACTTTTTATCCATTGCCCATAATGCTTCTCCACATTGACAATAATAACTAGTGTTTATATGTTGTAGTGCTTTTAGGTTCAATTCAGCCAGCATTTAATAGGCATATTCTCTGGGCCAAGCACTGGGCCCCGTGTTAGGAATATAAAAACAAAATTCGAATAAGTCTACACACTCAAAGGCTTTAAAGTTTGCAAAGTGTTTTATATCTTTTTCCTTTAAGCCTCCCAGCAGCCCAGGGAGGTGGTACAATGGATACTGGCCCCATTGTGTTGTTAAGGAAATGGGTTCAGAAAAGCCAAGTGATTTGCCCAGGGTCACACAGCACAATGAGGAAGTGTCAGAGACAACATTGAAAGGAAAGCCCTTCTAAGTACAATTCTAGCACTTTCCCCCCTAAGCTGGGTCACTTTATCAAATGTGGTCCCCAGAAATGAACTCAGTCCTCCAGATGTCATCTGATCAGGGCAGAGAATAGCCAGACTGTCACCTCTCTTGTCTTTGACACTGTGCCTCTCAGAATGCAACCCAAGATCCATTGATTTTTTTAGCTGTCATATCAGATTGCTGACTCGTTGAGCTTGTGGTCCATTGAAATCCCTAGATCATTTTCAGACATCCCATTCTCTGTCTTCCATCTTGTGCTTGTACTTGTGCAGATGATTTTTTTAACCCAAGTGTGGAATGTGACATCACACCACAAGAAGAATTCCAAACTTACCGGAGTCAGTTCAAAAGCAGTTTAGAAAATGACAAGAAATGAACTCCTTAAGTTTGCAGATCCTATACATGATTGTATGCCACCATGGGGGGGTCGGGTGGGGGATTGGGAGGAAGGGGAGAAAAATCTATAACTGAAGTGACTATGGAACAGAATCTTGTAACCTAAAAGTGAACAAACAAGTTAACTTTAAAAAAAAATAAAAATAATAAAAAAAAATATATAAAAAAAATAAATAAAAAAAAAAAAGAAATGAACTCCTTAAAATTAAAAATCCAGCACAAAAGGAAAACCCCTTCATTTAGTCTCCTTGTTATAAGCACTTTCACATCTTTCTACAGGCAAAATGTGACTAGGAAGAGGTTTCCTCCAGAGCTCCCTTTAGAAAAAACCCAACTTATTTTTAGTGCTATCTTTCGTGTTTATTTCACCTTCCCCCTCCCTCTTTTTTTTGCTTTTTGAAGGGGGGAAGGTAGGGCAATTGGAGTTAAGTGACTTGCCCAAGGTCACATGGCTAGTTTTATGTTAAGTGTCTGAGGCTGGATTTGAAATCAGGTCCTCCTGACTTCAGGGCAGGTGCTCTATTCACTGTGCCACCTAGCCACCCCATCACTTTCCTTTCTAAATATAAACTGTGTCCCTCTCCTCTGCAATGAGTCATCCCCTGTAACCCAAAAGAAAAAAAAAGGAAAAAACCAAACAAGTTCATCAAAGCTAAGGCATATATAATAGAGTCTAACTGCATATCCAATGTTCCACATCCCTGGTCCCCCACTCCTTCATTTTCCTATCTCTTCTACTAGGGAAAGCTCTGATTTCTCTTCATTCTTATTCCTTGTGCTTTCCATTTGTGTTACTAGGTGGTCACTGTGTCTGCTGTTTTAGTGGTTGTACTCACTTTATTCTGCCTTAATTCATACTGATTCATTCATACAGTCTCCATGATTCCCAACCTCTTATCTGTGACATATTATATGGTGACTTGACCATGTCAATATAAGACCAGGGCAGGATCTTCTAAGTATTAGTGAATACATGAGGAAAACAGAATCCCTGTCAAAATATGAACAGCAAACAAACCCCAAACCTCAGCTTGGCCCCTCTCACCTACCTCCAGGATCTCCAATAGCTATCAGAAGATCTTGAGGTCACTCACAAGGAGTAATGGACACCCAGGGCTTCTCCTGAATTCACATAAACCTTGTATTGTTGGTAAGAGGCTGAACTTTGTCGAAACACCTTATCTTAAGCTGCCCATTAAAAATAAGCTTGCCAAATTTAAACAGGCTGCATCAATTTGAGACAAATTACCACTTTTATGCTACCTAACCAAAGTTCTTTTGGCAGAGGATGACGAGCATCCTGTGTTCTTTGGTATAAATTATGAAACCATACTGGAGCAGGGCGGTGTATAGTCCATGATGGGGAGGAAGGAAGGGTAGATTGTTCTGTCTGTATTTCCCTGAAACCTTCATTCCTCTAAGCTCTGGCTTGAGGGGCTATGCGGCCTTCATTTTGCTACTCATTATCTCATAAGTTGATATGGAGAAGGTACTAGCCATGGAGGTGTCAGGAAAGGCAATGTGGAGAAGCTGGCACTAGAGCTAAGCTTTGAAGGAAGCTAGGGATCTATGAAACAGAGGTGAGAAGGGAGAGCATTCCAGACATGGAGACAGACTGTGCCAAGTTGCAGAGATGGGAAATAGAGTGGCACAAAAGGGGCGCCATAAGCAATCGAGTTTGGGTAGATGGCGAGTAGTGTATGTAATAAAACTGGAGAGGTAGGCCATAACGCAATGGTGAAAAGCTTTCTATACCAGACATGAGCTTATATTTTGTCCTAGAGGGAAGGAGGAGCCAGTGGAGTTTCCTGAGTAAGGCAGCGACATGGTTAGACGTGTGCATTAGGAATATCAGTTTGATAGCTATATGAAAGATGGATTGGGGAAGGGAGAGGCCAGAGGCAGGGAGGCCAATTAGAAGGCTGTTATAATAGTCCAGGCAACAGTTAATGATGTCCAGATGGCAGCTTTGTGAGTGGAGAGGAGACAAATGTGAGCTATATCGAAAAGGTAGAATCAACAAGATGACAGCTAGCTAGATATAAAACCTAAGTGAGAGGAGATAATCAAGTATGACTTCTGGAACTAAAAAGAGGTTGTTGACTTTGACAGAAATAAAGAAGTTAAGGAAGGAAAAAGATGTGGAAAAAATGATGAATTCTTTTTTGGGGGTACTTGGGGTTGAAATAGGCAAGTAGGGATGTGAGTCTAAAGTTCAAGAGAGAATGAGGCTGGATACAGAGATCTGGAAGTCATCATTGAACCTGGGGTAGCTGATGAGAGCACTGAGAGACTATCCCTTCCAGTTTTTTTATTCACCATGGATTAAATTTAGGGGCCTGGCAAATATTCAATCAAATGAACCTCTGAGGAAGCTTGGGGTAATTGATAGAGCACTGGACTGGGAGCCAGGACGTTTGGTTTCATATACTATCTCAAATATTTACTAGCTGTGTGACCCTATGTCCCACTGGTTCCTTCTGTCACCTTCCACCCACTGCCACCCATAGCCCTGGTCTTGCCACAGTCAACCAGCCACAAAACACACCCATACACATACAAGGGCTTAATTCTCAACAAAAGTATACTACCTATGTATCCAAATGAAGACTCCATTGGCTGACAAGTCTTCCTTCTTCTTTTCCCATACATTTCTAGTGCCTGGCAGCTTTTCTAGGTTAAAGGTATGGCACAGCCAGAGGAAACTTGCTCACAAAGATTGACTTCATTTGAAAGAAATAGTGATAAAATTCTGTCCCAAGGCCTCCCACTCCTCTCACTGGGGACATACAGAAATGTCACTGATGTGTGTGACATCCAGTCCTCTAGACCTCTTCAGAGGATGTCTAGTGTTCTTTTTCCTTTAAAGCATCATGTGACCAGAGAGGGTGAAGGACTTATTTTTATGAGTGCAATCTGAAATCTCTGAAGGTTTCATCTGGAGACAGTTATGCCAGGTAGTTGGGGGAAAGAGTACAACAGCCCCAAAAGATTTTTTATCTTTATAAGAAAAGAGCACTGAACACTGCCAGTGGTCTACAGTCCTTACCTTTATGCAAATCTGGGCTGCTGAGCTCCAATTTTTATTTATTGAATTTTGGTTTTAAATGGTGACTTTTCTCCCTGAAGGATCTGACCTCCATTGTTTATCTGCACAGTGTGAGAGCCTGTGAAAGTCATCGGCAACAAAACAAAACTCCCTGAGTCCAGATCTCAGTGTTCAGCCTTTTGAGTTCAAACCTGCACATTCTTTTCCATCCTGCATCTGAAGCAAGCATGTGGGACCTGACCAAGTTCATGGAACGCAGAAGTTTTTGGCAAAAAGAAATCTGTCAGGGCCCTGGGCCAAAGCCCAGCTGTGGGATCCACAGCTTTGGCCCTAAGCTGCTTGGGAAGATTCTGATGGAAAGATGGTCCTTCTTTTCACCAAAGCCAACCTTCCTCCTTGTACCTTTGATCCTTCTTGTGTCTTCTGACATATTAACCCCATAAGCATCCACACCCACATACATCCCCCCTATCCTTAAAAAACAACCCAACCCTCCTTGGTCCCTCTCATCCCCTCAAGCTATCTTCTTCTCCCTTTCTCATCCAAATTCCTAGAAAATGTGATTTATATCCAGTGTCTCCATTTCCTCTCCTTTCAGTTTCTTCCCAACCTCTTGGAGCCTGACTTCCAACCTCATCATTCACCTGAAACTTCTTTCTCCAAAGGAACAACCGATCTCTTACTTGCCAATTGTAATTCCTTTTCTCAATCCTCCTCCTTCTTGACCTCTCTGCAGACTTTGACACCCTCCTCTGGGTTTTCATGACGCTGCTCTGTCTTGGTTTTAATCCTTCCTGTCTGAATGCTCCCAATTATTTATGTCCCACTGTCTTACTATGGGTGTAACCCAAGGATCTGTCCCCAGCTTTCTTCTCTCTCTAGACTCTTCCTCGGTGACCTCATCAAATTCCATCTTTCCATGAAAGCCTTATGTTCCAGATCATCACCTTTTTGCTAATGACTCCCACATCTGTATATCCAAGCCTTGATCTCTCTCCTGAACTATAGTTCCAACTTCCCTTCCAGCATTTTGAACAGGATGTGCCATCATTCCCCTTTGTTGTCTCCCTCATTAGAATGTAAGCTCCCTGAGGGCAGAAACTCTTTGCTTTTCATTCCTGTATCCCCATAATTTAACACAATACTTTGCACATAGTAAGCCTTTAATAATTTTTTTATTTGTTCATTTATTCATTCATCTCAAACATGTCTAAATTAGATCGCATTATCCTCTCTGACTTCTTTTCCATACTTCCTTATTTCCATCAAGGGCACACCATCCTTCCAATCACCTAGTCTCACAACCAGAGTCAGCCTCACCTCCTCTATTTGTAACCTGTCTTCAACCTACTTTTCCAGGCTTGTTATGTATAACCTCCCTTCATGCTTCTTAACAGTCCAGTAGCCCAACTGGTCTTCTAGATGTTCCCCCCCATGACATTCCACTTCCTACATGCATACCTTTGTAAGAGCCATCCCCCTCACCTCAACTGTTCTCCTTCATCTTCTTGGAATTCCGAGCTGTCTTCAAGGCTCAACACTAGCACCCCTTCTTAGACATTCCTGACCCACCCTGCCCCACCTTCCCTACAGTTGTTACCACTTCTATCCTCACTCCTAAATTAGCTTACGTTTCCTTTGTATATAGTTTGCATTTATTTATTTGCATACAGTGGATCGTAGGAGCATAGATTCAGGGTTGGAAAGGACCACAGAAGTCATCTAGTCTTTTTTCTAGTTTTATTTTATTTTATTTATTTATTTTTAGTTTACAACATTCAGTTCCACAAGCTTTTGAGCGTTACATTTTCTCCCTCTTCCTCCCCTCCCCCCTCATCAAGATGGCATGTAATCTCATATAGGTTCTACATATACATTCATATTAAAAATATTTTCACAATAGTTACGTTGTAAAGAAGAATTAGAACCAGTGGAATGAACCATGAGAAAGAATAAACAAAGCAAAACAAAAAAGAGAGAGGGCAAATAGTATACATCTACCTGTATTCAGACTCTATAATTCTTTCTCTGGATGTAGATAGCCTTTTCCATCATGAGCCCTTTGGAAGTGTCTTAGAACCTTGCACTGCTGAGAAGAGCCAAGTCTATTGAAGTTAGTCATCACACAATGTGGATAGCCACAGTTGCAGTCCTGTGTACAATGTTCTCCTGGTTCTGCTCCCCTCACTCAGAATCAGTTAGTCCTTCCAGGTTTTTCTGAAGTCCTCCTGCTTATCATCTCTTATAGCACAATAGTAGTCATCTAGTATTAATACCCTTTTGCAGATAACTGGACCAAACAGTTCCTGCCCTCCAAAGATGTACACTCTAAGACTGGATTTCCATGCCAAATCCCTGTGTGACCCCAAGCAAATCACTTAGTCTCTGTTTTTCTCAGTTTACCTCTCAGTAATCCACCTTGTCCTATTTTATGGGTACTGTTAGATTTCAATGAGTTAATAAATCTAAGGATACTTTGAAAATTATAAAGCTATATTCTAATGTAAGGGATTTATTACAACACCAAAATATCTGAAGTGAAAAACAGTCATTCATTTTTTTCCAAAAATTCAAATATTTTATATCATGAAGATAAGATATCGGAGGCGAACAATTAAAATTTTCTCTGTGAAGGAGAGATTCAGATTCTGAGTAAACCCAGCTTAATGAGGATGAGTCATGACGACAAGGGGCAAGGATTGGAAATTGCAAAAATCAAGTTGCTCTCTAAAATAGCTCCCCTTTCAAGATAAAAGGCTAATGTAGGGGGCTGGGAAGGCGGAAAGGTAGAAATTTTGATAATTTTCCATTCCTTTGTCTTACATATTTGTGGCCCCTGGAAAACGCTCTCCTCTACCTTATAAGGAAGATTCCCCCAGAGGAGAGCCACCCTAGCTTTAAAGAAAGAAGGAAGGAAACAAGCATTAAGTACGTACCATGTACCTGGCACTGGGTTAAGTGCTTAATAAATATTATCTCATATGATCCTCTCAAGAACCCTAAGAGGTGGGTGCTATTCTATATACTAGTAAGTGTCTGAGGCTGGGTTCAAACTCAGGGCTTTCTGACCTCAGGTCTAGCACTCTATCCACCACACCACCTAGCTATCTCTGTGTACGCAGAAAGGTAGTTTATGAGCATACATCCACCCAAACCAGGAGCTCCTGCTGATATGTTTACCTTTAATAGCCAAAGGATGCATTTAGTTCAAAGGAAAGGCATCTAATGAAAATGGCATAATAAGAAAAAGAAACCTGGGGCACACTCTCCCACCTATACACACAACATTGATGGGAAGAGGGAACATAGATGGTAAGGCATAGCCATAGAAAACACGTGGCCTGGATATATATCATAGGGAACCTCTGTGGCCATCAGCAATGCACAGTGGGGCAACCCACCCCCCTGACACTGCAGAGCTGCTATTTTTTTCCAGTGATGTCACTTTGTTGCTCTCACTGGGCTTGCTCCCTTCTGGTCTCCACTGGACACTGTTCTATTGGATGCTGTTCCACTGGACACACAATCTATGCCAGACACTACAGACTCATCTCTGCTGGACGCTACTTTGTTGGACAAATAATCTGTGCTGATTGCTGCTCTACTTCCAACTTTTGGCTTCAGCCAGTAGTCTTTGGCTACAGGACTACGTCTCTAACATGCTCTTTCAGTTCAAAGCCAGAGGCTTTTTATAGCCCTTTATAAAAATCAGTCACCCCCATCATAGACTATCAGAAAATCTTCCCTATGAAAAAAACTTGGGTTTTTTTCCTATGAAGAGTGAGCTGCCTTCTGAGTCTTAGATAGGAAGTTTCTCATCTCCCTAGCAGGTATATCACCCATTCTAGTGTCAAACTCTTTAGAACAATTCTATTCATTGTTCTCTGTAGGTCAGCATACAGCTACTCAAACCAGGAGCCCCCATTGATAACATTTACCTTTAATAGCCAAAGGATGCATCTAGTTCAAAGGAAAGGCATTTAATGAAAATGGCACAATAAAAAAGGAATAATGAAACATTTGCCCCATAAACCTGGGGCACACTCTCCCACCTATACACACAACATTGGTGGGAAGAGGGAAACACACATGCTAAGGCATAGACATAGAGCACAATCAATCTCTCTTTTCTTTGAACTAAACTTTTTGGTCTATGGACTTGAAGTCTCTATGGGCTATCTCACTCCACCTCATGGTAAGCATTTTCTATACCTCTTGATTTTAACTTATGAAAGCTAGATGATAAACTATGTAAGGGCTATTTGCCCAATAAATACCAAACAATTCAGAGTTTCTTTTATTTTATTTTTTATTATGAACTTAAATTTTAAAAAGCACAAACATTTTAGTATTTTGAAAAAGAGGATTATGCATGTAACTATGAATTTCTGTTATCTACAGACTTTTTAAAAAAACTATATTCTAAATCTAATACAGTGCTAACAGTTTGAATTTCTTTTGTGTGTTTTAAATGTTTCAATGATGCTCTTCTTTTTTCATTTCTGTCACCATCCACTAACTCACTCCATCCAAACAGAAGTTCTTCCTTAACAAATAAGTTAAATAAAACAAATTCATATATTGGCAGTGTCTAAAAATGTCTCATTCTGTACCTCCACTCTATCCTTTCTCTGTCTAGAAATCATAGGCTTTGTTATCAGTCTTCTGAAATTGTGATTGGTCATTAATTGAGAAGAGTTGTGTGTAGTCTTTTAGATTTCTTTGTCTTTAGATTCTTGTGGTCATTCTGTAAGTTGTATTCTTGGTTCTGCTTATATCACTGCATTAGTTCATCTAAATCTTCTTGGGTTTCTCTGACTTTGTCATATCTGTCATTGTATATGATTCAAAATTTTTCCATTACATTCACAAGGCTAATGTATTTGTTCAGTTATTCCCTACCTGATGGACACTTGCTTTGTTTTGGGTTTGTTCTTACCATACAAAGGACTGCTACAACTATTTTTGAACATGTGGATTCTTTCCCTCTGTGCTTGAGCAGGTGTATGACAAGTAATGGTATTGCTTGACCAAGTTCTCCAATTTTCTAACTCTAAGCGTCTTCTGTGCTCTTGTATAGATGAGTGAGCAGGAGAAAAGTGTGTGTGCATGTACACACAAGCACACATGCACACACATACACACACACACATACACACAGACAGACACCCTAAACTCAAGGGGCAAGGTCATGGTCTCCCATATCTTCTCAACCAAATTCCTGGTCTTTCACTTGTAGATATAGCCAGCTAAAGCTGAGAGGGCTTTCATACATCCTTATATCTTAAAATCTTATTAAGTCCGTGTATCTGCCCTAGTATTTGACCCGATTCTTTAGTTCACTTCAGTGCCTGTTGATTTATCTGCCCAGCTATGTGATACCAGTTTGGATTTACCAACATTGTTTTGTTTGGTTTTTGGCAGGGTCGCCATGTGAAGACTGGACAGTTGGCAGCTGTCAAAGTCATGAGTGTTTCAGAGGTGAGTGTGAGTTTCTTTGGTGCCACTTGGGTGGGCTGAGTTCTTGGTGTTGGCCACAAATGAATGGAGGTGGTACATACCAGGAGAAAGCTTGTAGCAAGAAGAGTCTGAATCCTGATTGTGCTAGTCACTTCTACTCTCTAATCCTCAGTTTCTTCCTCTATAAAATCAATTTTGTGCAAAATTTGGTGAAACCTATTGTTTAAGGTTATGTGGGATGGAAAACCAATTGTCTGAATTTTTCATTTTTAACCAATTATATTGATATTTTATAGGTATAACCTAAAAATAGACTCCAGACTTATGTATACTAAGAGTATTCTCAGTTACTTTTCTTCTTAACCTTTGCCTCAAAGGCCAAATTTCTCCAAGTTAAAAAGTTATATATATATATGTGTGTGTGTGTGTGTACACATATATACATATACATATATATGTATATACTGAATAACTAGTAACATAAGAACAAGCTATCAAATTATAAAACAAGGGGTCAAATTTTTACGTCAAACCCTGAGACTTTAGTTATTCTAGTTTATTAAAATTAAAAGTCCATAGAAAACACATGCAGTAAACAGGGGGTGGGTTCTCCATGTTTTATTAGTCTGTGATAATGACTGCAAGTTCTCTGCCAGTCCACTTCTAACTGATTCTCTGCTTTCAGAGATAGTAAATGGAAGATTTCTTGCAGCCATGCTGTCCACCCCATTTCCTCTTGTCTTTTTCCTTTTCCTGCCTCAGGACAGGGACTACTGTCTTCTCAGTCCTATTTGAGCTGTAAATTTTGCATGCAGTTGCTGACAGGTGAGCAAGTGGGACAGTTGAATTGGCAGTGCTGTTCCCGCTGACATGAATAAAATGGTGTCATAGTTCATGATGTGGTGTCTCAGATGTTGCTAGGCACTGAGTTCTTGGCCCATCTGTGATCCAGAGTGGTGTGAGTAACTTCACCTTCCTAAGATATTATGAGCATGAACATTGCAAAGGTCAGATTGGCTCCCATGGGTCCTGAAGGAAAATTCTCAACTAATCTATCTGTTAAAAAGCTACATATTTCCCTGAACTGTTGTCAGTTGAATCACGTAGTTTTTTTTTTTCATTTTATTCGGGGAATTATTATGAGGTAGTGTTTAGAAAACTGGGTGCTTTTGATTTGGCCGGTGGGTAATATTTCAATTCTCTTCCAGCAGAGAGGATTTTGTTCACCTCTATCACTTCTGCCACTAATTACTTATATGACCCTGGGCGAATCACTTAAACTCTCTGGGCCCCAGTTATATCATATATAAAATGAAGGGATTGACCCAGATGCCCTCTGAGGAGATAGGAGCATCAATATAGGGCCTCTGAAGTGACCTCAGAGACCAACTAGTCCAACCCCTTCATTGTAGAGATGAGGTAACTGGAGCCCAGAGAAGGGAAGAGGATGGCTAAATTCATACAGGTAATAAGTAGCAGAGGCGGGATTTGAACCTAGTTCTTTGACTCCAGATCTGCATGTCAATAGTTAATAAAATCTTACAAAGTTCCTACTTTGCACCATATACTTTGCTAAGCACTGGGGATACAAATACAAAAACAAAAAAGGCATTGCCCTCGAGGAACTTACAGTCTAATGGGGAAAGATGACATACAAAAGGATCTGATCAAGGGGACAGGAGGGTACTCAACTAGAGGTGTCCCAGAGTAGAGCAGCCAGGTGAGAAACAAGGAGATATTCTGGACCCAAACTCCTTCCAGAAATGAAGACATTGTAGTTCATGGCGTCATTGAGCCATGGTTATCAATGAGGTGGAAGACCAAGGCTGGCTGGATTTCTTGCAGGATGATCAGGTCTGCCCAGTAATGAACTTCCCAGGGGCATGGTGAAGAAGTCAGAGAAATGCCTGAGTAGCACAGCCAGTGGAGAAATGAATGTCTTTCCATAGTACCAAGTCCATTCCAACTCCACCATTCTTGGATTCTTTGGGTTTCCAACCTCAGAGTCATCCCTAGCCCATCACTCTCCCTCATTTCTCAGATCCAGTCAGTTACCAAGTCTTGATGATTGTGCCTCCTCAGCCACTCTTCTAGTTCAGGCCCCAGTCATCTCCAGCCTGAACTATTGCAGTGGCCTCCTAGCTGGTTCCCCTACATCCTGTCTCTACCCACTCTTATCCAGCTTCCACACTGCCAAAAGTGATATTCTTGAAGCACAAACCATTCCCCTGCTACAGAAGCCTCGTGACTTATATTACCTTTGGGATCTCCAGATATATCTTTGGGTCCCTGTTACCATTGGAATCAAACACAAATTTCTTTGTTTGGTCTTTAAAGCCCTTCACAGTCTCACTTTACCCTACCTTGCCAGGCTGATTACACATTATTCCTTTTCATTCACTCTATGTTCCAAACACAACATTCCATCTCTTTCCTCTATACCAGTAGAGTCAAATGCAAATCGAAGTGAGGCCACTAATCTGAACCTAAGGATCCTTGCAGGTGACATATTGACTTAGTTTTAAAATGTAACATTATTTATGTTTCATTGTATTTTTACTTATTTTGTTAAATATTTCCTATTTACATTTTAATTTGGTTCAGTCCACAGTCAGGAGTATTGTGGGGTGCCCTGGCCAATTGTTTCACATCACTGTTTTATACCTTTGAATTTGTTGTGCCCAAGCTTGGAATGCACTTAGAACTCCTGGCTTCCTTCAAAGCTAGGCTCAGGTGCCACCCCCTACTAGAAGCCTTTGAGGATTATCTCAGGTTGTAGTGTTTTCTTCCTATCCCCAAGTTACTTTGTACTTTCTTTGTATGTATTTTTCATTTCTTTACTTGTGTGTGTATTGTTTTCCCTCCTCCCCCATAAAGTGTAAGTTCCTTGAAGGCAGGAGCTAATTTTTTTTGTCTCTGTATCCCTAGTACCTAGCATAGTGCCTGGCACACAGTAGGCACTTAAGAAATTGAATGAACTTGGAGGCAATGGCTTTAAATGTGGGTTTAGATCCCAGCTCTGCCACTTATTAGCTAGATTTCACCTTCACCTTTCTGTACCTCAGTTTCCTCATCCATAAAATGAAGAGACGGAGCAAAATGATTCCTATTTCCAACTTGAAATCCTAGGATCTCATGAAAGGTTGTTTCAATTGCTTTATCATCTCCTAAGAGACCTTGAACTAAATTTCATCAGCAGGACAGTGAGACCTTGGGAACATTTAACCCATGGATGATTAGTGTCAGTTGTCTATGTTAGAAGAGAAAAAAAGGTCATATTTTCCTTACATCAAACTGTGTTTTTCTAGTTAGTGCAGCAGTTAAATCTGTTACTATGAATTCAGTGCCAGGTTTCTGTATATATAAGCATCTGGTCATTTTCATTAGGACTATTAGTTTAAATTGAGAATAATATTCTGTTCTCTGACTGAAAGTTCTTTCCCAAGACCATGAATCATTTTCATCATGTCCCATTAGGGACAGGGAAGCTTTTGATGTCAGCTTTATAAATTTGAAGATCTTAGCCCTATTAAAGGTGTAGGTGGATAGAATACTGAACCTGGAGTTAGGAAGGCCTAGATTCAAATCTTACCTCAGGCACTTAGTAGCTGTGTAACTCTGAGCAGGTCACTTAAACTCCTTGGGCCTCAGTTTCCCTCTTGGTAAAATGAGGGGGTGGACTTGCTGCTGTATGAAGGCACTTCCAGCTCTAGACCTAGGACTCTAAGAAGTGATTTTCCAGTGTGAGTTTGTGGGCAGAAAAAGACAGGCATTTCTCAGGACTCAAGTTTATGGCTAGTTCTAGGAAAGACACTGGGAGTAGCTCTCAGAAGTATAACCTAAGGAACCTGACAAGCCATCTCTTGTGGCTCAAAATAGAAGCCAAAAACACAAGTCTCCACCTTCAAAGAGCTTCTGCTCTGGCTGGGCAGGGACTTTAGTGTCCATCTAGTCCAGCTCCCTCATTTTACAGGGATGGAAACTGAGGCCCTGAAAGAGTACCTTTTAGGATCATAGATCTTGAGGACCCTCATAGAGTTCCTGTGAGGATCATGTGAGATAACATATTTGTAGTGCTTTGCACTGAAGGTGTTATATAAATGTGGGCTATTGTTACTGTTTGAGCTGGAAGGAGCTCAGAGACCAGCTAGTCTACCCCCCTCATTTTACAAAGGGGGAAACTGAGGCCCAGGAAGGGAGAGGGACTGTCCCAGAGTCACAGGATCATATGGATCAAGAGCTGGAAGGCCACTCACACAGATATTAAGTATCAGAAGCAGGATTCAGACCCAGGTCAACCACCTCGAGAGCCAGGCAAGGCTCTTTGCATTGTATGATGCTGTTCTCCTTGAAATAGAGACAAGATCAAATCAGTACATGATCAGATTTACCAGACTGTATGGTACATGGTGAAGAGAAAAACCCATTGCAATGAATCCACTTGATTTCCATTCAAGAAGCATTTATGATGTGCCAGGCACCGGGGATACACAGAAGACAATCAAACAGCCCTCTCTCATTTGATTTGGTATATTGTTGTCATTAGTTTTTTCTGAGTCTTTCTCCTGCCCCTTATCCTCACGTCATCCCCTCTCCCAAAGCCTACCCAAACCCCCATATACCAACTCTGTGGAGTCACTTTTGGTGCTGGAGTTATGTGTGATGACTGGGGTAGGGAAGGTATATAGTTTCTTTGTCTCTAAAGTAAATCCTCAGGAGACAGCTTGGTCTTTCAGTGAATAGAGTACCAGGACAGGAATCAGGAAGACTCATCTTCCCAAGTTCAAATCTGGCCTCAGACGCTTACTAGCTGTGTGACCCTAGGCAAGTCACTCGTTCTGTTTGCCTCGGTTTCCTCATCTGTAAAATGAGCTGAAGAAAGAAATGGCAAACCTCTCCAGCATCTTTGCCAAGGAAACCCCAAATGGGGTCACTTGCTTAACAACAGCAAGTAAATCCTCACTGTAAGTGACCGTCTCCTCCTGATGAAATGCTGGTTGTGACAACAGCAGGAGCCTAACTGGGCCCAACTCAGGAAATGGTGCCCCCATATGAAGGGTCTCAAGGAGAGAACCTGGAGGGCTGGCCATGGGAGCTTTGGCTGAGATTTCTTTCAAATTCCTGCTGAGTCTCTCAACTAGCATCCTCTCACAAAGGCTACCTTCCTGTTAACTGTTAAGGCATACATAGCAGGGCTTTCCAAACCAGTCTGACTGGACTTTCCCTATTAGGGACAGAGATTAGGGGAGCAACTCCATACAGTAGGGGAATCCCTCTTTAGTAAGTTTTTCTAGTGCATTCCCCCTGGAATTTTAGTCATTCCCCTTAATCACATATTATTCACTTAGAAAAATGACCCCTATATAAAGAACCAGCTACTTCAGTGAGTCAAGAAAGAATGTCTAGGAAGCATCTCATCTTTCTCAAGTCAGTCATCTAGAATCCTCAGGGATAAGAACTGTGGGAACTACACCCCATGATATTTCTGTCAATGGTGTGTACTTAGATGTGAATTAGTGATGGCAAAGTCTAACTGGATTTGGTTTAGAAACAGGATGCACCCATGTTGTGGAAGTTAGCAAATTAAACACTACACAAAGAGCACTAGGCCAAGAGTTAAGAGATTTGGATGGGATTTAATAGGCTCAGAGGATTCTAGATCCAGAGCTAGAAGGGTCCTCAGATGCCATCTTAGGTCAACTTTTTTATTTTACAGCAGAGGAAACTGAGGTGAAATGCTTTGTTCAAAGTCACACAGTTAGTATGTGTCTGAGGTCTGGAACTTTGGTCTATCCCAAGAGCCATGCTTTTTTTGGTATGGAGATAATCAAGCTCAGTAATATTATTTATTCTTTCAGGTATGTAAAAATACTAGCTCCAGAGAAAGCCTCTACAGATACCGTTGGAAGAGCAACGTATTTCCCAGATCAATGAATATAGCCACTGTCAAGGATAGTAGTGAAGAGGGTGCCCTTCCCAGGAGTAGAATGCATCACCATGCAAGACGGGTGAAATGAAGTTGGAGGCTTTTGGGGGTCTTATTGTATTTGGGGAAGAGGGCTTTCCTATACTTCCTCCAATCTTCCCCTTCAGGCCTGTTCCCACCTTGGGCAGAAGGTGGGAAGGAAGGCAGGCAGCCAGGCAGGTTGGCTGTTTGTATTTGAGGGAGCCTCAAATTGTACAGCAATCCAGACCTTCCAGGATTCCCTTTCCTGTTGCATCCTAGACACTGGGCTGAGAAAGGAGGTAATTCCTCATTAACTATATTGCTCTCTATTAAGGGGCCTGGCCCCATCATTACTCCCAAAAGATAGGTTTTTCTTCCAGACTAGAAAGTAAATGCAATTATAGAAATGAGGATGCTGGAGGATATTAGCGGCTAACACTTTCATGAATTTCCCATTGGGTGGTGCTTTACACACAGGGAGAAAAGCGTCTTTTGCCATTCATTTGGTGTCCAACAGCATATTTAATACTGACACAAAATTCATCCTCTGAGTGAACCCTATAGCTATATATAGCTATGCCTTGCTTCACATAAGACAAGTGTGCCTCAAAAGTTTGTGATGAGGGGCGGCTAGGTGGCGCAGTGAGTAGAGCACCGGCCCTGGAGTCAGGAGTACCTGAATTCAAATCCGGCCTCAGACACTTTACACAAACAGCTAGCTGTGTGACCTTGGGCAAGTCACTTAACCCCAACTGCCCTCCAAAAAAAAAAAAGCAAAAAAAAAGTTTGTGATGATTAAATTTCTAGAAATGCTTTTATGGATTTTGCTATAGAGGTGAATCCTTTTATCAAGTGAAGAATCACCCTCTAATTTGCCCCCCTCCTCCTCCATTGTGCTTAGACTCTGAACCAGACAATTTGGAATATCTTCTGGCTTGCACTGACCTCTGTCACTGTCTTCTTAGGAAACAGCAAGAAGGGTGCAGGGGAAAACAAGGCTGATGAAAGCTTGGCTAAAGACCTATTTAAGTCATATCAGCCCAAGAACATGTAAGGATGAAAGTGGAAGAAGGAAAACATGTAGATAAAAATAGAAAAGGTCTCTCAGGATGACTATAACAAATGATTCTTTACATCAGTGATGGGGAGGCAGTCTACCATGCACAGACTCTGACAACCTAACTCAGGGTGCTGCTTACAAAGTAGAAATGGTAGAATTGGCATTAATGGAAACAAAGAGTGAAAGAAAAGTTAGACTAAACCCATTCATTATACACAATGGAGATAGATACATCTTGGATGCTGAAGGTGACAGTTTTCAGAGGGACCAATTATCTAAAAGATGCCAGATTATAACTTCCCCAAAAAGGCAATGAAGATATGTTTGATAACTCTTAACTCAAATGCTTCCTTTTCTGTTTTTATACCATTTTAATGTAAATAATCAAAGCATATCAAGGGATTATGTGATGAGGATATGAGGAGGGAATAGGAAGTCTTTTACAGATGATCTTCCACAGCAGACCACCTCTGTACAGTAACAGAATTACCCCCAAAGTGCAGAGAATGCAAGAAGCCACTGTTTTTGTTGTTTAAGTATAAAAAAGAATTTGATTCAGGCAAACACAATGCTACCTTAAAGGTTTTCCTCCCACAAAATATCTCCAAGCCACGTGTGAAAATTATACAAGATTACTTGAAAGAAACAACAACAAAAATAATGTTGTTCAAAAACCCTCTGATTATAAATACCAGGCAAGGCATAAAATAAGGAGACATATCCTCATCAAACGTGTGGGCTGCAGTGAGGGACCAAAAGAGTGGCTGCCTATAGATGGTGATATAGTTGGTGGACATTGTTGTACTGATTATAGCAAGTACAAGAACACTTAAGAAGCTTCTAAAAGATATCCATAATTATCAATGTGTTTCCATTAATAATAGGCATGGATATATATGGAGGAATATATGCATGGATACATGCAGGAGAAGCCAAGTGAATAAAAATTGCCTATTTATAGACTATGATATATATACAGTTGGATTACTATCCATAGAGCCTACTTGCTTTTCATATATTTTATACTACAGATATTTGTGTATGTTCTAATCTAACAGAGCAGTAAACGTTTGTGTGGTAACAAAAAACAAATAAACTTGGAAACAAAATGGGTTCTCATTGATTGAGATATGGCTAAATAAATCATGCTATATCTGTGTAATGGAACACCCACTGTAAGAAATAACAAATATGAGGAATTAAAAAAAATATATAGGAAAACCTGTATGAACTAGTGTAGAACAAAGTAAGATGAACCAGAAGAACCTGGTTCTCACAGTGACCACAATGATGTAGATGAAATCAGCACTAAAAGAAAGGTCAGCTCAGATTAATTGCAATGACCAGTATTGTTCCTGGAAGACAGATGATAAAATATACTTTCCTCTTCTCTTTAGAAAGGTGGAGAAGAGGGGCCTATAAGTGAAGAATATTGCATATGCTATCCAACACAATCATTTTATTAGTCAGTTTGGGGGGGGTTTGCATTTTGAAGGGGAGAGAGCAGGGCGATTGGGGTTAAGTGACTTGCCCAAGGTCACACAGCTAGTAAGTGTTAAGTGTCTGAGGCCATATTTGAACTCAGGTCCTCATGACTCCAGGACCAGTGCTCTATTCACTGTGTTACCTAGCCTCCCCTTATTAGTCAGTTTTACAAAACTGTTTTTCTTTCTCACATGAGAGGATTTAGTATATGGTTGTATGGGGCACACATTTAGAAATGGCCATGATATAAAAACAAAAGACATAAATACAAAAAATTTTGAAGATACCCTTGAAAGAGAAAATTGAAATGCAACACAAAAGTTCAGTGATCCAACAAGAAATAACAGAACCATCGAGAGACAACAAAATTGAAATAAAACATGAGGTTTTAACAAGCTAAGACAATTGACGAGTAATACAGAATTAAATGAGACAATCTATGAATTATTGGCCTTCCAGAAACTCGTGATTTAAAAAAAAGTTTAAGTGCAATATTTTGGGAAATCATAAGATAAAATTGACTATAAATATTGTAACTAGTTGACAAAATGCAGATTGAGAGAATCCTCAGAACTCCACCAAAGATAGACCATTGGTTGAACATAGCCGGAAATTTAGTCCCCAGGCCCCAGAGTATCTAGGTCAGAAAGAAAATATCATTAGCAGCCAGGAAAAGATAGCTCATGTACCAAGGAACTCCTATCTAAACTGTCCAGGGAAAGAAATGAAAGAAACCAAGAAGCAATAAAAATGGCTTGCACTCAAGGATAATTTTTCCTGCAAAGTTAAAATTAACCTTAAAGGGGGAAAAAGAGGAACTTTTAACAGAATTTATGATATTTAAGTCTTCTTTTTAAGAAAATCAGTACTGAAAATGATGTTTGAAATAAAAATACAGCATACAAAAGAAACTTAAGAAAACTAATCAAGTCCTCATAGCTTGAGACAAATCCACATGACTCAATAATGTTGTAATGATTCCTTGTATACTAAAGGAAAACACAAGTCTACTGTCTGTTTGGAATCTCAGTTCATCTAAAGGTTATTGAAGGAATAAAGAGAAAAAACATGGGATTAGGTTTTCAAAAAGAAAGATCTTAGAGGAGAAGGGAAGGAGAGTAAGGCACTTAGTGTTTCTTGAAATTGGGATGCCACCACTGAAGCTCAAATCAAAAGGTAGGGCGGTGGGATAAATGGGATTTCAGTATTCACACTTTTACTTGCACTGGGCAAGGGAAGTATAAAAAGTAAAAGTAGAAAAAATTAGCAAGCTGGTTTAGAGAGGTAGAAGAATGGTATCTGAATCTAAGGAAGGCAGCAGAGGATAGAATTGTTTCTTGTTAAAAAAAAACACAACCCACATATACATACATACAGTTGTTGTTCAGTTGTTTTTTTAGTTGTGTCTGACTCTGTGTGACCTCCTTTGGGGTTTTCTTGGCAAAAATACTGAAATGTTTTACTATTTCCCTCTCCAGCTCATTGTACGATGAAGAACAGAGGCAAACATGGTTAAGTGATTTGCCCAGGGTCACACAGCTAGTAAGGGTCTGAGGACAGATTTGAACATAGAAAGATGAGTAATAATCTACATTACAAAGCAGTAAGCATCAAATGAGTTCATGCCACTAACATTCACAGTTATTATTTATTTTTCCCTGCATCAAATCCTATTATATTGGAATAGAAAAGGTCGAGGGGAAAAAAAAACCTAGATAAGCAAGACCCAGAAGCAGCTGAAGCCAGTATTTGATGAATCAAAGAAAATAAATTACTAGTGAAATGAATCAACAAGAAGTTTTCTGAAAACTGGAAAGCAGCTTGGCAGACTTTAGATTTGGACCAGCATTTTACACCATGTACTGAAATGAGCTCAAAGTGGATATGCAAATGAATATAAAAGGTCATGTCATTAAAAAATTAGAAGACAACAAAATCAGATAGCTTTCATAACTATGCATAGAGAGGAAATTCTCAACCAAGCAAGGAATATAGAAATCCTAAGAGACAAGATAGATCATTTTGTTTAAAAGAATTAAAAAGCTTTTGCATGAACAAAATCAATGTAACCAGCATAATAGAAACTGTCATTTCAGGGGAGGGAAGACAATAAGTTTTGTTTCATATAGCTGTGAGAAAAATCTAGTATTCAACATACATAGGGAACTGACAATTATTCAGGGTATCTTAAAACTTTTAGTGCAATTTTAAGTTTTAATAACTTAGGAAAGTAGACATAGGAATCTCAGTCTAAGGCAGCAGAGATAATACTGCTTCCTGTAAAACAAGCCTAATTTTTAAATCTTTATTACTATAATCCTTTTTATATGTCCCTTGTCCAGTACAGGTAAGAATGTGTGTCTTGAAATCCCATTTATCCCACCACTCTGTCTTTTGATTTGATCTTCAGTGGTATTATCCCAATTTTAAAAGCTCTAATAACTTAAAATTGTGTAAAGACTTTCGGGATACTCTCTATAAAACCAAGAGCCATTACTCAATAGATAAATAGTCAAAAGAGTTGAGCAAACTTTTCAGATGAAGAAATGCAAATGATTGACAATAATGTAAAATAATGTAACAAATCATTAATAATAAAGATATGCAAATCAAAAGCACCAAGCCTTCACCTCCAAAATTGGCAAAGATGAAAAAAATTAAAATGATCAGTTTTGGATGGGTTCTAGGAAGAAAAGCACCTCAATATTTTGTTGATGAACCTGTGAACTGGTGTAATCATTCTACAAAAGCATTATGGAATCATGGGAGATAAATCACTAAACTGTTCATAAACTGTGAGGCAGGTATCCCTTACTGGGCCTATACCCCAATGAAAAGAAAGACAGAAAAATCTATATATATAACAAGATATTTATAGCAACACCTTTAGTATTGTCATTCTTCAACCAATTTTTCCTGAGGGCCCCTGGAGAGATTAAGTAACTTGCCTGGAGCCAATCAGCAGAATTAGAATCTAGGTATCCTAATTTTCGGTCTGGGAGCTCTTTCTGTTTGATATACGTTGTTCTCAGCTAGCTATATTCCTTAAAGCTTTAAAAAGAGGTCGTTTTAACACCACTGAATGGAAGTAAGTACTCCATTATACAGCAGGGATAGGGACTGAATCTATGACAACTCATGTCCCCTAAAACATAACTCTATATGATAGAAACCAAATAGAATCTGATCTACAAATTCTGCCTCCGACATATATCCATTTCATTAATTTATAGTAATCATATAGAGTTCATTGGCCATAGGTGTGACCTGGTACAGTTCTTATGCTTTCTTTCTCCTTCGATCTCCAACAGCTCTCCAACATCTTTGAGGCATGTGGTACAGAATTGACAATAAAACTCAATGTCTGTTCTTGTTGTACAGGATGAAGAAGAGGAAATCAAAATGGAAATCAACATGCTTAAGAAATATTCGCATCACAGGAACATTGCTACCTACTATGGTGCATTCATAAAGAAGAATCTTTCTGGCCATGATGATCAGCTCTGGGTACGTGTGGAAACATCCTAGTAGAATATAGTCCCTCTGAGGCCTACAAACTGTTTTGTTTTTGTCTTTAAATCCCCACCATATAGCATAGTGCTTTGCACATAGTAAGCCCTTTATAAATATTTATTGAATTGAATTGGATTAAGAGAGTTCAAATTAGAGCACAGAGAGAATCAATAATACAAGCTTGCTATGAGTTGAGAAGAATCGAGAATATTCCTTTAACGATCATGAGATCATTAACGTTAAGCACATATAATAACCACAGCTAGTGATAAACAAGATAATACCAAGTAGTCCTCCTGGGGGACTGACAAATAATTAACGACAAGTAATATAATGACCAACAAATAATGGATAATTTGTGAGTAGAATTTTGTTTGTATGAATGTGGGCACTGCTAAAATATTTGGAATGTTTCTACTCTATGTTTTGTAGCTAGGTGGTGCAGTGGCTAGAGTGCTGGGCCTGGAGTCAGGAAGACCTGGGATCAAATGTAGCCTCAGGCACTTACAAGCTGTGTGACCCAGAGCAAGGCTCTTCATCTTTATTTGCCTCAGTCTATTCATCTGTAGAATCGGGATAATAATAGCACCTACATCCTGGGGTTATAGTAAGGATCAAATGAGATAATGAAGTGTATGGAACCAAGTGGTAGCTGTCATTATTGTTATTATAATTGTTGTTAAACATTTCACACACACATACACACACATAAACACAAACACACACACACACACACACACTTTTGGTTATGTTGCTAACTGATTAGCAACACCAAATGGTGAGTGATAGCAAAACAGCCCTTCTCTTGTCCATATGATTAAAGATTCCAAATTAATGAGATAGGAATTAAAGCAAAACCTCAATTAAGTGAAACCTAATTAGCCAGAGCCCTTAATCAACCAGAATCTTTGTTGTCCTGAAGTATAAGTGAAATGAGCAATTCACAAGAAAACAAGGTGGGGTCAGAGATTGATTGAAAAAGCTGGGTTCCATTAACATTTGGCCAGGTCTCCTATAGCTTCATCTCCATCTCTAAGATTGTACTGAACAGTCATATCAATGATCCAGTTAGCAAATAGTAATTTTGTTGTGCCCTCTAATACAACGAAGTATATATTATACATATATGTGTGTATATGTGTGTGCATACGTACATATATATGTAATACTCAGTTATTAAACTCCATTGCCCAAACCGTTGCCATTAGGCTTTTACTCTTGGTATCTCTGCTTTTAGGTATATGCTGTTTGTACATATCTTTTAATCTCTTTTTCCTCCCTTCTATTGCCCCAAATAATTTATTATAGTCCTTTCTGTAAACATAGTTGATTCACTGATTGAGAGATTTCCTCTCTTCCTAGAATCTTAAACTCTTCTAAAGCTAAAAAATAATATTATTTCCTATATTGAGTTTTATATTCTTAGTAGTGCCAAGTGAATCAATTATTTCTAGAGGTGATAGTTTACATAGAATAGTTAGTTCACATGGGGGCAGCTAGGTGGCACAGTGAACAGAGCAGCCACCCGGAGTCAGGAGGACCTAAGTTCAAATCCAGCCTCAGACACTTAACACTTACTAGCTGTGTGACCTTGGGCAAGTTACTTAATCCCAATTGCCCTCCAAAAAGCAAAAAATAGTCCACACTTTCTTGCCAATAATCCAGGGACATGTAAGACAAAATAGCTGGGAGGGGTTCAGAACTCTGCCAGCTAATGATCAAGTAATGTAGCCAGATTATAGAGGGTCTGTTTAAGTTCACAGTTCTTTCTCACAATCACAAAATTTTAGAGCTAGAAGGAACATGAACAGTCGTCTAACACATACTAGTAAAAGAATCCCTCGTTACCTTTACATGAAAAAGAATCTGGGGACAGTTTGGTTCAGTGAAAAGAACCTTGGCTTTGGTGTCAGAGACCATGGGTTCAGACCTCAACTCTCCCCCTTCCTGCCCATGTGACCTTAATCATCCTCTGGGCCTCAGGTTCATTACCTTGGAGGTGAATGATGTCAACTAAACGTTCTCTAATGTCCCTACCAGCACGATTTTGCAAGCCTATAAACCATAGCATTCCTAGAAAGTAGTCATCCAGCCTCTTCATGCAAACCTCCCAAGAATGGAGACCCACCCACCTAGGGGTAGTTCTAAATGTTAAACACCAAGCTGAAATCAGCCTCTTCCTAATATCTCCTGGTCCTGTTCTTTGGAGCCAAGCAAAACAAGTCTAAACATCTCTTCCACATGGTAGCCCTTCAGATACTTGAAGACTGCTGTCATGTCTCTCCTGAGTCTTCTCCAGGTTAAACATACCCTGTTCCTTCATCTGATTCCCACATCTTGGTTGTTCTTCCCTGGACATTCTAGAGCTTATTAATGTTATTCTTACTAAGTCGTACCCAACACGGAAGCCTCCAGATGTGGTCTGACCAGGGAATAGCGCAGCTGGATAATCACCTCCCCATTCCCAGAAGCTAGGTCTCTCATAATACAGGTAAAGATCACATGAGCTTTCTTGGTTTCTTCATCACATTGTTGAATCCTATTGAGTGTATAGATTTGCTAAAAACCCCAGATCTTTTTCAGTGAAGCCACTAAACATGTCTGTCACCATCATGGAGTTGCTTTTCTGAACCCTAGTATGAGACTTCATATTGAAGTCTGTTGAATTTCAACTTGGTAAATTTAGCCCAATGCTCTAGCCTGGTAAGACCCTTTTAGATCCTGACTTTGTCACCTACTATAGGGCTTCTTAAAGTTTTTCCACTTGAGACCCCTTTTCCGCATTCTGGCAGCATTTGTTGTCCTTGCATGACTTGATGGCATGTGAAGTGCAAAGGGCACATGCTTTGTGTTCAGTAAAGTTGTGAGATGCAATATGGGCAAGTGCTTCCAGAAACACCTCAGATTCATTAAGCTTTTGATTTTTAATTAAATTTTGGTTGTTGCACATTCAGAAACCTTTTATTGTTGCCAAATTTTTTGTGATCCATATGGGGTTTTGACTCTCAGTTTAAGAAGCTGATCCTAGTACATTAGCTATCCCTCCCAGCTTTGTGTCATTTCCAAATCTGATAAATATTCCATTTATTCCTTTTTGCAAGTCATTGATAAGAATGTTAAATAGCCCAAGGCCAAGCATAGGTCCCGGGGGCTCTCCACTAAAACTCTCCTTCCAAGTTGACACAAAACTATTAACTACTCTTGGAGTCCAAACATGCAACCAATGTTGAATCCAACTTACTGTCCAATCCACACCTCTCCTTTTTTTCCACAAGAATATTAAGAGAGATTTAATCCAATGTTTTGCTCAAATCTGAATAAACTAACTCTAAAGCATTCTTCTGATCTAACAGTTTAGTAACCCAAGGAAAACAAATTTACTTAGGGATGATCTATCCTTGAAAGAGTCATGATGACTCCTCACCCCTTCCTTTTTTTTGTTATTCTTTAATCACCTTTCAAATGATCTAGTCTAAGATTTTCCCTAGGGACTGAAATCAGGGTCATTATCTTCCCCTTTTGGAAAACCAAAACATTTGTCCTTCTCCAGAACTATGATACCTTTCCCTTTCTTCCTGATCTTTAAAATATTACTGATGGTAGTCTAGTAATCATATCATCTTTAAGTACCTGAGGAGGTAATTCATCTGGCCCAGGTTATTTGAAATCATCAAGAGCAGTTTTGGTATCAATTTAGCCATTTTGGTGAGTGGTTCTTCTCCCCAGGGTTCCCAAGATTCTGATCCACTGTTGAATTTCCCACCATTTATTTCCCTCTCTTTCAAAGGAATGTTTCACACTATTCAAATTGAGCCACTTATTCTCTAGTTCGTACATCATCATATTTGGGGAATCCATAAACTTGGAGCCACCATGTTGGTTATCTCCATAGAATGTTAAATCTTGACCTTTACTTGATACTCAGCACATCAAGGACACTATGTCTGCCTTCCAGGAGTGTTCACTTGAGCCAAAAATGCTTCTTTTAGTATTCATATGAACAAAGGAGTTGATGTGGTTGGTTTCAATGTAAGCTGAAAGGTAAGAAGAAATGCCCTGAATTTAGTTGAAGCTTATGTTATCTGTTGCCAAAGGAGAAATAAAGAAATTCTATCAAGAACTCCACAAGACGCTCCAAATCAGGTCAGTATATTCTTTGGTAATTATTGGCTTCTATGCAAAAGTTGAAGGCAGGTCAGGATGGTTAAAAAAACAGTGCTGGAGAATATGATTCAGGTTTAAGAAATGTAAAAGACTAAAAACTCATAGGACAACTAATAGACATAAAATGGCGGAAAAAAACTTTGTCATCTTCTCTACTGTGATCTATTTCTTTCATAAGTGGAGGGGAACCACCCCCACCTTTGGACCTTGATAACTTTGCTGTGTCACATGAAGGAGTGGAAATGGCAGTTGAGAAAATGGAATTGAAAAGAGTGGCTGGACTGTATCAAATATAAGTTGAGAAATTTATGGTGGTTGCCGTACAATCTTGAAAATACTTTTTTTCCCCTCTGGAAGTAGAAAGGAAATAATCACTGAAAATACAAATGACCAAAAACAACCAAGAGAACATCACTAACTTCCAACCCATATGGCTACTTTCTCATTGCTTTGAACACAACAATTAATGCTTTTTAATTCATTCATTCCTCTTTATGAGAATAATCTTTATGCTTAGCAATAATGTAAAAATGTGAAAAGAAAACAGGCAGGCTTTGATAAATGATTCTCTATAGCAGTTGCATAACTGATTGTAAAGTGAAAAAATATATAAGATGCCTTTGCTGTTGGTTGTTTCTACCAAAAAAAACCCCAATATTTGATTCAGTAGAGAAAAATTCAACTTAAAATCTCTCTTCCAATAAGGAACCTCTCATGCATGTACTAAGGTCATACAAGATTCCTTGATAAATGCAGTCATAGAGATAGATGTAACGGCTCTGTGATTATTAATTGCAAGTAAAGTGTCACTGCTGTCATGGAATATGGCTTGTACAGGGTGCAAAGGAAAGAATGATTCCATGTCAGTCTTGGAGAAGTCCTCCAGATGTTCCTCTTTGTGTGTGGTATTGTGCTGACTGCACCAAACCCAAGAATGTTAAAGGACCTCCTGATGAGATCTAGGATTATTCTGAATAGATCAGTCCAACAGACTATACAGAAGAAACTGAAAGGGTGAATGATGCCTATTGTCTCCACTGTCCATTGATTTAGTTCATTAATACCCATATCTGGGACAGTGTATGCAGACAGACAATGAGCTGGGCCAAGAACCGAATAGAAAAAAGAGAGGAGAGCTCAGCTGCACTTGGGAAATTGTGCAGGGCTTTTAATTGATCCCAAGTAGCTTCCCATCACAAAGATCTATCCTTTCAGCACAGATGTTCTCCCACTGCTTCTGTATGGATTCAAATCTTGGAATGCTGCATTCCAGGTTGCAAAGGGCAATGGAGAAACATATGATGGGAACAAGCAGGCTGCAGACTGTATTTTTTGTCTTTCTTTGTATCTCTAGTGCCTAGCATTCCCAACATGTATTAAGCATTTAATAAATGCTTGTTTGTTGATTAATAGTGACATTTCCAAAGGTGACCTATACTTAAGATGTAAAGGGTCACTGAATAAATGTATGGAAAAGGAATTAGAATCATCATTAGACCAGGGAGAGGCCTAACAAATAAATGGCTCACAAATTCCACCATTCTCCACAAAATATAAAAAGACCTAGAGGAAAGGCTCCGGCATGTTGGCTGGATCCTCTATAGAGCGTTTTTGGAAGGACATGGACAAGAATCCCAAAGGCTGCAAAGATTTGGATGAATTGTGAGCTTGACTGATAGATGGAATGGCCACATTCATGTGATCATAGGTTCATCGAAAATTGATGTATGTGCAAACTACACTTAGGAGTAAATGTGCTGGAAAGCATTCATTTACTATTCCAAAGCCAAATAGAAATGGGTTTTGGATTAGCCATTGTTTGTGGTTTATCCATGTATCTGTTCCCCTTCATTAGCATAAATAATCAAGAGTTGGCTACATTCTAAAAAGTCTAAGGGATTTTTTATTGACAAAGTAGTTTAATGGCATGAGCAATTAAGTATAAATATATGTTCTTCTCTTTTATCTGAAATAACATCTGCTATTAAAATAAAGGTTGACTAATATAACTCTATTCTCCTTCACATTGGTCAGGGCACTAGTTAGGGAATTTAGTGCCTGAGGATGAAAAACTAGCCAGTCATGCAGTCAATTCAGTGGCAGCAAAAATAGATTTCCTGAGAAATTGGGTTTATTAAGAAAATAAAATCTGAATGAGACACTATCAAGAGTTTTAAGGCCTAAAATGGACCCACCTTGGCAGCAGTCCCATTTGGAAGGACTTACCCTGCAGGAATGCAATTGATTTTTTTTCCCAGAGTGAGTTTGCTAATCTCTTGGGAAAAATAACCAAGCAGTTGAAGGCCTCCTTGTCCCCATCATAGAGTCAGACAAAAAAACAAATACCTTAAGGACACAGCTCTGAGGTGGAAGTTGAGGTTCCTTAGGCTGTTTTTCACTTATCTCCCTTAGTCAGCCTCTCCCTTCATTACAGATGTTTATCTCCCACTACTCCCCACCATACTACCTCAATTCTGGTCAAACTGTTATCCTCAATGTAGTTCATTTGGGCCATATTCATTCTTGTCTCTAAACATTTGCTTATACCTTTCCCATCTTGAATGATCTCCCCTCTTTCTCTCAGTTTATCTGGACTCTACTCATCCTTCAAGGTTGAGCTGCTCAAGTACCATGTCTCAAAAACTATTTCCCACTCCTCTTATTCACACAGATTCCTCCTTCTCTGAATTCCTGGTACACTCAGAGCTACAACTACATAATTTCTATCTTAGTTATTCTTTAAAGGTTTCATTTATCTTTGTTTCATCTTCCTAACTAGACTATATGTGCTTCAAAGACGGAAGAACAGAAGGGAATAAGCATTTATTAAGCACCTACTATGTACCAGGCATGGTGCTAAGTGCTTTCAAAATATTGTCTTATTTGATCCTCAGAACAAACTGGAGGGGGGGAGGGTAGGTGCTATTATCATCCCCATTTTCCACATGAGGAAATTGAGGCAAGTAGCAATTATATGACTTGCCCAGGGTCACACAGAGAGGAAGTGTATAAGGCTAGATTTTAACTCAGATTTTCCTAGGGGAGGACCTCATCTATAAAATTAGGTGTTTGGATTAGATGAGTCCATTTTAGGCCTTAAACTCTTGATAGTGTCTCTTTGTCTATTTTCTGAAATCCTTTTCATTTCTAGGTCTATGATCCTATAAGAAGAATCAGAAGATATATAGAGGAGGTCCAAGATGAAGGGAAAGGTCTTTGAGAATATGAACTGGGGACTATCCCTGGTCTTATATATTTATTCCTTATATATCAGATACTTACCAAAAATATTCGAAACAATGTGTTTCCAGTTCACAGTTTTCCTTTTTTACTATTGTTACATTGATTTCATTTGTGTAAGAGCTTTCCAATTTCACGTACTCAAAAATGGTCTGTTTTATCTTTTATCATTTCTTGTATCTCTTGTTAGGTTACGTAGTCTCCCTCTAGCCACAGGTTTGAAAAGTATCTGATCTTGTTCTCTTCTATTTTTTTAAAGAGTGTAGCCTATTATAATTCAGACAGCATAACCATTTTGAACATATAGTAATAGTATATGAAATAAGATGTTAGTTGTAACCTAATTTCTTCCAGACTGCTTTCCAACATTCCCATCAGTTCTAGTCTAATATGGAGCTATCCCTCCAACTGGGTTTATCAAACACTTAAGTTAGCGAGTTTGGTTATTTCTAGTGCTTGCTTATCTTATGAGTTATATTAATTAGCTTTAAAAAAAACCTGTTCACTTTTGTACATTTTAATTTTTTTTAGCTAGTACTAACCTTTTATGATTGCTGCTTTATAACATAATTTAAAGTCTGTTATTATTTTGTCTAGCTCTATAAAGTATGCCCTTGGTAGAGCACACTGGTTATTTGATGCTTGGTACCAAGCAAACTTTGTAGTGTGATTGATGTGGCAATAAATTTGTAAATTCATTTAGGCAGTATCATAATTTTTATTGTAGTGAGGTGGCTTAACCTGAGCAATAACTATCCCTCCAATAACTGAGGTTATGTTTTATTTCTTTAAAGACTGTAGTGTAATTATATGTCTTGATTATATCTTGCCAGATTGACTCTCAGATAGTTTATGTATTTTGTAGTTATTTTAGTGAAGAAATGCTAATGTTCAGGGCCGGGGGGGATGTTATATCTTGCTGCTTTATTTGTTATTAATTGCTATTATTAATTTCAGTTAGTTCCCTTGATGATTCTCTAGGGTTTCCTAGATGGATTGTTATATCATCTGAAAACAGAAATATTTTCTCTTCACTTTGCCAATGATAGTGCCTTTAATTTCCTTCTTTTTCTTGCCTTACTTCTATCACTAGTATTTCTATAACATGCCAAATAATGACCTCTCCACTATCCTCCCTCCTCCCTTCCCTCTTGTTCTTCTGTAAAAACTTTTTTTCCTTTTAGTTCATCTTCTCCAGATGTTCTCTAGCTCCACACTAGTTGTTATTGGACATATTTCCAAAATGCTAACGATAGCAGTAAGAAAAGAGAAAAATTAAAAACATAAATATCGTCAAAGAGGAGGCATAGCTACCTATTTGCAAATAACATGATAGATTACTTAGAAAACCATAATGAATCAACAAAGAAATTAGTTGACACAATTAATAACTTAAGTAATGTAGCAGGATGAATCGGTAGTGTCATGTTGAAATAGTGCCCTACTTCTTTTTTACACAGGAATCAGAAATATTTTGGGGAGTCCACAGAAAATAATTGAAAAGGGAAATTGGTCAGATTCCCCTAACCATATTATTTCCTACAATGGTCCTCTACGTTAATAATTTCTTTTTATTTTTGGAGAGGGGAGGGCAGGGCAATTGGGGTTAAGTGACTTGCCCAAGGTCACAATAGCTAGTAAGTGTCAAGTGTCTGAGGCTGGATTTGAACTCAGGCCCTCCTGACTCCAGGACTGCTGCTCTATTCAGTGAGTCACCTAGCTGCCCCTATGTTAATAATTTCTTAATAAACTAACCACCAGTTAAAGAAACAGCTCACACCACAGAACTCATATGTTCTAATTAAGTTTATTGAAGAATATTCTTTGTACTAATAGACTTATCTGGAGGACAGGAGGTGATATGGGATGTTATTTAGACATGTGTTTGGAATTGGGTTTCCACCAACTATTTGAGAAGAACAGAGGTCTAAGATCTCCAGTCAGCATTAGGGAAGGAGGCAGGTAAAGTAGCAACTTCTAAATTGTTTGTGGTACATAAGGTTGTAACACCACACATTGGATGGCAACATCAAGGATCATTCTCTACTAAGCTCTCTGAGTCCTAGTTCAGCTAGTGGAAAATTGGGTGGCTATGCCTAAACATCTTGGGAAGGTTTCAGAACCAAAGATGAAGTGGTAGCACTCTAGATGTTGCAAAGATGTTTTATAAGATTTCCCTTTTCCCCAAAAAAGTTCCTATCTTTTTTTTTTTTTTGCTTTTTGGAGGGCAGCTGGGGTTAAGTGACTTGCCCAAGGTCACACGGCTAGTTTTTGTGTTAAGTGTCTGAGGTCAAATTTGAACTCAGGTCCTCCTGACTCCAGGGCCAGTGCTCTATTCACTGCACCACCCAGCCACCCCAAAAAGTTCCTATCTTTAATGGTTACTAATAACATTTACATTTTCTAGCTCCTAGGGCAAAGATAGCTGAATAGTATGGCAAGGATAGGAAGAGAAGGATTTCCTTTCTCTGGAACCTGGGGAAATCTATGGTTACATGTGAACTAGAGTACTAAGTAAATAAAAAGACAAATGAACTTAGTTAACTTGGATTGAATTGAGCATTATCACAATTAATTTAGGAATGCAATTTATGAGTGAAATTACATAGCAAGCATAAAACAATGAATGTATGGTACTGAATTTTCTTTATCTTCTAAATAGGTCAACCACTTTGAGGAAGTAGTCTTTCCTCCAAAGAATTTGCACCTTTCTCTGGATAAGTTCCTAGCAAGCAACTGCAATTAATTCATTAAAAGAAAAGATCCCTTTTTGCTACTTCAAGTCCTAAATCCATCAAACACTACACGTGTGCTAATTGCCTACTGTGTGCCAGGCACAGTGCTAAGTAATCACTTTACAAATATTATCTCATTTGATTCTCAGAACAACTCGGGGAGGTAGGTAGGTGAGGTTAATATCTCCATTTCTCAGAGGAGGACATTGAGGCAGAGGTAAAGTGACTCACCTAGGGTCACACATCTAGTAAATGTCTGAGGCTCAATTTTAATTCACATCTTCTTGATTCTAGACCCAGTTCTCTAGCTACTGTGCCAATCCAGTGGGATATAAAATTACTTAGCAGACATTATAGGATATATTTGTAGCAGTCAAAGATTTATTTGCCCCAATGCACATTCAAGGTCTGTCACGTTAGATGACATTAAATAGGAAGAGAGCATCTAGGTCTAGGATGCTGACTGTCCCATTATACCCTGACCTAGTCAGATCCAACCTGTTCGGCTTAAGGGCATCAGGAAAAGCATAACCCCGGGATGGTGAAGTTAGTGCTATATGAAGCAGGGGTGGAAGGAATAAGGGATGTTTATAGCCTGGAGAAGGGAAAATTTAATGACTATAATTAGCTCTCATTTAAATAGGGCTTTAAGGATTGACAAAGTGCTTTACACACATTATCGCATTTGATTAAGGGAGATAAGATTACTCTCTCCCAACACTAGATGGGCCTTCTGGTGTTAGAAGGATTACTCTTGTTTTGCTTGAGGCAACGGTGTAGTAAGGCCAGGCTTACATACTTGTAGATACTAAATAAAAGTAAATTACTATCATTCCTAGGCCATCCTGTCCTTTTGGGATGGCGCCAATTGTTCTATAACATTTTTTCTTATATCAAATCAATGTAATCTCTTTCAGTTTCCACTCTTTCTCCTAATTCTGCTGGGGGAGGGCTGGGCAAATAAGAAGCCTCCAGTTAAGAATAATAACAACATTTAAATGGGGCTTACTATGTGCCAGGCACTTGCTAAGCACTGTACAATAATTATCTCATTTGCACTTCACAGCCCTGGGAGGCAGGTAATATTATTATTACATTTTATAGATGAGGAAACTGAGGCTAACAGAGGCTAAGTGACTTACTTAAGGTCACACAGGGAGTTAAATATCTAAGGCCAGACTTGATCTCAGATTCTGATTCCAGACCAGGCACTCTATCCACTGTGTTACCTAAATGTCTTACACAGCTAATACTTGTCTGAGGCAGGATTTGCTTAAACAGCTTAAGCTTTTCTGGCTGTGGGAACTGGGAGCGTCTTTCCTCATGGATCCTCAAACCTGTTCTGGAGGTCCTAAGGGAAGGTGAATGTCTTTGACTTTGTTTCTGTATGTGTTCAGAAGACTCTAGGTCACCTGAATGAAATGTCTTCCAGGGAAGTTGAAGGAAGTGCTGCTGGCCTCTGATGTTTCCTTGTTCTTCCCTCCCTCCCTTCAGCTGGTGATGGAGTACTGTGGAGCAGGCTCAGTGACTGATTTAGTGAAGAAGACCAAGGGTAACTCCTTTAAAGAAGACTGGATTTCTTACATCTGCCGGGAGGTCCTACGGGTGAGTCTTTGGGCAGTTATTCCCTCTGGTTATTGAAGGAGCCTGGGTAGAGGTTTTTAAAAAATGCAAATATGTAATGAGACTGGGAATGGGGGGGAGGTCTAGGACTGGTAGAAGAGCAACTGAAAATGACAAAAAGATTATGGATTGGAACTGGAAGGAAGGGAGGAAGGAGAGTGATGAGTACATGTGGACAGCTTGAAAACATGAAAGATGAAAGCAGAAGGGGAGATGATCCTACTCTGTAAAATCGTGAACTTAAACACTCAATCCTGCAAATGGAGTAGGGTAGCTTCTTCAGCCTGCTATTTTTCAGAAAAATTTGCAACTATCCCACTACCTTTTTGCAGACAGACAGACAGACAGACAGACAATGAATGAGCCCCCTCCCTTCTTTCTCCATCTGAAAAAGCAGCTGTATTCCATTTTGCTTTCACTGTAGTAGCTGCCAGGGACTTGGCTGGCCCAAGCTGTGACCTAGGTAGATGGGAGCACCCAAGAACCGATAACAGGAGTTAGGCAGGGCAGCACTTGCACTGCCTTCAATCATCATCTCTCACAATGCTCCAAGTAGCTGGAATGGGATGGCTTCAGTGCTGGAGAGGAGAGAGTCAGTCTAGTAAACCAATTCAAATTCAAGCCATTTTAAAATGAATTTCCATATTTCCCTAATTTCTCGGCCTTCAAAAACTGACCAAGAAATATTAGTAATTGGGCTTGAATGAGGTAAAATCCAGGGGATATCTGGATAGCCAATTAAGCCAGCCAACTTTTTTCCCTTTCAGAGAGGTCAGAGGCACCATAGTCCATGGAGGGAGAAAAGTCTATGGGATTTTCTTTGCCTTTCCTGGGTATTCTTCCTTTTTTTCATTTCTCAAAAAGTTCTCCACAGAACTATTTCTGAAAACTTGTCACCTAAAGAATTCAGTCTGAAAAATCTAAGCCTGAGTTGTTTCTCTTAGCAAAAAGCTTGTATCAGGGGCAGCTAGGTGGTGCAGTGAATAGAGCACTGGCTCTGGAGTAAGGAGGACCTGAGTTCAAATCCGGCCTCAGACACTTAACACAAAAACTAGCTGTGTGACCTTGGGCACGTTACTTAACCCCAACTGCCCTCCAAAAAGCAAAAAAAAAAAAAAAAAAGCTTGTATCAGGAATTAGGGTTAGATACCGGTGTTGCCTGAGCCCCTGTTGTGTGAGAGCAAGTGCATCTGGGGCTCAATGTTCCCAAGAGACGGAATGGTTACAATGATATGATTTTTCCTGCAGGGTCTTTCCCATCTTCATATGCACCACGTCATTCACCGAGACATCAAAGGACAAAATGTCCTCCTGACGGAAAATGCTGAAGTAAAACTGGGTAAGCCTTCTTGTAACAGTTGGAGGAGGCAGACATCAAACACATAGAACTGAATGTAGAAGATGGCTATAAAATACCTGGTTCACATATTTGATCGAGGGAAAGAGCTCTTATCTGGAGCTTACTCGTCTATGACGTGGCCTCGGAATGGAGGGGGAAAAGTTCTGTACTTGGAGTCTGATGGCCTAGGTTCAAATAGCAACTCTAATACTGGCTTACTGCATCATCTTAGACAAGTCCACTTCACCCATCTGGTCCTTAGTCCTTCATCTCCAAAACAGAGAGCTTTGGTCAAATAATCCCCTCGTAAGGGCCCTTCAAGATTTGGCTAAACTTCCAACTCTAAATTCAGTTATTCTTTGCCAAATCATCTCCCCTCTCAGAGCCTTACCTGTTTAAGGATATTTGCATTATCCTCCCAGGGTTGTGGTGACGATCCAAAAAGAGGAGCCATGTGAAAGTGCTTTGTCACCATAAAGTGCTAGGTAACTGGGAGCTGATTTTTTTTTCCTACTACGAACAACCCAACAAATTGTTTGATATCATGTAGGCAATGCACCAATCAACAAGTATATATTTTAAGTGCCTTCTATGTGCCAAATAAAAAGGAAACAGGGACTGCCCTCAAAGAGCCAGAAGGGATTTCAGAGGCCCTGTAGTCTCATTTTAAAGAGGAGGAGACTGAGTCCCAGGGAAGTTGTGATTTGCCCAGTCCTGTAGGACACAGAGCTAGCAAGTACTAGAGTCAGGACTACTCCAAGCTTTTCTCACTACATATTCAGAAGGCCTGGGGTGGGAGTGGGAGGATTTAAGGGAGCCTTGTTCTTTAAGGCAGCTTTATTTAATGCCAGCTAATCACCTGCAAACTGATCTCACTGAGCAGTCACTGATCTCAGATCCTATCACTACAGGGTCTCTCCCTAATGGCTTTCCATCCTACACAGTCTTGGGGGTTTGTCTGCAGCTAAAAAAAATGTCCAAATAGCTCCAAAGCTGCATATTATGCTCTCTGTGAGCACATGCTCCATGGAGTTCTTATGGAGGGAGCAGAAGGTTGTAAGCATGTTTGCCTTGAAATAAATGACTATAAATGTGTATCAGGTTGAAAAGTAATTCCAGGAAAATGTGTTATCTTCCCTATTCCTGAAAGCCACAATCATCAGAAATTCAGTGTGGAAATTTGTGAAGGTCACCCAGATTCCTCCAAGTCCCAAACAAACAGTATGGATAACATACTGAACCAAATGGCATGGCCCTCTATTTTGAACATACAGTAAGACCTCATTTATCCAGAGGTCAGATTTATGACAACCCCAAACAACAGGAATACAATGAAGAAGCTGAGAGTATCTAAAAGTGCCTCTGACATGCTACGTGAATTGGTAAGGAAAAAAAACCCAAACCCATGGACATTATTCTGTGAGAGAGTTCCCTGATGTGGCCCCTTCAGAGTTTGACTCACATTTTACACATAGTTCTTAAAATGTTGGTTATCTTAATTTCTCAGACAGCAGTTAGAATAGGGAGGGATATAAGGCAAGAGAAGGTGGTTGGGGATGGGGGCAATGTTTGCAAGGATATACCCCTCTGTCTAATATTAGCTCCTAAAAACAAAAGCCAATTGTTAAATTTTAGGGATGAGCATTTACACTTGAAAACTGACAAATGCTGCAAATCAAGGCTTGGTTTATTTTTGGTTGATTGTATAGACTTAAGAAAGTGATGAGGAAAATGTTAGTGATGCAGATTAAAGTTAAAAGTGTGTGTGTGTGTGTGTGTGTGTGTGTGTGTGTGTGTGTGTTTTCTGGAGAGTTGATGGTTAAATATTTACCAGCATACTACTGGATGTTTGGGATGTAAAGACAAAAGTCATCTATAACAATTTGATTAGGGATAGAGGCTGACCCTGTATTTTCATCAGAGTAGGCAATTCCCAGGTAAGGAAACTTCCCCTACTTTATCTACAACTTGCCTAGGGCCCTGGGGTGAGTTTAAGTGACTTAGCCAAAGTCACATAGACAATATGGGTAAGAGGCAGGATCTGGACCAAAGTCTTTCTGGCTCCAAGGTCAGCTCTCTACCACTATGTTGTTTCTCATCAATTTAATATGTGTGTTTTTTTTTAATTAATGAAAGAAAAAATTAAAGGACCTCATTCCTCAAAAATATGAGAAAGTATTGCAGGAACTTGGGATTTTTACCCTGGAGACAATTTAAAAGGGAACATGGTAGCTATCACCAAGGAAAGGTTTGAAGTGCTGCCCAAGTAATAAAAGGATTAGCTTTATTCTGCTTGGCCCCACTGGGCACAACGAGGGACCATTGGTTGGAAGATGCAAAGAGAGAAATTTCAGGTCAGTGCCTCACAAGGCAACCCATTCCTCTTTGCTGGAATAAGGTAGTGAGCTCCCTGTTATCAAGGAGAGCCTGTGTAACTACCTAACAAGCATGAAGTAATACAGTAGTGACAAGAACACTGATGATGAACTTAGCAGACCTAGGTTCGAATCTCAACACAGGCTGTTATCTGAGCAACCCTGTGTTAGTTACATCACCTCCCTCGGCTTCAGTTTCCATAAATGAATAAATGGGTAAAATGAATAGATTGAATTAGTTGATCTCTAAGGTTCCCAAACCAAATTGAAAATCCTAAGATTTCCTGCATGGAATTGGGACATTGAACTAGGGTAGGTGTTGTGGGGGTGGGGTCAGCTGGTTGCTCAGAAAACTCAGGGTCTGCCTCCTTTTTGGGTTCTTACCCACTTAGGGGACAAATTCATAAAGCTGGGTATTAACTGTTAACTCCATAAAGATGATTATTGTCCAGTAGGAATCAAAGATTTTTCCAGATGATCCCTAAAGATTAGCAAAAATTGATGATAACAGCATTCATTGTTTCCTCAGCTTCATTGTTTCTGGCAAAGCAAGATTACTGACAGACTGTGGGTCTTGTCTGGAGATTTTTTTTCTTATACTTTTACATTCTTGCTAGCAGTATTGTTCCTGTATAGCACTAGTGGTGATTGGGTTACAGATCAGTGAACTGAAGCCTGACCTAGGAAGTCGTATACCCAAGGGAGCCAGCGAAGCAAGTGAGGTACAGAGCCCAGGAGGGCAATCAATCCTTTGCTTCCCTCTCAGACAAAGTCATGTCACCAGTAATGGAGAAAAGGCGACTCTGCAGCAGGGACACGGCTGCCTAGGGCACTAGCATCCGGACCTCAGATTAGCTACATGTAAAATGAGAGGATTGGACTCAATGGTCTTCAAGATTCCCTTCTAGCTCCAAATCTATGATCCTGCTTAGGAGGTTACTAAGCCCTGATCTAACCTATTTCTGAAATCTTCTAGAGAAGGACATTCTACAACGTCCAGGGGTAATGTTCCAACATCCCATAATCCTTGTGCTTGGCAAGAGCTCCCTAAGCACAAACCTCAATCCCCCCTGCTTCCTCTTGGGTCCCTTCCCTCTCTTCTTAGTGCAGATGGGAACATTTTTTTCATCAACTTTCATATGCCTAAAACCGAAAAAGTCCTCAAAAGGCTTTCCCCTTCCCCCCTCCTTCAGAAAAAGGCTGCCTTTTTTCCAAGCTGAGCAGCCCAGACATTTTCTCTACGTCCGAGACCACCATGCCAAGCTCCTTCTAATGTATCCCACAGATGAATGTATCCCACAGTTGCTAATGCCACTCTTTCCAAAGCATCCCACGATTAACTTTTAGAGCCAAAACTAAGATGTGGACATCACAGTAAATATTTACATCTGCTTCAACCTAGCTGTGGAAGACTTTCCTTTAAACTTGACCATGAAACTCATTTTTCTTCCCCATCACGATGGGACTTTCTCAAATTATTGGTGAAGCTTCCCAGTCCAGCCTGTTTTGTGTTTTTTCAGATGCTCTTTTCAATCCCTGTCCTTCTTCCAGGAAAGTGGCAAATCCAAACACTATTCAGGGTGTACTGATGGGGCTTAGTTTTAATATTCATGGTAAGCATTCAGCCAAGCCAACCATAGATTTATTACAGTACTGCTGGGGCTCCTTCCAACGTCAACATCAGCAGAAGCCTCTTTCCCAGTGTTCCTGGAGCAGGCCCCATGTTCAACTTTCCCATGTTGGAGCTTCAATCTGTTCTCCATTGTGGCTTGCGTATCTGCTTTCCAAGTGAAGGCAATAACTCATCAGGCATCTTGTCACCGACTTACTCTTTGGACATGTGTGGAATTTTTCAGTGGATTTTGGAGTGAGTGCCCAGCTGGACCGGACCGCTGGCAGAAGAAACACCTTCATTGGGACGCCATATTGGATGGCCCCAGAGGTGATTGCATGTGATGAAAACCCTGACTCGACCTATGATTACAGAGTGAGTAAACAGATTGGGAACGTGGGATCTAGTGTGTGTGTGTTGGGGGGGGTGGGGATCATTGGTAAGCAAGGTCTTTTCAAGGGCTGAGATGAAAGATTGAAATGTTCTCCTCAATGCCACTGTGCAATGTGAATGTATGAAAGTAAGAGATGGGGAGAATATGGCTCACAGGTGGTTTAGGCTAACCTTGGGTGTTTCTACCTAGCCTATTCCTGAGTTGGCCCCACACTACTTTCTGAGCCTTCTCACTTCTTAGAGTGCATGGGATAAGGAAGTGTGGTCCTAGAGAAAGTGACTCCTAATCAAAGCACCTTGCCAAATCAACACCGAGAGGGCTGAATGACTGAAGGATAGATAGTTGATCCTGCTTTGGTTTGGGCTGTGTTTCATTGTGATAGTGGGTGGCAGCTTTGTTTCCTCTGCTAGTTGGCAATGAATGGAAAAGAGGGGTGCTGGACTTCTCCAGCCAATATGTGCTCGTTTCTCTTCCCACAGCCTCCAACTTCAAAAATCGCCCCTATCAATGAGTAGGTATTTATAGTCCTTCCTAACAGGTTTTTCTATGTAAGAAGCATCAGGGAGCAGAGGCCTAATGGTTTTCCCCCTGTGGTCTCAATAGACCCTAAGCACTCAAATGACTTGCTCCCATTTTTATCCTAGCTGAAAATGCTTCTGGAGTTTTTCCTTTCTCTTTCTTTTCCCTGCTCTTAAGCTGCTTCCTTTTAATTCCACCTCCTAAAGCCTTTTGCTTTGTAGATAATGTACCTTATCTAGATGGGGGAGACCTACTTTGCTTTGTCTTGCTCATCTGGCTACCTGGAATTTTTCCTCAGTGGAATGTGGGCTGCCCCTCCTCTCCACCCTTCCTTCCTCCTCCTCAGTCTCTAGGCAATTCTTAGCCAGGACTTCCCAAACGGGTGATGGAGAGGGGCAGCCTCAAGCCTAATGCTCCTATACTCAGTAGGGCAGAAAGGCCTTAGCATAGAGGCCATTCCATCACAGGCTGCTATTTTGCACCATTCATTTCCAAAGAGAAAATTATTCTGAATTCTAAAGAGGCCTTAGGGACCATAGTGTGTAGCAAGGGCTACTTGATTCTTTGTCAGAGCCATAGCTAGGAATTTGGGCACTTGAGAAAAATTCAGGGGGGAGAGTAGGCCTAGAGAGATATCTAGTATCTCAGAATACATAGTCCCATGGGTGGAGAGGCAGAGAACCTGGAATGCCTCTGCCATCAAGGCCATTGGAGGAAGGAGGATGGCAGGACCATGCTGGAGAAAGCTCACTAGAGAGTGGGGCCAGGCTCAGAATCAGGATCCAACCTCAGGTGGCTCCCCCTGACATTGCTGCTGATCCCAGGTACCCCCATGAAAAGTATGACATGGGACCATCTTAGTCAATTGCAATTATGTCTGGAGAGGGAGCAGTATATACCCCGCAAAGAGGCTGATTTTCCTCCCACAGTATGGCCAAAGATCCCAGCCCTGAAGAAAAGATAAAAGGAGAAAGAGTCAGCAAGAATCTTGGCAGGTTTTAGAAAAGGCATGGCAGAGATGGGACTCTTAGAGGGTAAAGCCCTGGGACCAGACAAGGGCAGTGGAGCAAGGGTGGTTGTGAGTGTTGATGACCCATACTGAGGTCTAAAGCGTGCTCCTTTCCCTAAAATTGTCACCCAGGAGCAATGCTCTAATTACCTATCCTGAACTTGGGACCTTCACCTCAGTAACTAAACCCCTTGGGCCACCCTACAAAATGGACCCTTCTACTACTGAATTGCATTCCTACTAAAACAACTTTGGAGGGAGGTTCAGCCAGGATATCTTTCAATAGATGAGAGAACATACCCCAGGGATACCCGAGGTCCTCTGAGCCAAAGGGCCAACCTGGGAAGCAATCTGCAACTGCAGCAGACTTAGGAAGGTGACTAGCTATGAAAAGCCAGTGCTCATCAGCCCTCCCCCAAAGAGTATTCCCAACTGCTAACTCCTCTGCTCCAAGTACTAAGCCCTGAGCTTCTGTTTAGATAACCTGGGGCATACCTTCCAGCTCTGAACTGAAACCCTCTGGGGCCAGTGGGTGCTTTAGGGAGTACAGTGCGCTTTTCCCACATAAGCTGTGAGTTAGGTCACCAGGATGAAGCCCCAGAAGACCAAGAAGAGACTGAGCTTGCCTGGGATCAGAATGCAGTAAGAAGTAGCCATGCTCTCTCCAAAGCACCCTGCTGAATTTGTTTGTCATCTTTCTCTTTCCAGAGTGACTTGTGGTCCCTAGGAATCACCGCCATGGAAATGGCCGAGGGCGCTCCGCGTGAGTAACTCTTTGGTCTCTGACAGTGCGGGTGGGTGAGGGATTGCCCTGTTCCTTTAAAGCTTGCACTGTAGCCCCGTGGGCACCACGCTCTGAGCAAGCGCCTGGCAGCAATTCCACCAGGCTAGTGGGATGCCCCAGGCTCCTTGGAATCAGGATGTCTGTGGACACCTCCCGCTGAGGGTGGCTTGCCTCTGCCTTACAAGCTCCTCTAGCAGGCTGACCAAATGTTCCTTTAGCTTGGTTTCCTGGTAATAGCCTTTGACAGTACTGAGTGACCAGTGGCAGTAGGCGGCCCTTGCAGCAGCTCTCCCTGGCCTCAGGCATGGCTGGCTTCTGAGATCTCTCCCAAGTGACCTGGCCCATAGGCAGGACGGGAAGAGAAGCTCATGCTCTGCTCCGGCCCCTTTTCAGAACCACAGACTCAGAGCACATCTCTGTTTGCAAGGCCACACATTTGATGCTGGGGCTTCCAGGGCAGCTAAGATCCAAACCCTAATCTGGAGGTAGCAAGAGAGAAAAAGCCTGGATGGAAAGGAATCAAGATCACAGGGGTTCACTTAGGGAAGCTGTCCAGAAAGAGCTACTTTAGAAATGTGGGGGTGGGGGTGAGGGTGGGAGTGGGGGAATTCCTTCTCTCTCCTTTCATAGGATCATGAAAAGCTAACCCCCCAGCTCAGGTGTTAAAGGCTGCCAGCCATTTAATGCAAAACTGCTTAACCTGGAGCCTGTAAACTTGGTTTGCTTTTGAATATTTTGATTTCCTCCATCATCCTATTTGTTTTAATTTTTTGCCTTCAAGCACATGACTCTGAGAAAGGGTCCCTAGGCTTTACTAAGGGGTCCAGGGTACCAAAAAGATTAAGAACTGACTTAACATGTTCCCACTCCCTGACAGCATGTTATCATAATCAGATTCAGTGCGTGAACCCCAAAGACTTCATTCTTGTTGACAAACAAATGGGGGAGATTGGGAGTTAGGCAGGAGGAGATCAGAAAGGCTTCCTGCCTCCTTTCAAATTCCTCCAGTTAGGTTACTGGCTAAATAAGCCCTGGTGGAATTATCTTGACACCCCTCCCCTCAAAGGCCAGGAGATAACTGTGTTGAAGGGCCATTGGAAGGACAGTTTCAGGGGGTAGGACTAGTGACTCCCCAGAACTTCTGGGGCTTGAGGGTATCTCAGGGAGAGAAGGAGAAAGAACTCAAGCTGGGAGGTTATTACTTCCTCGGTCCTTACTGACTCATAGGCTACAGGATATGTGACCTAAGAAATAGCCAGTCAGAAGCCCTCAGAGGTACTCTGAGCCCATGGGATTCATTGCATTTGATTCTACTATGGTTAAAAAGCACACAGTAGGCACCAAATGATATTCAATTGAACTGTATCAAAACAAGTTATCTTTCACATAAATTTTGTAGCGCGTGTAAACCTAGTTTTGCAAGCTAGCTGTTTTTCTTCATCAGCTCAAGATTCCTTTTTGTTTATGAAATAAGCTTAAATGTACTCTAGCCCTTTTTCCCTTTGAATTTTGACAAGAGTCAATATTGCCCATTACCTGGGCCTTCATTTGGAGAAAATAGGCTGGGCAGCTAGGTGGCTCTGTAGTGGATAGAATTCAGGGCCTGGAGTCAGGAAGACTCATCTTCCAGAGTTCAAATCTGGGCTCAGATACTGACTACCTGTGTGACCCTGGGCAAGTCAGTTCACCCTGTCTGCCTCAGTTTCCTCATCTGTAAAATGATCTGGAGAAGGAAGTGGCAAACCAGTCCAGGATCTTTGCCAAGAAAACCCCAAACAGGGTCAAGGAGGGTCATGCATGACTGAAAAATGACTCAACAACAATAAAATGTAAACCTCAATTGTCTCACAACAAAACAGAACAAAACAAAGCCTGGCTGCTTCAAAGTTTGCAACTTTTCTCTGCCTTATTTCTGTCTCTCATTTGTTTCTGAAACCCTTGTCCACCCTGACACTTCTTGTGGCTTCCTGTTGCTTGCACTGGGGTTGGCCCATGACTTTTGCCTTAATGCCTCATCTTCAGCATGGCAATGAGGAAAGCCACAGATTTTGCCCCTTGAGTGGAGTTTTTGTTGTACACCATTGCTCACCCACAGGGAGCTGCAGTGTGGAGCCAAGCCTCAGCCTCAGCTATGCCTCTAGCTAAGGAGAGGGCAGAAGGGAACAGCACCATTCTGCGTCCCATTTCATGAGGGACCAGGCCACCCACCAAGAGTATCAGTACCCTGACCAACCAGGCTCAGGGCTATCCCCAAATGCCACCTGTAGAGAATGATTCCTTTGTGTTGAGGTTTTCTTTCTAAGACTCTTTCTATTAAAATGGAGGTTCCTCTAGGAAGGTTAGATGTCAAGCTATAATAACAGTAATGATAATAATGCCTTTCAACACAATGATGTGTGATTTCATTGGCATAGCCAGCTCCAGGGTACTTGGTTCCAAGCCCCCTCTCTACCAGTACAGATTATCTACTTCTCTGCAATTTTGAGTTGCCTAGAACCCTGAGAGAAGCTGAATGATTTGCCCAGAGATATCCAGCCAGCTTGTGTCAGAGGCAGGACTAGAACCTTGGCATAGTTAGCTCTCCTTGTACCACGCCATGCTGCCCAGAAATCATAATCACACAGCTAACATGTACGTAGTAAGGGCCTTAAGTCCTTTATATACAGTGACCCTGTGAGATAGGTACTTTTGTCATTCCCATTTACTTTTTTTTAAGAGGGGTTGGCCTTTTTTTAAATTTCTTTGTGAAAACCCCCAAAGTCCTGCACAGTTGGATAAACAGATAGACAAAGGTTGTATTCTTTTAAGACCCACTTCCTCTCAAAGGCTGAGGGTGCTCCTACTTTTATAGGCTGTACAGCCTACCTCTGTCCCTCACCCCAAGGGCTTAGTTTTTCTAGCCCACCCCCAGGTTTGTTCCTTGGCTCTTTTCCCAGGGGGTTAGCCTGTCCATCTGTACCCTTGAGGGCCAGTCTGGCCATCATGCCCCTGGGGTGTTTCAGGGGTCTAAAGAATTGTCATCCCCATTTACAGATGACAAAACCAAGGCAGACAAAGGTTAATTGACTAGCCTAGGATCCCACAACCAGCAAGCATCTGAGCCAGAATTCGAACTCAGGCCTTTGTAAATCTGTTCAGCACTCTGGTCACAGTACCACTTAGCTGTCACCTTCTGGGGAATTGCTTTCCAGAATTATAGTTATATCTGGTAAGCTAGAATGTGGCATCATGAGAGAATGGATCTCACAGAGCAGGCCTTTGTTAGGAGCATTCAAAGTAAGAAGTGAAAGAAGGGATAGAGCCTTGAGGTAGATGGTGGGCTGATCACATGAGAGGGAAAGATGGGTACTACAAATGCTCCATTGAGATCTCCGTGTCTTCAGGAACATTGGTTCATAGATGTGGAGCTGAAGCCTTTGAGGTCATTTGAATCAAACCCCTCATTCTATAGATGAGGGAATGGGGGCCTAGTGAGGGAAAGGGATTTGCCTAAAGTATCCCATATGATCAGAGTCCTACTTATAGATGAGAAGGAGCTTAGGAGCCATCTAATTCAACCCCCTAATTTTACAGAGGAGGAAACTAAGGCACAGCGAGGGGAAGGAATTTGTTTGAGGTCACATAGAGGATCTTAAGCAACTAGATTTAGAGCTGGAAGGTACTTTGGCACTAGTCCAACACCCTCACTTTACAGAGGAAGGAACTGAGGCCCAGAAGGAGAAAGTGACCTGCCCCCAAATCACACAGGTGGCACAGCCAGGATCTGAACCCAGGATCTTTGACTTTACAAAGATGAAATGAAACAACCTCCCTACCCCCAAGGCCATTCTATCCATGTAGGTTCACAGATCATAGAAGATCAGGCTAGAAGAAACTTTAGAGATAATTTAGTGAAGTTGGGGAAAACTAAGACCCACCTTGCTCAAGGTCATCCAGTTTGGAGGCAGATGCAGGCCTCACATCACCCATGTTGTTTCCCTTCCAAAGTATAATACACTAGTTACATCTAACTTTTCATATTCCTTTTATCTTGAGCCTTGTTCATATAATTCTGTTTTAACATCCTTTTGGGGATCCTGTACAGAAGAGCCAGGACTAAC
>CM053602.1:46305724-46527690 GCA_028646575.1 Pseudocheirus occidentalis
CAAAAGCTGTGGAATAACAATCCTGGTCTAGGCCACTGAGGAATATGAGAAGGAGAATAAGTCGTAGGCTTTCCCTTTTAGGAGCTCACAGTCAGGTGAGTGCATTAGTAGCAAGAGTACAAAGTTAGATAAAGCCAAGGTGTTCTAGGTAAATGCTCTAGAATGGGGGGGGGAACCTGCAGCCTCGAGGCCACATGTAGCCTTCTAGGTCCCCGACTGTGACCCTTTTACTAAATCCAAACTTCACAGAACAAATACCCTTAATAAAAGGATTTATTCTGTCAAACTTGGACTCAGTGAAAAGGCAGTACACAAGGACCTAGAAGGCCACATGCAGCCTCAAGGCTGGTTCCCCACCCTGGTCCAGAGACTTTATTCCCCACAGCATTATCCTTCCAAATCAGTTCAATAGTATTCATGTACCATTTTCCACATGTCAGATACTGACTGGGGAAGGGAAACAAAGATGTCTAAGACCTCAGCTTAGAATTTGTTGGCAAGACAACACAAACACAAATGAAGGACTTTGATGCTAAGGCAATACATGAGATTGGAGAAAATGTGAAGTTGGGAAATATCACAGAAAAGGAGACAAATGTGTGCTCGAGTCCCTGGAAGGCTTCCTGGAGGTCAGGATAAAAGGGAGAACAAATAATCCAGTAAAGGGTGTGACTTGAGCCAAGGTACATTGTAGTCTGTTTCAAAGATGGTAACTGGAGCCACTTGGGTCACACTGGGAGAGAGTAGGAGGGGAGAGGTAGATAGGTTAAGCAAGGCTAGATTATAAAGGGCTTTTAATGAACAACTGACAAGTTAGGACTTGATCTGATGGACAGTCATTGAAGAATTTTGAGCAGGGTAGTAGCAGCCTCTCTCAGCCTCAGTTTACTTATCTGTAAAATGGGTAGTGGAGGGCAGATAGGTGGAACAGTGGATAGGATGCCAGGACAGGAGTCAGGGAGACTCCTCTTCCTGAGTTCAAATCTGGCCTTAGATACTTACTAGCTGTGTGACACTGGGCAAGTCACGTAACCCAGTTTACCTCATTTTCCTCATCTATAAAATGAACTGGAGAAGGAAAGGGCAAACCACTCCAATATCTTTTCCAAGAAGACCCCAAATGGGCTCTTGAAGAGTCAGATACAACTGAAATGACCAAAGAACAACAAAATGGATTTAATAACAACTTGGCTCCCAGAGTTATTGTGAGGATCCAATGAGACAAACCTTGAAGTGCTAGAGAAATGCTCTCATTATTTCAGGATGAATTGAAGAGGCCAGGAATGCAGGAGCGAAGGAGGAAAGGCCTGAAAAAAAAAGGCCAGCAGAAATGTAGATGAGAGACTTTTTGAAGACACAAAAAGTAGCGATTGGTCACTAGTAGAACATCAGACATTAAGAAGTGTGAGCTTTTGAAACTTGGACCAACTCTGCCTTCAGTTTGGGACAGGTTCCTTCCTTCTATCAAATGTACAGAAGTAAATGCAGACAACGCTTGCACCCTGGCCTACTCCTTTCTTTATTAACGAGATAACTATAGGGCTTGCTTTGGTCTGGGAAAGGCCAACTAAACATTTCAGCTCTTCTCAAGGCTTGTTTGGGGGGAGACTTGAAGGAGCCATTGCTATCAAACTATCCTAACACTGAAACGAATTCAAAGGCCTTTCTTTGGGGAGAGAGTATGGCAGGCTTTCTGTACAAGGGACTTTTGCCCTGTCAGCTTTCTTTGACCAAAGCTCAAGAGGAAATAAGTGGGGTGAGACACATATTTTAATGCTTACAGACAAACCCAACATTCTTAAACCAGTGAGGTAATGAGCTTAGGAAGCCCAGATAAAGTTGTTGGTTTGTTGGGTTTTTTTTTAATTTATAAAAAAAATTGAAGCTTAATAAATAGATGCAGAATCCTAAATATCATAGTTAGGTAGCTGAAGTGTGTTGTACCTAGGAAGTGCAGCCCCCAAAACCATTTTTCTGTGGCTTCTGAGAAAGCTAGTCTCCTTCCTTTTGTTTATTGTTGTGTAGTGTGAGCTAGGAGCCTGGCTGACTTATCCAACTTATAATTACTTCTCCCAGCTGGAGATCCCTCAAAACACAGGCGGAAGCCCACCCTTGCCTCAAAATTTGATTTCTACATTTAGGTGCAATTTACCCATCATGCATCATTGAAGAGAAGTTGTGCAGTGTCCAATTTAGCATTGATTTGTCAATTGTATTTTGCACACCTGGAGATGATGAAGCTTTAGAACCTCGTGGGACTCTGCTGATTATGTTCAAATGAGTCTTTAATTATATTCTCTTAGTTATGAGAAGAAAATGCCTAGTTGCTCCATAGCATATTTTTAAGCAGAGCAAAATGCATAGATGGGCAAGGGCTTGTGCGCTGTCAGCAGCCATTTCTTGTTTCACTGCTTCTAATGGCAAATATTTTCCTTTGTAGCCCTCTGTGACATGCATCCCATGAGAGCTCTCTTTCTCATCCCCCGGAATCCTCCTCCTAAACTGAAATCCCGAAAATGGTAAGATTGGACATCTTAATCTCTTTCATGATTTGGCTCAGCCCTGTCCCATAACAATATAACAATAACAATAAATTTTTATTGACTGACTGTCTAGCCAAGTAGAAATTTCTGTCTGTTTGAGCAATCAGTCTCATTTCCCTATTGCGATTAGCTTGTGTCTTAGCTAAAAGATCCAACTTGCCAGTTGGTGTTGAGTTGGCCAACTAGTAATAATATTCAGCCCTCAGTATGTTATGATCACTACATTACTGCATAACATCAGTGGACTTTTATCCCCACCCTCATTTCTGGGCATCCTCCCCTTCTTTCTACACCCCTTGCCCCTTCTTACCCCCCAAAAAAGGAACCTGGTAGAAACAAATGAGATAGCCAACTGGGGTTAGAGGTGAGTAGCTGTGGAGCAGAAACAACTCCATGACCCACATAGGATATAAGCCCTAAGCTTGGCCTCATTTGTGTTGTGCCCCTGTTTCTCTTCAATCAGAAGGGAGCTTGTCAGGATTGGTATTAGAGGCCTCTGAGAGGAAGCAGTACCCATTATTTAGTGACTGATATTCTTCCTTGTGAATGAATGTTACTCTTCCCATAGATTCAATTTCTCTCTGGATGAGCTAGCTACAAGACTCAATTCCATTTTTTAAAAAATGTATTTGTTTTTAACATTCATTTTAAAATTTTGAATTCCAAATTCTCTCCCTCCCTGTAGCCCTTCCCCTACCCATTGAGAAGGCAAGTAATATAATATCAATTATATGTGTGAAATCATGCAAAACATATTTTCACATTAGCCTTGTTGCAAAAAATAAAAAGCAAGAAAAATAAAGTGAAAAAATTATGTTTCAGTTTTCATTCAGAGTTCATCGGCTCTCTCTCTCTGGAGGTAGAGAGCATTTTTCTTCATGAGTCCTTTGTAATTGTCTTGGATCATTGTATGGATAAGAGCACCTAAGTCTACAAGACCCTATTCTTAACCACAGTTATGAGCAGTTTCACAAGCCCATCTTGTGAGCACAGTGAGCCTTAGTGCCTCCATTACCCTCTCTTTGGGGCATACAATTTAGGGGTCTGTACCTTAAAAATATAGTAGAAATTTGGTAATAATTTAGTTAATCAGATTCATGTTGACAGTCAAACAATCCCTCAGGCTAAATAGTAAGTTCACTTTGGTCTGAACTATCTAGTAGGACCGTCTATAAAGATCTGATTAACCAGAATATTACTAACTGTCCCCTTTGTACTGAGGAGACAAAGCAATGTTATCATTTGCTTTGGAAAAGCCACTGGGCCTTGCCACCCTTTCTGAGAAGGTCAGTAGTGTTATTGGCTCTTTGCCATTAGGAAACACAGAAGTCTGATTAGGAAAGACCACGATCTCTTGAAATATAAGTCTTGGAAACTCCTTTCAAGAAACATGTTACATGCTTCTATTGGACCCCTCTTGTCTGTCTATTTCTTTTAGGTCTAAGAAGTTTCTCAACTTTATTGAAAATTGCTTGGTTAAAAATTACATCCATCGTCCCTCCACTGAGGCTCTGTTGAGGCATTCTTTCATTCGAGATTTGCCAAATGAACGACAAGTTCGGATCATGCTCAAAGACCATCTGGATCGAGCCAAGAAAAAGAAAGGCGAGAAAGGTAGTAGTTTGAGGTGTCACACTTAATAAAATGGGTACTCACATGCAGCCCGTGATTCATGTATCTGTCTGCCTTGGTGAAGAGCAACAATGTTCATGTTAAAGAAGACAACTGAAAGGCTCAGGTCCTCTGCTTTGCTTTGTGACTTTAATCAAGTCACTAGCCTTTCTCTTTGATAATTATTGATAGCCACACCAGGTAGGCATTAGTGTTTGCAATGTATGTGATATTCTTAAATAATATACTGTGGTAGTCTAAGTTAATTTTCAACCACAGCCAAAAAATGAAGTTGTCAGGTACCCAAGCCTCTTGCTTCTCTCTTCTTTAGGCTGATTTGGAAATAACTGCTGGAGTGCATGATATCAGAAAGAAAGTATTTGTCACCTTATAGATACATCAAATGTGTCTACAAAAATAAAGACAGGTGTATTGTCTTAGACCAAATATCCAGTAGTTAATATGTCTAGGTTGGGACCAAGCTAATTAGGGTCATTAGAAGGCTGTCACAAGGTTACCAGTAGGAAGAAGTTTGAAGGACCATGGAAGACAGAAAAACTGTAGTTGCCTCAAGCACTACTGAATAAGAATTTGAGCACAATACCAAATTGTAGTATTTATATTTTTAAATTTATAGAGTAGAATTGTAGATCTGGAAGAGACTTCAGAAACCATAAGATGGTTTGTACATACATGCCTTCATTTTTTTAAAGGGGGGAAACTGAGTCCTAGAAAGGAAAAGGGACTTGCCTGAGATTACACAGTGGAACACAATTGGCAGGAAAGAAGGAAGAGGCTTACATTAAATGTAATTAGGATATAAAATGGTGATCTTCTCAATGGGAGCAGAGCAGAGCCTAAGGATATCCCAGGACCCCGAGGTAACAGGGGAGAGAAAGAACAGGGCCATGGAGCTGCCTCCCTCTCTAGCTACCTTTGGCAAAAGAGAAAACATAATCTGTTTTACAGCATAAAAAATAGATCTGAGGACCCCAACTAAATTCAGACTCTAAGATATAGGGAGTAGAAACACTGCTAATAGAAAGTACCATTCATTCATTCAACAAATATTTACTAAGCATTGACCGTTACACTAGCTGGCACAAACTCCAAATTCTCTTCCTTCTTGAAGCCAAAGAAGGTTAGTCTGAAAGGAATTGCTGCCCAGACAGGAGAGAGATTAACTGGAATCCACTAGACATTAACTGAGTCTGTCCCCTGGGCCCAATGATCAGGGAGGCTCTTTGATCTGTCCTTTAATGTTCTGATGTGGGTCTCCCCAATGCCAGTGGACAGAGAAGGCTAGGCTTTTGTTCAGAGAGCTGAGGATGCTGTCCCTGAGCAGGAAAGAAATTATTTCCCAAGTGCTAGAAGGTGATTTCAAAGATGCTTTCCAGCTCCTCTGACATTCTGTAATTGTTAGATTTGCTGGCTGATGCCGAGTAGAAAGGGACAATTCTTCCTAGGAACATGTTTTCTCCCAGCCCATTCACACCCTTTCTCTCCTTTCAGATGAAACTGAATATGAATACAGTGGAAGTGAAGGTGAAGAGGAGGAGGAGGAGGAGGAGGAGGAGGAGTTAAATGAAGACCAAGGAGAGCCCAGGTAAGCTTGACCAGCCAAATATTGCATGGGATAATGATATACATATGAACCTCCCAGGCAGCAGTGGACCTGGTCCTAGTAGTGAGCAACCCTGGGTCCTCAGAGTTAGTAGGACAGTTGACAATTACTTTCTTTACATAACCATTGAGGAGGGTCCTTCCTTACTATCTCCACCCTCCTTAAGTTCCTGGTAAGATGGCAAAGGGATCTGGAATGATCAGGTCTCTGATCCTCTTCCAGCTGGACTCAGCAATCAAGGGAATGAACAAGAAAATTCTGATATTTCTAGAGATAGTTTAAGGGAGAATGGTTTTAGCTTGGTTGCTAAAGAGGAATATCTTCTAGAGTAAATCAGATCCCCTAAAAGACTTGATCATGCTCAGTTTTAATTGTATGAGTGATCAATCACCCATGCAACTGTGTCCTCTCCTTCAGCTCCATAGTTAATCTTCCTGGTGAATCCACCCTCCGACGAGAGTTCCTCAGGTTGCAGCAAGAAAACAAGAAAAATCCATTTTCAAAGCAGCAACAACTGAGGCGAGAACAGCAGCAGCAGCAGCAGTTGCTATGGCAACGTTTGGAGAGGGAACAGCAGGATCTGCAGCGAAAGCAGCAAAATCTGCAGCAGGAGCAGCAAAGTCAGCAGCAGGAGAAGCAAAGTCAGCAGCAGAAGCAACAAGTTCTAGAGGAGGAGCAGCAAGATCTGCAACAGGGGCAGCAAGCTCTGCAACAAGGGCAGCAAGATGTTCAGCAGAAGCAACAAGATCTACAGCAGGGACAGCAAGATCTGCAACAAGGGCAGCAAAATCTGCAGCAGGAGGAACAAGATCCACAACAGGGGCAGCAAGCTCTGCAGCAGAAACAGCAAGATCTGCAGCAGGGGCAGCAAGCTCGGCAGCAGAAGCAGCAAGATCTGCAGCAAGGGCAGCAAGCTATGCAGCAGGGGCAGCAAGATCTGCAGCAGAAGCAGCAAGATCTACAGCAGGCGCAGCAAGATCTGCAGCAGGAGAAGCAAGATCTGCAACAGGGCCAGCAAGGTTTGCAGCAGGAGCAGCAAAATCTGCAACTGCAACAGCAAGCTCTGCAACAGGGGCATCAAGCTCTGCAACAGGGGCAGCAAGCTCTGCAGCAGGAGCAGCAAAATCTGCAACAGGACAAACAAGCACCTGAGCTACTACCAAATTTGCAATTATTGCAGCAGGAGCAGCAAAATCTGCAGCAAGAACAGCAAGATCTACAGCAGGAGAAACAGACACCACAGTTACTGCTGAAGCCTCAGAAACAACCTCAGGTACTGCCAAAGCTGCAACTACCACAGCAATTAGAGCATCACCAGGAGCAACAGCTACCACAGCAGCCAGCCCATCTCCAGCAGCAGCCTCCAAGGCAAGAGCAGCAGCCTCCAAGGCAGGGACAACAGCCTCTGAAGCAGGGGCAGCAGCCTCTAAGGCAGGAGCAACAGCCTCCAAGGCAGGAGCAGCAGCCTCCAAGACAGGGGCAGCAGCCTCCAAGACAGGGGCAGCAGCCACCAAAGCAGGGACAGCAGCCACCAAAGCAGGGACAGCAGCCACCAAAGCAGGGACAGCAGCTGCCAAAGCAGGGACAGCAGCCACCAAAGCAGGCAGGCCGTTACCAGTCTCCAGATCATCACTGGCTGCATTTTCCACCAAAACCCAACCATCATCACACACAGCTGCTACCAAAGCATCTGGCCTATTACCAGGTGCATCATGGACTGCAGTTGACAGGCCATCACCATACACAGCTGCTGTCAAAGCACTTGGCCCATTACCAGCTGCAGCATCCACCAAGAGTGTCAGTCCATTACCAAGCACAGCATCCACCAAAAGTGCTAGTCCATAACCAGGCACAGCAGCCACCAAAGGTGCCACCCCATAACCAGGCGCAGCAGCCACCAAAGGTGCCACCCCATAACCAGGCGCAGCAGCCACCAAAGGTGGTGCTCCACCAGGTGCAGCAGCCACCAAAGGTGGTGCTCCACCAGGTGCAGCAGCCACCAAAGGTGGTGCTACATCAGGTGCAGCAGCCACCAAAGGTGGTGCTCCACCAGGTGCAGCAGCCACCAAAGGTGGTGCTACATCAGGTGCAGCAGCCACCAAAGGTGTCAGCCTATAACCAACCAGCACAGCTGTCAGTCTATCACCAGGCAAAGCAGCCGGCTCAGCAGCTGACCCATAACCAGTTGAAGCAGCCTCCTCATCCCCTGTCGCCATTTCACCAGCCTCAGCAGCCAGCCCAACAGCTTCCACAGCAGCTGGCCCATCACCAGGTGAAACAGCGTCCACAGCAGCCTGCTCATCACCAGACACAACTGCAACCAAAGCAGCAACAGCAACCTCAGCAGCAGCAGCAACTCAAAGACCAGGAAAAGACCAAGGATCCAGTCCTGACTGAGTGGCAGCAATGCAAGGAGCAACAGAAAGAGCAGAAGAAACCTGAGGATGTAAGAATTGGTCGATATCTGTTCCCCATGTCAAATCTAGGTGCCCTTGATGCATAAGTATATTATCTCATAAAAATTTTGCACAGATGAAAAAGTATACATATATATTAGAAGTTAATTTTTTTCTTGTTTTTTTTTTGGTGACAGTAAGATCTGATCTTTTCCCAAAGCTTTTGTGTCTTCCCCTCTTTCTGATAAAAATTCCTTGAAATTGTGTCCCCTCTAATACAGACCACCTTTGTGTATATATTTGGTCTAGTGTAGCTGCTCCTCCCATTTTTCTTCTTTAGTGTTATCTCTTCTTGCCTCATGCAGCTGGTTTAGGACTGTAATGTTAGCATCCAGATGTGGTGACTCCACTGTCAATGATAGGGAAAATAATTTATTATAAAAATTTTTACAGATCTTTTCCATTCTTTTGTTTGTTGTGTTCCTTCTAGCTTCATCATTAAGTGTCCTAGGAATGGCTTTTCTTAATTGGGCTTCTCACTAAGCCCCCTACAAATTTATTTTGCTCTATCTTTAAATGGCTCTTATTGTTAGAAAGCTATCCAAGCTATCCAGGACAGCTACCAGTATTAAATGGCACAAAATATGCTACAGTCTCTCTTCTAGGTTAAGCATTCTTTAACCCATCCTCATATAGTTTGATTTTGAGGCTCTTCATCATTTTGATTGTGGACTCTCTTCAGCTCATCAATGTCCTTCCTAAGATATAGTACTCAGAACTAAATAGAGTACTCTAGACATGCAGTACAATGAGAGGTCCTCCACTTTAGTTCTGGTCATTGTGCCTCTCTGAATGGAGCCTAAGCTCACATTGCCTTTTCTGGCCACCATATTACACTGGTGATCAACAGCAATAACTACAATCTAAGAGAAACAGAGTATACTCAAAAGAATTAGAATAGGTAAATGCTGGGAGCTTTAATCAGCTTGTTTAAACGACTTGTTTAGCAAGTTGATGTCATGAACCCAGCACAAATAGCCATACTGTTGTCATTCACATCCCTTATGCTAGATTTCCTTGTGTCCTTCCAGTCATTCACTCTTCCCTTATAGAGACTCTAGGCAGGTGTGGGGAACCTGTGACCTTGAGGCCTACTTAGGGAGTTCAGAAACTTGCCATGAAGATATGCTATGCAACACAGAATCTGACCAGACTCCTTATCACAGGTCCCCAGTAGTGGCCTTGCTAAGAGACAAAACAGAACCGTAGGCTGCCCATACTCTCGCACACAGTATACCCAATGGGGCAACAATCTTTAACCTTAATAAGCAGTGTATAACTACATGGGTCAACTACAGGTCGAGACTGAAGGGAGTGAAGGGAGACCAGATGAGGGTGGTGGACTAAGAGAATAGGATGATACGGAATGACTAGAGTTTGCTGTTAGAAGGAAGAAGAGGTTTTAAAGGGAGTGAGGCCCAAAGGATATAGAAAGATGGGACACCGTGAAGAGAGAGCTTGCAAAGAACTTTTAAAGCTACATTTTTGTTCAAGTGACTGCAGGAATGTGTCCTATACAACCAGAGGATCTAGTTTAAAGAATATGTTTCATGGTCCTGATTGAATGTGTGTGTGTACAGATAAATTATTTCTGGTATTCTAGATACCACAAAACCCTGTTTAACTCCAGTAGTACACAACAAGGGGTGCTAGGTTCTAGGTAATGGAACTTCCTGGATAACTAAGGGTTAACTCCTCCCCCCTCCCTGACTATTCGTTTCACTCTCTTGTTTTTGAAAATCTTTTTTAAAAAGTCTGATCCCCTTAGTCTGCTTCAGTACACATCAATATTCAAAGAAAGTGAGCTTGTTGACAATAATCAAACTTTTGCTGATGGAGGTGTTTGCAGGACCTACAAGTCATAACTGTGAACATTGCTCACAATTATACAATACTGGTGGCTATTGGCCTGAACCTGGCCTCAGTCCGGGCCATTCCTTGCAAGACGTTCTTTGATGAAATCCTTGATGTGAGCTAGTATTCTGTTTATGCGGATGGTTTTCTTGCAAAATTCAAATCAGGAACAAATTCCCTTTAACCAAGGGTTTGGAACAACACTGCTAATGTTGGTTTGGTAGAGTTCTACTTATTCAGAATTTTGCTAGATTTTTTTTAAATTTGACCTTGATTGGATATTTAGTCTGGAGTTTATCACTAGCAAGGTAAGATTGTACAATGGGGCGCGCTAGACTTGAAGTTAGAAAATATAAGCTCAGGTTCCTCTAAACAAGCTGTATGGCCTAGGGCAAGTCATTGTAACTTTCTAAGTCAGTTTCTCATCTATTAAATGATAATTTAACCATGGAAATATGGATTTAAAACTTGAAGGGACCTTATAGGTCATCTAGTCTAACAATGTCATTTGTATAAATGAGGAAATTGAGACCTAGAGGAAGGGAAGTGACTTACCCAAGGTCACATACAGAATAGGAAGTGACCAGTGACTAGGGGCTATCTGATCCAAACCCCTCATTTTAAGAGGAGGAAACTGAGATCCAGGGATATGAAGTGATTGGCTCAAGGTCACATGTGGGATCTTAGACCTCAAGCTGGAAGGCCTCATCAAAAGCATTAAGTCTAACCCCTTCATCTTATAGACAAGGAAATTGAGGCCCAGCAAGGGGAAGTGACTTATCCCTGCTCACACACAGGACTGTAGAGCTAGAAGGAACCTCAGAGGCAACTGAGTCCAACCTTCTCATTTTACAGAGTGGGAAACTGAGGGGAAATGATTTGCACATCATCAGACAGCTAGCTAGCAGGTATCTGGGAGCAGCATTCAACCCCAGATCTTCCTGACCCTGGGGAGTTCAACTCTCTAACTCTACCACCTAACTGCCTTCTTGATTTGAAGAAGCTAACTTTTTCTGAGTTCTTAGAATGCATGTTCCATTTCTTTGGTGGCACTAGAAAGGCAGACCTCCTGCTGAGACTTCACAGGTGAGTTGGTACTTTCCAGCAGCATCTGACAAACCATAAGAAACAGGAAACTGCAAAAGCAGTGTGTAAAAGAATCACTCAGAAAATAACACCAACTGAAACTGGAGATGGTCGATCCAAATTGTGTGCTCTAGAAATAAATATAGTGACTTGTACTTAGTAAGATGGATATAATAAGCTCAAATAAGCTACTGAATTCTGGGAAGACCATTGTACAAAGAAGGTATATGTTGGGACAGAAAAATCTCCTTAAAATTTAAGTTATAAGTGATAATTACCTCTAGCAGGAGCAGAGTAGGGAGGGAGCTCAGCTAGCTGGCTTTTTTATAGCCCCTCCTGGAAAAAGATCAATTTACTTGCTGTCATTTGATCTTCAAAATAGCCCTAGGAAGTAGATTTTTGGTTCAGTTGGGTTTGGTTTTTGAAATCTTTGATTTCTTCTTGAAGTAGGCCTCTGAAGATGCAGTTCTTAACCAGGGGTCCAGGAACTTGTTTTTTTTTTAATTTTTGATAACTATATTCTATTGTTATTGGTTTCATTGTCTAGTCTTATGTATTTTTATGTTTGTAAACATTATTCTGAGAAAGAGTCTTCCTGTAGACTTCCTCAGACTACCAAAGGAGTTCATAATCCCCAAAAAGGTAAAACTCCTTTCTTTAAGCAATGGTGAGGGCTTCTACTGGGGAACTCTCTCTACCAATGTAAATTAGCCTTTTGGGGGCTACCTAGGACACTGAGATGTTGAATGACTTGCCCAGGGTCACAAAACCAGTATGAGTTGGAAGTAAGAAGCAGCACAGCATGAAGTAGTAGATAGGGAACCTGTCTCAGCTTCAGGAGGCACCATAAGAATTATTTCTTATACTTACAGATGGGAAATTAAATTCAGAGAGGTGATTTGACCAAGACCACACAGGAAGGGGGCAAAGCCAGATCTCAAACCTATGTCTTCTGATTTTAGATTGTCCATTTGAATCAGGTCTGTGCCTAAGATGAGTTTCTACTCCAGCTATTTCCCAAGAAGTTTTTCTAGCTATTTAGGGGAAGTGTCATCCTGGTCTGAGGAGCATAAGGTATAGCCAAAGGACAGCCCCAAAGTAGGGATTTATGACCATATCCCCAAGTTCCAACTCTGGCCACAATACAGTCTTTACCCCTTCCCCCTGCCCCTTGACACCTTGTTTCAGTCAATGCAGAAGGTCACTCCAATCTTGTTTCCCAGAACTGATCTTCAAGTTCTTTGTATTAAAAAGACAAGCAATTGCCTGATTCAGATGGGGTTTCCCAAACGACTACATTTCAGTTAAGTTTCTGGTTTAGGACAAAGTAGAACATTTTTGTAACACAATCTTAGAGAGCTCTTGATGCAGCTATAAAACCAAACTGAGGAATAAGATAAAAGCTCACTAAATAGCACAGGAAGTTGGGGTTTATGAGTAACACAGAGAACAATTTTTCATTCTTGGAAAGTATTTAGAGGATTGAAGTATATTACTTCTGTGGATGGAGGAGTTACCATTGATATTTGCCTTTGGAATTGTTAATGTAACATATTAATTTGATCCTTTTTTTTGAAGAGAAAACCAGAGGATGCTCCATATGTTAAAAAATTTCATCGGACCCTTCCCAAAGATCAAACTCAGCTGTTATCTCTACAGTATGATCACAAGCCACAGAACAAAGAGTCTCCAAAGGCTTTGAAAAAGACTCCAGATTCCTCCCCAAGCAGCTCAAAGAAAGAGGTAAAATTTTTCTAGGTGATATGGTACAACTTTCCAGTAAGTTAAGTATATAGATAAAGCAATATATCTAGTTATCCATATGTTGTCTCCTGAAATAATACCACCCTTGAACTTCCTCTTGGAAAGCCAATAGCCACGTATGCCTTCTCTGAGATATAGAGAGATAGCCCCTACCAGCTGGGTTTGGTCCACTTCACCATGGACCTGCTGTAGGGCATAGCCATGGAGCTAGACCTCAGGAGCACTCATTCCATGGTACACAGTACATTAAGAGAGTTCGTGGTGAATCAAACATCATTTTTCAGTTCCTTCAGCCAGTTTTCTGTGCTCATAAAAAGTTCACATTGATTCTCCAATCTCCTGATTGACTTTTTCATGGCAGCAAAAAGTTACAAAGGTCCTTTTTTCTGTTGAGCATTGCCAAAATCTACGTATCTCCTCTTGGTTCATGTTTTCCTGGTTCTCTTGGAAGTTATTCTTTATAATTTTCCACTTGAAACTAGAATAAGGAATGGGCTGTCAATGCTTGGCTTTTCTTTTTTAAAAAAAGTTTTATTGATACTCTTTTTTTAATACTATAACTACCATTTTCAATGACTCCTGGCCTACTCCCTCATAACAAAGCCTGCTTCCCTTATAACAAAGTACAGTTACCCAAAAGAAATCAATACATCTGATAATATATTTCTCATTCTATGCCTATGTTTTTTTACTTCTCTGTTGAAAACAAGACAGACTTCAATCTGTTTACCCATTCTCCAACCAATAGACACCCACTTTGTTTACAATTCTTTGCTACCACAGAGTGCTGCTAGAAATATTTTTGTATATATGAGGTCTTTCCTTTTGTCTATGATCTTTTTAGGGTATATGTCTAGTAAGAAATATTGTTGGATGAAAGGACCTGTTCTATTTAGTGACTTTTCTAACGTAATTAAAAACTGTTTTGCAGAACATCAATCCTTTATTTATTATTACTAATAAAAACACAGCATAAGGAGAAAAAGGAATTCTGCTTAAAGTAACTAAAAAATGCATAAAATATCTGGGAATTAGCCTTATCAAGACACACTCACGACTTAGAAAATACAATTATAAAACATTGTTTTTAGAAATAATAGAAGACAAATAATTTGAGAAATATTCACTGTTTATGGTTGAGCCATGCTAATACAATAAAAAAATTACACTGCTCCTTAAATTAATAATCATATCATCTGCAAATAGGGATGATCTTGCCTCTTCTTTTCCTATTCTTGTTCCTTCAGTTTCTTTTTCTGGTCTAATTGTTGATGCTAGCATTTCTAGAACTAAATCAAATAATAGTGATAACAATGGACATTCTTGCTTTACCTCTGAATTTATGGGAAAAGATTCTAGTGTTTCTCCATTACTAATCATTTTAGCTTTTATTTTTATATAAATCATATTAAAGAAAGGTTCATTTATTCCTATGTTTTTAGTGACTTTTAAAAAATAAGTGACCTTGGTTTTTACTTTTTAGAAAGCTAAGAGAACAGCTACAATTTGTTTCCCTCCCCCAATCTTTTCTAGAAAGCTGCTTTGCTCCTAGAGTATCTAGGTCATGGTACAGAAGTGGGTCTCAAACTTTTTTTGCTTATGGCCTGCTAATTCATTGCTGTAAGGAATCATGACATACTGAAATATTTAATCCGGCAACAGAACAGTTCCTAGGGAAACTGGGCTTCCAGACCCATTATTCCAGCCTTGAAATTTCTGTGCCTCTCCTTCCCCTCCTCTGCACCAGGACTCCTGGCAGAGGAATGGACTTTGTGTCTCCTCTAATAGAATTGTGACTCTACTTATGCCAAATATGCAGGCACAGCTAGAAGCAGAAGCTAGGGAATTTCATGGCATACTGTTTGAGAAGCACTGTTGTAGGGTGTGGGTAACGCCATTTCCCACTATATTTCTTCCTTGTCTGTAGTAATAGTCAAAGAAAATAGGAAGGAAGGAAGGGAAGAAGGGAGGGAGTGAAAGAGGAAGGAAGGGAGAAAGGAAAAGAGGAGAGAGGGAGAGAGGAAACAAGCATTTATTAAGTGTTTACTATTCCATACTCTGTGTTGGGTGCTAGGACAAAATCTAGACAGTCCCTTCCATCAGGGAATTTGGATTTTAATAGAGGAAGATAATTCATAGTTTAATAAGGGAAGATAATTCATATAGGGGAGTGGTGGCCAGAAGACATTAGAGATAGCAAATGGAGCCATAGATTTAAACACCTTTTCTAGGAATGTGTTTATGTGAATTGAACAGGGAGGAGATACATATCTGGAAGACAGATGACCAGAATGCAATGTGATGGATCTGAGGGCTTGTGATGTGTTGAACTTTCAGCAATAATAATTTTAGGGCCCCAAGTTGGGTGCTGGATCAGACGTAGAGGGTAGAGCTCAGTAGCATGGGAGGAAGATGAGATCTAAAGTTCAAAATTCTATTAGCCCAGTCAATTGGAGCATGATGTTAATGAAAGGTTCTGTTCTTGTACAGGAAATATAGCATGGCCATGGCCTGAACTCCTAAAACTAGATAACCATTGTTAAATAATATCATAAGGGCAATGGACCAGCTGAAAATACATAAATTCAGTATAGTCTGTGTACATCCCTCCCCATGTACAATTATGATCCCATGTTGATGATGTGTCAGAAAACTTGCTTTCATTTTGTTATTCCTGGTCAACATCAGGGCCCCAGGTTATTGCCTTCTTTCCCTTAGTCACTGCTGCTATGAAGCCTTCTACTAGCAAAACTCCATTACATACTTGCCCAGTGATACTAAAAGAGTCCTTTAAAGTGAATGATGATTATTGCTCTATAAATCCTAACACCTGGCAGAAGAATTTGTTTTACCAAAAAGGGACACTGCATCTTTCCTGAAGTCTTGTTGAATGATGTGTTTGCTTTTGGTCTCATGTAATAACACCTAGTTGTGACACTCATCTCTCTGTTTAAGAGTAAATGGTCACATGACCCAGATCTGATCACTCAGCTAAGAGATCAACTGTGCCTGCTTAGTTCAAAGTCACCTATATTTTACATACATTAGTTGTTATTCTTGGTTTCTTTAGAATGTTAACTATTTCTCAGAGAAGACTGGGATGAATGAGGAGGAAAAGAAATTGAAAGTGTTAAGGGCCTCTGTACGTATGTTCAATGTGTTTATTTACATAAATAATATATACCCACAAATACACACGAACATACATATTTTATTTCTAAGACAAAATACTGCCTGTCCAAAATAGGGATTATCTTTTTTTGTTTCTATCTGTAATCTTTTCTGGGAATTTTGTAACCAGTTGAGTTCATCACAAAACATCTCTGCCTTTATATTCTTTTTTGCATCTACTTCCCAGGGTCAACAATTTTCTGAGAAATCAACTCCCTGAACATAAATAAAGAAGCTTAGGCTGGGACTATCCAATGCCAAACACCAGGATGAAAAGTGAAAAACGCAGGCGGCCATCCAGATGTTTGACAGCTAAACATCTGGATAGGTTTAGAGATAAGTGATTGCCAAAACATCTGGATGATTAGCTGCATTATTCTGTTTCTCATCCAGCTGTTTCCTGGCATGTCAAGAGGTTGTTTGGTGCAATGGAAAGAGAGCTGGCTTTGGATTCTGAGGACCTGGGTTTGAATCCTGGCTCTTACCACTTTTGACTTGTGTGACCTGCAAGTCACTTCATTTCTCTTGGGCCCCCCTTTCCTCCTGTGTAAAAAAGGGGTGTTGAGCTCAGTGACTTTGAGGTATCTTCCAGGGAGATTTAGCAAGCCAGTGCCTAGAAAAAAACAACGTCCTACAGCCAGTAACTTCTGAAAGACAGAAGTGATCACACCTTTGTGGTTATCAGAACATAAGCCCTAGATTTTTAAAAAAATCTGTTATGTTGAACTTTTCTTTATCAAAGATTTGAATCCAACCAGTCTATAGAAAACTATCTGTCCATGTGGTAGAAATTATGGATTTGTTCATCAGCTGAAAAAAATATCCTGAACCCCCAAATAGATGATACCAAAATAATACAGATAACTCTAAGTCCCAGGGCTCATAGATCTTGACAAAAAAGAACATGTCATTCGAATTGAAGCATAGCCTATTGCTGAGCACATGCTCTGTCTCAGGAAGGTTTTGACTCAAGAAAGAACTGGAAAAAAAATCTGAATTTTCTCATCTAGAAATCAATATTTATTTTCAAAACATTGCCTGTGACCTTATAAGCAAGTTATCTGCAAAATGGGTGGAGTCAGGGACACCGGGATGGTCTCTCTTAACCCTCAGTCTGAGCTAATCAGTATCAATGAGATAAGGATGGTTGGACTATTTGAGGCTTTTGTTATGTTTTAATGGAAAAACATAGTTCAGTCCAGTCTACTCAGCTGTCTTGCAGTGACAGAGCCTGAGGAAGAATGACTAGCAAACTGTCAGGGTAATTATCCATCTTGGTTTCTGGCCCATATTTTATAAATATCCACTTTGTAGAGGAAGTGGAATATATTGCAAAATTTTGTTCATGCATAAAGCTATCCACAGAATGTCAAAAGGATCCCAGATTTCAATGCTGGAAAGGACCTCAGAGGCCATCTCATCCAACCCCCTCATTTTATAGAGGAGGAAACTGAAACACAAAGAGGTGAAGTGACTTGCCCAGAATCACATTGATAGTTAACATCATAGGCAAGATTTGAACCCAGGTCTTCTAACTCCAGAGCCAGTGTTCTTTCCACTGTACTACAGGTCTTTGGCCTATTGGATGGGTCACCTAGGAAAGACTGATTGGAGGATATAGATAAGAGGGCATGGATGAATGGTGATCACAGAGATTGGCAAACTATAGCACAAGAGTCAAATACACTAACTGCCTGTTTTTGAAAGGCCTGTAAACTTTACAATTAAACTTTATTTTTAAAAAATGGAAACCCCATTCTTAGCTCATGAGCTAAAGGCTGGATGACCATAGTTTGCCAACAGATGATCTAGATCATTGGTATAAAACTCAAATAGAAACAGATCCCTGCAGACCATATATTGACTTAGAAAACTACAAATTAACATTATCTATGTTGTGCTGTACTTTTATTTATTAAACATTTCTCAGTTACATTTTATTCTGATTCTGGCCACACTGGGGGGTTTTGCATACTACAAGTTTGACACCTCTGCTCTAGACCACTGGAATTCATCACCACATTGATGAGAGTAGAGATCCATTGAAAAATCAAAGCTAAACAGAATTCTGCAAACTGCTGATGATCTCTAATGGTCAGGCAAGGGCCATATTTTCAGAAGTTCTCTTTCATCTCACCCTCATCCCCATCCCCAACCTCAGACTTCTCCTGTTCATACTTCTAAAATGTCTGAACCATATGTGATAAGAGTTCACTCAATTCAGTGAGACAGTCTTCCACATGTTACCATTTCTCTCTCTGACTAGGACCTGCTCTCAACAAGGACACACTATAACCTTCCAAGAGCTAGTTTTTTCCTGTTGCTCCTGAGTTCCAGGATCACTTATTACTTATGACTCTCCCTCCAACAACTGAAAATGTATACTGTTTGTGTCTAACTATTAGAATTCACTTAGGTCTTTGATCATAGGTGTGCATAGCAAATTCATTCAGTCAGGCGGCAAGTATGGTCATATTATAGAGCACTGTGATAATTAACATGAACTTGCTAATCAACATTTTCCCAATAACTATAAGTGTGATTCTCTACCATTCAGCAGGGTGGACTTTAGTCTATGTGTCTCTCATTTTGATTGAGTATGTTTTTCCTTTTTTAGTTGTGTGCTTTGTATGTGATACACTGTTGAAGTTTTTTTCTTATCCATTCTTTTTTTCATTTTATTGGATAGTTTAATCCATTTATACTTAAATTTATGTTGGTTATGCTTCTGTTTTCCTCCATTTGTTTCATTAATGTTGCTTTTTTGAAATCCCCTTCCTATTAATGTCAGTACTTTATCCTTGTGATTAATTTTTCTTGAACTATTTCAATGTTGACCTGTTCCTACAGTGTTTTCCTCCTCCCTGTACTCCTATTCATGTTGCCTTTCCATAGTTCTGGGATTTTACTTAAATCACTAATTTTTCCTTTCCTTCCTTCCTTCCTTCCTTCCTTCCTTCCTTCCTTCCTTCCTTCCTTATTCATTCATTCATTCATTTGTTATTTATCTACTTCCTTTTGTCTCTTCTCTTTCCCCAGTCAGTTAAATGGTTGGTTTAAAATCTTCCATTTCTAGAAGGCACATACAACTACTCTGAACTATTTTTTCCAGGTTGCTTCTTTCCTTGCTTTTGGAGAATTGTTGTCATTGTTAAATTTCCAAAAAGTAGTAGTGACCTAGTACAATGCCATGTGTCAGTCAGAATCTCAAGTGGCAGCAAAGTGCTGGCCATAGTGCTGACATCGCTAAAAGACCCAGATACTGCAAGAAAGAAACTTGCTGCTCCTCAGTCCAGATGGTGACTATATCTCTCCTGGCAATCATTTAGGTGTTCATCATCTATTAGACTCACTGGGGAAACCTGACTCCCTTGCTAGTTATAATGTACAATTGCACTAACATGATAGTTTCAAAACATTGATTGTAAGGATGCTTTTGGAAGATTTGGCTTGAAATAGAACCCTGCCTTCTCACTACCTGATGTGCAGTCCCCCAATCCCTGCTATAGTGAGTTGTATACATGCTACTCCTAGCTCATAATGTTCTACAGTCTTGGTGTCATTCTCAACTTCTCACATGTTCATTTCCTATATCCATTTACTTGCCAGATCTTGTCATTTGTAACTTTCAGTCACTCAGCTGCCAAAGTAATTTTCTCAAAATTCATGTTTGACCATGTTAACTCCTACCCTCTACTCAGTAAACTCCACTGACTTCCTATTACCTCCAGGATCAAATAAAAAATCCTCTGTTTGGCATTTCAAGCTCTTCACAATCTGGCCCCTTCCTACCTTTCCAGTCTTTTTATACATTGTTCTCCTTCATATATTCTTTGGTGCAAGCATGCTGGTTTTCTTGTTGTAGCTCCCACACAATGTTCTATCTCATGTCTTCATGTCTTTGCACTAGCTTCCCCTTGGGCCTAGAATGCATTCCTTATCTCCAACTCTCATCTCTACCTCTTGGGATCCCTAGTTTCCTTCAAGATACAGCTCAAGCACCATCTTCTTCATAAAACTTTTCCTGGGCACCCCAACCTGTTAATGCTTTCTACTTGTATCTGTTTTGTATATGCACATGTGCGCATGAATATTTTCTCTACCACTAGAATAAAAGCTCCTTGAGCATTTTTGTCTTTATATTCCCAACACTTAGTGTAGTACCTGATACACAGTAGACCCTTAATGAATGTTTGTTGATTGATTCTAATGGTATAGGTATATAATGTTGCCTTTATTCCATGAGTTTTGAATCCCCACTGTGAGGAATGAAGGGCATTACAGTGTGGACCTCAGCTGAATCACTGGTATTTTCCATGGCACTGAATGAGAGTTTGGTCTTAGCCAAATCTTACCTTTCATTCTGTCCTAAGATAAAACATCTGGAGGCTTAGCATTTTTCCATCAGTAAAGAGATCAAAACTGGGGAAAGCTATTTTGATGAGGCGAATTTGCTGAGTAGCTCAAAAACAGAGTTTTGGACATTATGTGTTATCTTCCTAATACGGACTTTGAGAAACAGAGAGAACTTTAGATTGACAGATGATAATTCCCTTCAGTTACTTGAAAGTGTGTCATGTAAAGCTTGCTATGATTTAGCTATCAAATGCATTTTTAATAAAGTAATGAGGTACCCTTTCTCTTAGGTAGGAGGACAGTGTGTCTGTGGCCTTGAGCAGAGAGACCCCTTTCCTCCCATGTCCACATCAGAAGCCCACATCAGAAACACTGGTTTCTGACCAATATCATCTGTGTACTCACAGATGTCTTTGTCCAGGGATGAACCCAAGCATCTAGTTCAGAGTGTATGTTTAATACTAGGACACCTGGCCTTCTACAGCATCTTATCTCAGTTATAATTTAATTCTTTGAGTTTCTGAATAAGAAAAGTAAGAGATACTAATACTAGAAATATGGTTAAAAAAAACCCACAAACATATCTGGAACACCATGTGGAATACCCACTTTCCTATTTTGTTTTTCAGATGAACATCAAGACAAAGAAATCTGAGGGTGCCCAGACACCTTTGAACTGGACCCTTGCCTTTGCCCATGACTCCCCTCCCCATACTCGAGTGATATCTGGCAGTAGCTCTAGTCCTTGCACACCAGCTTTGCAGAGGACAGGAATAACAAAGGTAAGATGACTTTTTCTTCACAGTAAAATTATTAACATTCCTCCCTTAATAAAGGAAGGGCTTTGGAGGTGCAAAAGGTGAAGGGAGGAAGGGATCTGAATCACTTCTCCATATTCTCATTAGGACAACAGTTGTTTCCAACATTGCCCAACTGCTTGATGCTTTTTAATTGGATTCCCCTTTTCTTGGTTTCCATTGCAAGATTTTTCTTTAGGATCAGGTCCATTAAAAGAATCTCTCTTCCCTTTTTTCCTAGAGCATGAGCTCATTTGAACTCCTAAAATAATGTTGATTGTTCCTTTTCTTCCTTTCTGTGGTGATAATTATGGGGAAAGGGTTGTTTTGGGGTATTGTGGGAGGTGAAAGAAGAGTTGGTAGGCAGATTTTGTATTCACTAGCTTTTTTTTCTGTGACACCAAAACATCTAAACCCAAAGTGACAAATTCACATAGTCCTCTAGATGTTTGGGAACAGACACCTCTATGTTGACTTCCCAACTAAGAATGCCATTTTGGGGGTAAATTTATGTCTTTGTAGATTGTGTCCATCTAGAGCAGTGGTTCTCAACCTGTGGGTCGCGACCCCTTTGGGGGTTGAATGACCCTTTCACAGGGGTCACAGAGGTCGCCTAAGACACCACTCCTCTATTTGTCTCCGGGCGGGTCTGCTCACATGCAGATACACCCACATATGAGTATTAAAGGGTCGTGGCATTAGGAAGGTTGAGAACCACTGATCTAGAGCATTACCTGAGCTCAAATTCTGGGCTTATCATTACTAATGACAATTTTAAAGCGAAACATTCTTTTGGGAATTTTCTGTCTTTAAGATATCTTGAAAATTGATCCCAGAGTGCTTTTAAAACTGTTTTACTTTCAGTAAGGGTTATATCTCTGTGTGTTTATTCATAGACATGCATGTCTTCCTTATTCCATTTTCTCTGCTGCCATTTCCACATATACCATGTTGGGTACTGAGTCATACCACATATGATACAATAGAGTCCAAATATGAAAATCCTGTTGTCACAGATGATGAAAATAGATTACTGTAGAAATGCTGGCAGATCTGTTCCATCTTGCATCTATTTGTTCTTCCAGTTTCATAGATGTTTTGAGGAGTGATCTGGTTCAACTTTCTGCAGGCTTGTTTGCCTTTCCTGATTTTTAGAGTTTTGTGAGGCAGTACTTCTCCTATTCTTCTGTCATAATGTTTTACAAATGAGCCAATATTTTAAATGGCTGTTGATCTTGGCCGTCTTGTCTCTCTACCTGACCATGCCATGCATGATATCTAAGGCAGTTTCTAGACATGTTTAACCTCCTTGTAGTGAGTGCTATTGGTCTCATTTTTCTCAGAATGGTGACTAACATAGTTAATGTCTTTACAGTTAATTTTAAAATATCAGATGATTGGAATTTTTATAATGAATAATCTTTTCATCTTTATCCTTTTTTCTAGTTTGGTATTAATTTTTGACTTTTGTTCTATCAAAGGTCTTACTACATTGAAACAGCTGATCCTGAGGAGGGGTGAATTTAGGGGAAAAGAGATTAAGTTACATTTTAGATATACAGAGTTTCCATTTCTGTGACTGCAGATGTACAGCAGGCAGATGTGAGACTGGAGTTCAGGAGAGAGATCAGAACTAGATATATAGGGTTCACTTAGAGATGATGTTTGAAACCATAGAAGTTAATGAGACTATAAAGGAGAGACAGAAACAGAGATAGATATAGAGACCAGAACAAAGCCCCTGGTAGAAACTCACATTAAGGAGGCAGAAGATGTATAATAATGTAGCAAAGTAGGAATAGTCAGATAGGTAGAAGGAGAAACAGAAGGAATCAGTGTCGGGGAAGTCCAGGGAGGAAAGAGTGTCTAGAAAAGGGAAAGTAATCAACATTATCAAAAGCTGTGGCAGGGTCAAGGAGGATGAAGACTGAGATTCCAGTCCTCAAATGTCAAGAGTTGGAAGGGACCTCAGAAGCCATCTAGCCCAATCTTCACCTGAACCAGATACCCCCCGGACATCACCCTACCTGACAAGTGGTCATCTAATCACTGTTTGAAGACCTCCAATGAGGAAGAACCCATTGACCCTCTGAGATTTCATTTTTTGGATAAATAATTAATAGGATCACAGGTTAAGACCTGGAAGGGACCTTAAAATCCAACCTTATTATTTAAGCCCAAAGATATTAAGTGATTTGCTCAAGAGCACAAATAGTCAGTGTCCTTAGAATCCAAGCCAGATCTTCTGAATCCCAATCTTGTACTTTTTCCAGTGCCCTGTAAGAAGTTTTTTCTTAAAACAAGATGAAACTGATCTTTGGAACCCAAGTGTAGGACCTTGCATTCCTCTTGGTTTCATTTCACCTTCTTAAGTTAAGCAAAGTGTTCTAATCTGTTGAGATGTTGTTAGAGACTGACTCAATCACCTACTGTTTTAGTCATCCCTTTCAGCTTTGTGTCATTTACAAATTTGATCAGCATGCCTCTTATGCCTTTGATTTAAGTTACTGATTTTTTTGTGGTCACACCCTGATTTCTTTGGTGTAGGAAACTTCCTCTACCAATGCAGTTCATGTGTTGCCTGCTCTGCAACTTCTAGTCTTAGCAAATGTCCTGGAACACTAAGAGGAAGTTAAGTGGCTTGCTCATGTTTACACAAGCCTGGGCCTTGAATCCTAACCTTTTGGGCTCCAAAGCCAGCTCTCTAGTCACTCTAGTCACTCTTTCCTTAGCTATAGCCATTGAAAATATAGAATTCTGTGCAGAATGTTATCCTTTTCCATCTTCCTAAATCTTGCAATCTCTGAGGCTCAAAGTAGGAGACAGGTTCTAATCAGGAGGCCCGGCTCCAATTTTGAATGACTGGACTGCTCACTTCTTGCCTTGGTTTGCCATTAGGTAAAACAGGAGCTGTCTGCATTGGACTTATCATCCATCTTCTCTCTATGCTCATTTCTCAGGGCTCCTAATTATAAAGCACTTCGGAAATGTGGCATGCTAAAGTCAGCATTGATATTTTAGTGTCAAGCAAATCTTAGTTTCACTAGGGTGCTCATGTTTGAATTTATTTTCTCCAAAGAAATCCACTTAAAGATAGACATGCTAACATCTGCTTGCACTCAGGAATTAAGTATTTTGTTGTATATTAAAGAATGACAGGTTTGTTTTCAGGGCTTTTACAAAGTACCATAAGATTTATGACATGATTTTAGACTAATGAGGTTACAGGATGATGACTGAGCCTGTGATGACATATTTGCATGTCTCCTATATTTTGATATATTTGAAGAATGACAACCTCCGGCTGAGTAAAGACAATCACCACAGCCACTCCCTCTCAGACATGGCCATCAGACCTAAATCCTCAGTGCAAGATGATGTCTTTTGGAGCATGTACCCAACTGAAGATCAGCCTCCAAAGGTACCACCTCTTCTCAGTAATTATTTAATTCCCTTTCATATTAATCTGGATGACAGAGGAAGTGAGGGAAGATGTTCACCTCTGCTTTAGCTTCTGGGGTAGGGGGATGGGGGAGTGGGGAAGTACTGTTACTGAGGGACTTCCTCAATGTCCCAGAACATGATTATTTCCATTTAACACACTTTTTGAGGGGAGGCAACAAATGCTGCCTTAGAAAAAAAGCTTCATTGATCCTCAACTACTCCAATGACTTTGTTATCTCAACAGTTCAGGCATTCCCTCCTAGTGATACAGATCTTGTGTCATCCATGTCTGCTCATTCTGGGCCACACTTGTCCATGTTCTTCCACACGTCCAACCAACACACTAGAGGCTTTCCTTTCTTTCTTTTGACATCACTGGGGTACCATTGGAACACTCAGGATTCTGTATCTACAACAATAACTTTTGCCTTTTAAAAAATATATCCCATTATTTTACTAATAGGTCCCTCCCTTCTAGACAAGAAAAAATAGTTAAGCAAAAGAACCTGTCTCTCATTTTTTAGCATTCAACACTTATAGTCTCCCTTCTCTACTGACGAAGAGGGAAGTATCCATGAGAATTTATTGAGGGACATGTGCCTCATACTGTGCTAGATGCCATCAGATTTGTAGAATAACTATAGAACCTCCAGTGTTGTTGGGAAGAGAAGATTTACACGTGTGTGTGATAATTCAACACAAAAGAACCAAGGACTCGAATGTGGTTCAGGCCCCAAGTGCTACAGGACATTAGTTAAAGGAATGTTCCTTATGGGTTGGAGCTAGTGAAGAAGGCTTTATGGAATCCCTGAATCATATATTGTTGGAGTTGGAAGGCTCTTTAGAAATCATGAAGCTCCTCATGTTACAGGAGAGGAGATCTCATGGACGAGATGTGTCTTGAACCCATATTTGAAAAACATGTAGGTTTTGAAAGTGAGGGATTCTAAGAAGGAGAACAGGCATCCCAGAACAGAGGCATGGATCAAAACATGAGGGAAAATGATCAGACATGAGCCAAGGATACCACAATGAGTAGTATTAGCTGAGGTTAGAGGACCTGGAGGCCAACACAGCACAGAGTAGGTATGAAGGCCAAGGCCCTGGGTTTGAGTGCAGGCTTCTCTTCTGTGTGAGCCTGGGGAACTCAATTCCCTGTGCAACCAGATTTATTTCTCTTTAAAATGAAAGGGTTTGATGAGAAGAGTCCTAAAGCTCCTTCCAGCTTTACATGTTATGATATCCCCTCCCTGGAGGAGGACTTTAGTCTTGACGTAAGAGACAGTGCTGTGTTATGAAAAGAATACTGAATGGGAAGTTAGCATCATGGACTCATAGCTCTAGAGCAGGAAGGGTTCTCAAATTCCTTGAGTTTACAGAAGAGGAAACTGAGTCCCAGGAAGGAGAAGGGTCCGAGATCACCTAGAAGATCCTAGGCCTAGAGCTGGAAGGGACCTCCAAGGCCACTTAGTCCACCTCCTTATTTTAAATGGGAGGAAACAGGCCCAGAGAAGGGGCAAGTGACTTGTCCAAGGGTACAGAGGAAGTAATGGATATGAGATCTGAATCCAGATCTCATTACAAATTCAGCCTTCTTTCCATTGTACCACTCTTCCTCTCATCTGATTTATAAAATCTACATGTACTTTAGTTTACCAGTCATCCTGAAATTAATGCTTTAGATTCCCAATGGTAGAGAATTTGCACTGAAATATTTGGTTATATCTTTAAGGTCCCAGAAAGAACGACCTCAAGATTCCGCAGCAAGGATATCATCAACCAGGCCCGCCGCCATCCAATGTAAGTACCTCTGTGCTCTGTGTTCAAGCCCAAGTGATTTATTTATGGCCCTTTGGAAAACTGAAGCCAGACTCAGTGGTTCCAGACTCTCTCTGATTGAAGTCAAACCCAGAATGTTCGGAATGCCCCCAATCTTCTTTGGCTTGCACACTGTAACCACAGTTGAAATGATTTCTTTTGAAATTTTTTTGAAAATCTGTTTTACCCACATCTAAGGCAGCCAAATTTCCGAACTTGAGCTAGTTGACAGTTTGGCCCCAAAACCTTCCCCTTTCACCATTGACCATGTGACTTGGAAGCCCAGGCTGACTCCCACATTGCCTTGGTTTGCTGTGATTGTGGTTGGCCAGAATTAAACATTTTAAAGGTGACTGCAGTGATATGGAGATACCTTGCAACAAATGTCCCCTACGTACAGACACAGATACATCTTCAAAGCGAATCATTCAGCAAACACCACACATTCAACACACACAAAACTTTCTCTCACATCAGGAATTAATGTCATCAAAGAGACAGGGGAGACGCACAGGCAAAAATCAGGCCAAAAGCTCCAAGAAACATTTGAGGATTCAAGATGATGTCCCAATAATGGCTGTAGTTACTAGATTCCTAGGTCTTTCTTATTGCAGTTCTTTATTTTTCTCCCAGCTTATCTTCCTTTGCAGTACTTTTGGCACTGTATACTTTGCTGTACACGTGAAGGTCTATCATGAAGAGCACAGTGCTCTTACCATAAGACAACCCCTCCCATTGGATGATTAGTCTTGGAGCCATAGATCACCTTCTGGAGAGGAAGCAAAAATGAGGGCAGAAGCTATAGAGCCTAGAGGAGGGAAGCCAAGCTATGGAGACTTTTCTTAATCACTCATATCTAGATAATACTCCTTAAGCCCTTGTTTCTTTTCCTCCCCTAAACTTTTACTGAGACCCAACCCCACCAGAAGCATTTTAAAGTAAAACTGCCAGTTTTCTCTCCTCCACCCCCAGAAATGGTTAGCTGTGGCTTTCTAAAAGCAAAGGGAAGAAAGTACCTTAGAAATCAGTAATTGCTATGTAGCTGTGCCACACTATTTACCATCCCAGGGACCTTTCAATAGAGACTTCCTCTATTTAACCCAGTCTAATTCAATGGAGACACATTTACTAAGTGTCTACCATGTACTAGGCTAGGGAGCCAGACCCGCAATTTACCCTTGTCTCTGTTCTCAAGGAGCCTCCAATCTAGGGAAGACACAAGTAACTACTGCAAAATAGATCTGGAAGGGGTCAAAGGAGAAGCCCTCACAGAATCCTTTGAGAAAGCCAAGGAGAGAACCCTTAGGGCATTTAAAATAGTATCCACTTTACAGAAGTCATTACACAAATAACTTTTCAGGAAACCAGCTATTGCACAAAGTGAGATTGTGAATAAAAGTTTCCGGAAAAACCAGCATGTGGGCTTCTGGTGTGTCCAAGGTCTACATTAGACAATTGCTATCCCTATAGCAAAGGAGACCTTGAATCACTGGGAAGCTTGGAAGCACTGGCCTGTCCTAGTAATTCTTCAGCATTCCTATGGTTCTTTGATCTTATAGATAAGAGAGAGACCTGGGTGGCACAGTACAGAGCACTGTGGCCTTGGAGTCAAGAAGACTGGAATTCCAAATCGTGCCTTAAACACTTAATAGGTGTATGACCCTGGGCTAGTCACTTAACCCCTCTGTGCCTCAGTTTCCTCATTTCTAAAACGGGGATGATAGCACCCACCATACAGGGTTGTTGTGGGATGAAAGTGCTTTGCAAACTATAAAGTATCACGTAAATGCTAGCCTCATAATATATGGATACTCCCTTCAAAAAAGAGAAAAGCCCTTTAAGGTTTACAAAATGCATTCCATTGATTATTTTAGAAATTTCTTAGAATAAACATAAGAAGTGGAAACTTTAGGTAATATTATCCTTTTTTGACAGATGAGGAAACAGATGCTCTGAGAAATTATGGGAGAAAATGTGAGAGGCAGCTCTTCCCAAATCGGGGTCCACGCTTTATCCACTAGGCCTCACTGATTCAGTTCTCCCTTGCTAAAGGGATCACCCTCTCCATAGTAACTCTATTTGCTATTTTTTGGAGGAGGGGGCAGAGCTCTGAATTCTTTCATGTAGGAATTTTCCATTGTGAAAATTCTGTCTACTAAGACAGTTTATCAACTTGAAGTTCTATAGTTGAAGAGAGTCAACTGGGCCATGTGAAAATTGTGAAGATTTGGAATCACACAAGGTAGCATTAGCCAGAGGCTAGACTCAAACTGAGATCGTTCTGACACCAAAGCCAACCTTGCATCTTGTTGGGCCACACTGTTCCCCCAGACTCCAGACTATATTTCCTTAAGAGGGGTTAACCTATAAATTCAGGAAAAAAAATCATATACTACTTTTCATTTACTTGTTCATTTGATATAGTATTAGGCACTATTACTTAAGTAATCAATTTGTCTAAATATTATACTCAGAGAAATGGTATAGGACTTTCTAGAACTACATACATTTGTAAGCTATGGGGAGTAAGTTATAACTAACCACCTTTTCTCATAGCCACAGTCAAGAAACTCTCATTTGTAAATAAAATGAAATATTTGGGACAAAATCTGATATTTGGAAATGTTACCTTGGATTGGGAATGCAAGCCAGTATTCTCTTTAGTGATATATTCACAACACACACACATCTACATATGTGCACAAACTGACACACATCCCTCACCTTCACAAACACATACACTCACCTTTCTCAATCTGTGATCAATCTATGAAAGCTGGCCATTGGTCTATAAGTTGTGGTTTTTCCTTTTCAAATGCCAGCAAGTGGCAAGTGATTTTCTGTCTTTTCAGGAGTTCACAGCAGCCACCCTCTGGGGGACGGGCTCAGAAGCCAAAGGGTAGCAGTAAATTTACTGGCAATAGACAGTGGGCAATGGAATGTCGTCTGACCAACAGTGCAACATCAGGTGAATCCTTAGAGTCAATCTTCCCCCATCACAACGCATAACTAATGTCTAACAGCCCGTGTTTAGTCAACACAAGTGAGACTGGTTCACTAAAACTACTAAACCTCCTTTGTATTTCAGCAGATGCCCAGTGAGTGGGAAACCATTCTCCTTCCATAGTCTTGTTTCCTGGGATGTTTTCCTTCCAGCAGTTCATACCTGAGTAATATTGTTTTTGGAGGTGATAGAAGGCTTTCAGTGTCTCAGTTGGATCTGGAAATTTATAGGGAACAAATATCTTGGCCGTAAATGAAACTGTCTAAACAGCTCCTCTGAAGCTTTGGGGGAAGCTTAGGAAAGAAGAGCCCCTACCTTTACTCTCTTACCCCCATTCCTCCACTCCACCCCCAGAACAAGAAATGAGGCTACATCCTAGTGGGAGTGAGCTTGTAAGGGTGGTGAACCCTAGGCCAGGTTTTGTTGGCAACCCTAGACTTTGACTTTGTCCCCGTGTTCTATGAGTATTAATAATAATAAACAGCAAATAAAATCATAATAAGGCAGGCTGCCTTAGTGGATTGAGAGCTGGCATTGGAATCAGGAAGACCTGGGTTTGAGTCCTCTCCCTGACACATGTGTGACCCTGGGTGGGTTACTTAAACTCTCAGTGTCCCAGGCAATTTTCTAAGACTGTAAGTTGAAGAAAAGGTACCAACCTATGGTGGACGGAACACCTCATCAGGGTTCAGTCACATATTTATTTATATTAAATCACATATTTATAAAATATAAAATAAAATCACAAATCTGGTATAATAATAACTCTAAAAAGCAGTTATTTTATCTACCCATGCTAAAAGCTATAGAAAATGAAATATGAAATAAGAAAACCAGGTTAGTGACTTGTCCCAGAACTATGTGAATCACTGAAAAAGATGAGACAAACAAGATTACAAAAAGAACAAAAAATCCCCTTGCAGAGTATGAAAACCCAGGACAATAATGATACGTTTGCATTTCTAGAGTGTTTAAGGGCTGCAGAGTGTTTTCCTCATAGCTCCCCCCCAGTATCATTATTATCCACCTGTTACCAGAGAAAGAAACAGCCCTGGAGCAAGATTTGTTGTCTAAGATCACACAGTTTGCAAGGAGCAAAGCCAGGCCCTAAGCCCAGGCCTCTGCCTATATAGCTTCAGCATTTCTATCCTTTCAGCACCAGTTTGGGACTGCTACCAGCCACCTAAAGAGCTACTCCGGCTGGATTTCCAGGACAGCTGGTATTGGTTTTCCATTCTCCTATGGAAAGAATCCCGTTTTCTTCAGGTTACTGCCAATGTAAGGTTCTGTCCTGCATAGCATACCTGAAGAAGTATCTATCCTGCTGCAGCATTTTCTCCTGAGCATCAGTTAGGACAGGGGCTTGGAGATGACTTCCCTGTTTGCTTCTTAGCTCCCATCAGAGCATTTAGCTCCATCATCTAGATTTTCTATATAGTATCCACCATGTGAATACATAAGAATATCTGGATAACTAGCTAGATTTTTTTTTCAATTTTCATTCCAATATGTAAATACCACCAGAGTGATATGGATAAACAAGATGGAGGGATTTTTGTTGTTGTTTTGGAGGCAATTGGGGTTAAGTGTCTTGCCTAGTGTCTCATAGCTAGTAAGTGTCTGAGGTCGAATTTGAACCTGGGTCCTTTTAACTCCAGGGCCAGCATTCTATCCACTGCAGTGCCACCTAGCAGCCCCAAGGTTTGTTGTTGTTGGTTTTTGTTTGTTTTGAGAAGCAGCATGGCTTAGTGGAGAGAGAGCCAGCCTTGACATCAGGAAGCCTGGGTTCAAATCCTACCTCTGACATATACTGTCTGTGTGACCACAGACAAGTCAAGCCACTTAACCACTCAGTGACCCTGGCAACTCCCTAAGACTAGAAGCTGCAGGGCAGATGCCAATTGGTTTCCTCCTTTGGAAGCTCCCTATGCCAATGAAACCACAAGCCCAATTTTAAAGAAAAATCACTTTCTTACAACTTTCTTATTAATTCTTCCTTGGCCATAACTGGCTACATGAAGCACATTTAGATTGTTTAGTTGCAAATTTGAAGACCTGCTACCATTACCTTCAGTTTACAGATAGCAGCAGAAGTAAGCACCCTTTAGCTCATTTGGGGTTTTTCCCTCTTTCTTTCCCTATTCATTTATTACTAACCTAATGAAATACTATACCTGAATAGTGGCCACACATAAATATTTCTGCCTTGTATCTGTACTAGATTGGAATGAACTGACTGAAGACAAGGGGTGGAGAAACAAGCCTTTTAATTGAGCAATCAGTGAAAAGATTTCAGGAGAAATCAGTATAACACACACTGAAGCATTTTGAAGATGAGAGCAGAAACCCAATTTTGAAAAACAAGCTGGGGAGCCTCTAGCAAGACCATGGCTGCTGGGAAGATTGAAGGGCATTTGCATAAGACTGTCCTATAATTACAAATCTTTCTCTTCTCCTAAACAAATCATTTGAGAATAGAAAAATAAAGGAAGTGCCACTCTCAGTGATGAGATGACCATTACCCAAGCCTGATTGCCAATGTGATCAGTGGAATGATGGATGTGTTTCCAAGGACTATTCCAACCATAGCCTCCAGCCAGACTGATCAGTGAATTATGGGCCTGTCTGCCTAGCCAATCAGCATGCATTTCTTAAGTGTTAGAGGTACTGGAGATATAAAGACAAAAATTAGACAGGCCTTACCCTCAAGGAGCTTATCTTCATTTACCTTCTATCCAGCAGCTGAATCAACCAAGGTTTCTGGATGGTCATACAGACACCCATTGCTGACTAGTTTAACTAGACCTGTAGTATTTCTCATGGCCCTTGAGTAATTAGCCAGTGGCTCTGTGGTATTAGGCATTTTCTGGGTGAGAAACTTCTCTCACATTGGTTGCTCAAAATGTACCCCTGGGGGCCACTCTCTAGTACTAAGGGGTTAAATAAGATTACTCAGTTATAGGCCTGTCTCTCTCGTAGACCATAGAAATGGCAATAGTGTAGGAGAGAAAAAGAAAGCTGGTAGGTAACCTTTACATTTGATAAGGCCTCAGAAGCAATCTTAAAAAAATATAGGAATGAAACAAAAAGACAGGTCAGGTTTCCTATAAATGGATGTCCAATGGTTGATATAAATTCTTGCAAACAGAGAGTGAATTCTGCCTCTCAGCTTCTATACTAATCAGAAGAAAAACATAGGAAGTAGGCCTATGGCCCTCCAAAAGGATAAATCCTACAAGTGTTGGGGGTTTTAAGGAATAATAATAATAATAATATCACCATGCCAAATACTCATACTCTCCAAACTACTTAGAATGAAAAGCTTTCAAAATATAGATACCTAGTGGAAGAAATTAAAACCATATGGGAACAGGATGAAGTATATATCATTTCCATCATCCTGTTTACTAGAACTGTCCCAAAGACGATTTTAATGAGTGTACAAAAGATGAGTCTGTACCCCAATACTGTTATTCAATTACAAAAAGCAGGTTAGTCAACCTACATGCAAAATAGTTCCTAGAACATTAGATATAAAAGACTCATAGTATGGCAACTATTTCTTGGACCATTTCTTTCTGAACTCCATTTAAAAAAATAAGAAAAATAAGATAACAATACTTCATAGAGTAATCATGGAAAAAGCACATACAGCATCTTATAAATATCCCAAAAGGCTACAAATTGGTACAGTCATATAGGACCCATAAGTAAATGAATACAGAAAATACCTTTCATAACTTGTGGTAAGAATTTCAAATTCTGATGTGAATTTGAGATATGTTCTTTAGAGGATGACTTAGAAATCATTAGCAGTTTATGGAACGCCTAGGAGGAAAGAAATAGAAATACCATTCCTACAATGCCAAAGAGAAGGATAAGGGATGAACTGATGATTCTGAAACTTGTTCACATAGTCCAGATGAATTACAAAGACAAATGTCTGCTTCAGGTTAATTTAATACTTAAGCACCTGTGTGCCAGGCACTCTGTTATATGCTGGGAAGAGAACCAATCCCTGTCCTCAAAGATGAACATAGATAAGTAAATATAAAATATATACACAACAAATAAATTTATAATAGCACTTTAAGGTTTGCAAAATTCTTTACAAATATTTCATTTAACCTCACACTAACCCTGAGAAGTAGGGTTATCCCTATTATAAAAAATGAAGGAACTGAGGCAGACAGGGGTTAAGTGACTTATCCAGGGTCATACTACCACTGTCTTATACCACAATTGAATTCCAATCTTCCTGATTCCAAATCTAGAGTGCCACCTAGCTGCCTTATGTAAGAGATGATGCTTGAACTTGGCCTTTAAGGGATCTCGTGACTCCAAGAGGTAAAGGTGAGGAAAGACAGCATTCTAGACACGGGTACAGTCTCTGCAAAGGCACGGAGACCAGAAATGGAATGTTGTACACAGAGAACAGCTAGTAGACTTGTATTGTTGGAATGTAAAATATGTGAGGAGTGTTAGGGGGTATACTTCTTAATCAATCTGGAAAGATAAACTGGAACCAAATGAAGGGCCTTAAATGGCAAATAGGAATTGATATTTAATCTTAGAGTCAATGTGGCAGCTAGGTGGCGCTGCAGTGGATTGATTGCCTCTCCTGGAGTCAGGAAGACCCAAGTTCAAATGTGACCCCACACACTTAACTAGCTGTGTGACCCTGGGCAATTCACTCTACCCTGCTTACCTCAGTTTCTTCATTTTTTATAATAGGGATAACCCTACTTCTCAGGATTAAAATGAGCTGGAGAAGGAAACTGTAAACCACTCCAGCATCTCTGCCAAGAAAACCCCAAAAAGGGGTCAAAAAGAGTCAGATACAACTGAACAACAACTTAGAGTCAGTAGGGAGCCACTGAAACTTTTCAAGCAGGGAGTGACATGGAAAGGTCTGTGCTTTATAAATATCACTTTTTCAGCTTTATGGAAAGATCCCTTTCCAGGGGAGAGACTAGAGGCAGGGAAACCAATTAGAAGGCTGTCAAAATAGTCTGGGTGACAGGAGATGAGGTCCTGAATTAGAGGGGTTGCTATGATCTGAGTGGAGAAATTTGAGAGCTAGTGTGGAGACAGAATCAACAAAACTTGGCAACTTGTTAGATATGTGGAATATGTGAGAGAGGAGAGTCAGGGATAACTCCCAGGCTGTAGAACCTCCATGACTAGAAGAATGGGGTTGCCATTGACAGGAAGTAAGAGTCAAGAAAAGGGGAAAAAATGATGACTTCTGTCGGTTTGTGAATCCTCTGCTGAGTTTATGATATCTGTAATACATCCACGTGATGAGGCTGAGAAAGCAGTTGAATATGTGGAATTAGAGTTTGGAAGAAAGATGAAGGCTGGGTGTGTAGATCTGGGAGCCATTTGCGTAGGAATGATTTTCAACCCATGGAAGCTGATGATGTCACAATTCGAGTATAAAAGTCAAAGAGAAGAGAGCCCAGGACAGAACCCTGGGGTATATCCAAAGTGAAGAGAGATCTGGATGGTGACCAAGGAAGGTGTGATAACCAGAAGAGATAAATGTCACAAAAACTCAAAAAAAAAGTTTCCCAAAAAGAGGATGTGGTCAACAGTATCAAACACTGATTGCAGAGAAATCGATGAAAATGAGAATTGAGAGAAGGCCATTGGATTTGTCATTAAAAGATCAGCTTGTAGTGCTTTTGGAGAGAACAGTTCTAATAGAGCGGTAGGGATAGAAACTAGATCTCAGGAGACTGAGAAATGAGTGGGATGAAAGAAAACAGAGTCAAGACAGCATTTTCTAGGTTTTTCACAGGTATTGGCTATGAAAGGGATGAAATAAAAGGAAAGATAACTTGAAGGAATGATATAGAGTCTGATCCAGTCCCAAAGTTAAGGTACTAAATATATTTTATGTGGCTTTTTAGTGATTCTAAAATAGGGAAAAAAGAGTCAAGCCTCACATTAAATATATGCATGCATATATATATATATGCATAAATATACATTTCCAAAACTACAGATAAATAATGATCCGAATATATACATCAAATAATAGACTGTCATAACTAGAGGAAAACATACATAAGAAACTATTAGGAGAATTGTTGAGATGTAGACTCCTAAATTTCTAGGTAAAGATTTTCATTACAAAAAGTATATATATGTCACATATATATGATTTATAAGGATACATTGAAGACAATAACATTCTTTTAAATAGTAAATCTCTTTATTGAATTTAAAATCAAATTAAATTTAGAAGTATTTTGTTTAACCAAAACTTTTCAGAACCTAAGGAAGACAATATGATCCAATAGAAAGACCATATTAGAAGACCTTGAGTTCAAATCCCACTTCTGCTACTTCTTTCCCATGTGACCCCAGGCAAGAGGCCCCTTTCCTGGGCCTCATTTTCCTCTTGCATAAAATGAAGCTGGGCTAGATGGCTTCAGAGGTGCCTTCTGTTTCTAGACAAGGAGTTCTTAACAAGGGACAAAGAGTTCTTTTTGTTTCATGGATCCCGTGGACAGTCAATCAGGCGAAGCCAATTCTCCCTTTTCAGAATCATGCTTGTAAATGTAATAACTAAATTACATTAAGATTAAAAAGGAAACCAATTACATTGAAATACAGCTATCTACCTACGTACCTACCTAACTACCTACCTACCTAACTTTATACCAAGTTAATGAACTCCAGGTTAAGAACTCCTAGTCTAGGTCCATAACTTTGTGATCCATTTTCCATGATCCTTATTTGTTTTGTAAAGTAAGATACCCCAGAATGCTAAGTGGACAGTAACCTCTCTCTAGTTTCATCCAGGCTTGCTGTTGTCCTACCCAGCAAATCAGTGCAAATACCTGCCTCACTAAAGTTTTGTTTTTATTTGCTAGATGTGTAACCACTATTAGGGAGTGTGATCACTCTTTTACGGTATTATTGGTTTTGTCTCTGGAGCCAAAACCCAAATTAGCAACCCCTACCACCCAAGGTCAAGGTCATACTTCAAGTGTAACCTCCCCCCACATATACAAACACATACCGAATCTTGGATCTCCTTCCTTTCCTCCTTTTTCCAGCACAGCTGGGAGACTCTTTCTAGCAGGGAGTTCAAATGACTATAGGCAACTCCTTCTAGAGTAAATTCTGAGTATAACTCAGTTCTACCCCCAGTGCCCAAAGGTGGTAGGAAAGTGCAGAGGAAAAACTAGGCTGGGAGTGGGGGAGAGGGAAGGATGAAAAGGAAAATGCCATTTTAGCTGTTGGCTGTGTGTCTGTGGGTGTGGACAGACTGGATAATTCCTTGCCTCTCTCCTGAATTCTGTGGGTTTCATAGACCAGGAGTTTCCCCTGGGACTGCATGCTTCCTCGTGCAGGAAATCAGAGAAACTTGCTACAAATTTGCCTTCCAACCTCAGGCACTAACCCAAACCTCCTCTTGGGCCGAGGCCACACCAAGGGACTTGGGGGAAAATGAGCTGTTCCCAGCAGAGGACAAAGGGGCAGCATGCAAGCCAGGAGCCTCAAACTACCCGACTGAGGAATAGGAAACTGGCCCCTCTGCAAACCACCTGCACCTTGGGGCAGCAAAGTAGGCATCTGGCCACAGATTTCCAAGCACTCTATTCTAAGACTGCAAAACAACAAAAGGGGTGTGCTATTCATTTTCAGGATCCAAATGCACCAGGGGTCTACTGTGGCCTCTGCTTGACCTCTTTTCTAAGTAGAAGAAGAGACACAAGGCTCTCAACAGACTTTAAAACTTGTTCTCATTGAGGATTTAACAACAGGTGGGCCCCACTTTACAAAAAAACTAGAGCAAGAAAATCCCAATTTGCAAAGCAGAAATTCCTGTCATAGATTCAAGATTATAAGAGAAAAAGATCATCTGGGGAAAAAATGCCCCCCCTGGTTCTTTTAAATTGCTAGTTCTCCATGCATTAAAGGAGGTGAGATGTGCAAAGAAGGGTGGGGGCACTTCTTGGCAACTCATTCTAAGGCAGCTAGGGTGGCACAAGGGAGTCAGGAAGTTATTCTGTTGTTTCAGACATGTCTGACTCTTCATGACCACATTTGAGTTTGTTTTGTTTTATTTTTGGCAGAGTTACTGGAGTTGTTTGTTATTTCCTTTTCCAGCTCATTTTATAGATGAAGAAACCAAGGCAAACAAGGTGAAGTGACTTGCCCAGGGTCACACAGCTAGTAAGTGTCTTGAGTCTAGATTTGAACTCGGAAAGATGAGTCTTCCTGACTCCAGGCCTAGCACTCTGTGAACTATGGTGCCCCCTAGCTGCCATGGACTCAGGAAAACTTAAGTTCATATTCAACTTCAGACACTAGCTGCGTGACCTTGGACATGTCACTTAACCTCTGTCTGCCTCAATTTCCTCATCTTTAAAGTAGGAATAATAATAGCATCTACCTTTTCCATCAGATGAGTTAACACACAAAATACTTTGCAAACCTTAAAGTCCTAAATAAATTCTGGCTGTTGTTGTTGTTATTACTGTTAACAATTTGACTGGGGACAGAAAGTGCCTTAGAAATTTTAGAAGCCCCTGACCTTTGAGGAAAGATCAGAAATTAACTTAAAAGAGTTATAAAAGTAGAATGTAAGAGTATGGTAAAAATGATTCATTTTCCAAAATATGCCTTTCCATAAGTATTTTTCAGGTCTTAGCCTGTAGCATAAAGTAAGGTTCTATTTTGCATAAATTGTCCTGTCTCCAATACAGCTGATCACTTGCATTCACTTGCGTGATGATTTCCTTTTTTTTTTCTTTCCCCTTTTATAGTTCTTTTCACCAATGCAGGTTCAACCTGGGGCTCACCAGATTGGGGAGGGAATATGCAAGAAATTTGTTCCTTGCCTCAATCCTACTAAGCCCTCCTTCTCTAGGGTCGTAGATGATAGTGAGAGGGAGACCTGCAGCACCAGGAAACCCAAACTCAGGAGGCCCCCTCAGCCCCATATGTTCTCCAAATCTCCATTTTCCTGCTGCAAAGCAATATAATGTCTGTTAGGCTAGAAAGCAGCTTTCCCAGAGCTAAATCTGTGCTGCACAACAAAGGACTGGTCACCTGAGCTAGTGGCCCTGAGTGCCAATTTATCTTATGATAGTTCATACAACCACAGTAAAACATTCACTTGTTTGTGCATAAGGAGACCAGGTACAGGGTGTCTAAAATTGGAACTGTCCCAGCTAAAATAAGGCATCCAAACATCCTAGGGTTAGGGTCTTTCTTCTTACCCCCTTAGCAGCAGTTATTTCTGGGTTGTGTCAGGTGCTTGGGATTTCTTGGGAGGGAGGAGAGGCAAAAGTCGGAAGTCATCACTTTATTGGTTCCTTCTTTTTCTTCCTGTTCAGTGGTCTGAGAGAGGACCTGCACACTTACCTTCCCAGGCAGCAGGAAGTAGTCATTGCAGAGGGGTTTACTACTACTTCCAGCCCTGAGAACTCAGCCTGGTGATGTGTCCTGAGTGCTTTTCAGAGGGAATCAAAGGAACACTCTTGTCCTGTAGGGATGCTTTCGGGATGTTGAAAGGGAACAAAGGCAATTGGTATTAGTGCTGTCACTAATTCTATTTTGGGCAATCCACAGGATCTTCCAGGCATGAACTTCCCCTGACCAGGACCTTGGAGCCACTGTACAAAAATGGCGAAAGTGGCCCTCCACCAGTCCAAATCATAGTAAGTTTTCTTTTTCTATGCTGCTTTTTTTTTTTGCATTTTGTACATTTATTTATTTTTTGTTTTCAACATTCGTTTTCACAAGATTTTGAGTGACAAATTTTTCCCCATCTCTCCCCTACCCCCCACCCTAAGATAGCAAGCATACTGAATAACCCTTCCCCCAATTTCCTATGCTTCTTGATTGATTTTTATTCATTGTTGTTATCATTGTGGTTTGTGATTTCATCGTCCTGTTTACTCCATCTGCCAGTCCAGATTATAGCCCTCCCCCCTATAATTTAGGAGAGGGGATGTCACGAGTGGCCATGGCAAAAAAGGTACATTGCTCTGTAGCTAATCTGGTGATGAGCACTCTTAGATGTCTGGGAGAGGTGTAGTCCATCTTCAGGCCTGTACTTTCCACTCTACTAGAGTGAAAGCACTCCACTGACATAACCTTTGAAAATCCAAAGTCACCTTACTACTTATGTAACCTTGGACCAGTCACTTCACTTCTTGAGGTAGGTCTCAGTTTCCTCCTCTGTCCAATAAAAGAATTGGACTGGCCAGCCTCTAAGGTTCCTTCCAGCTTGAGTTGTGTGATTATTTGATCCCATGACTTAAGTACAAACCTCATATTATGACACTGCTTATATAACCCTGAGCAATTCACTTAACCTCCCTGGGCCTCAGTTTCCTCCTCCATTAAGTAAGAAAGGTGAACTTGCTGGCTTCTGAGGTCCCTTCCAGCTCTAGATTTATGATCCTCTGTGAAACTTCACAGCAAGGGACGCAGGATAGTGTCAAAGAAAGATATGAAGGCAGGACTTGAATCCTGACTTTCCTGCTTGCTTGCTGTATGACTTTGTCTAAGGCCTTCTCTCTGGATCTCGGTTTCTTCATCTGTAAAATGATCAAACTGGAGCAGATGCTCTTTCCCCACTCAAAATTCTATGATCCTATGAATCACTGAAACCTCAGAGTGGAAAGGGTCACCCAAAGCCACTTAAATAGGAATCCCCTCTACGTAATCCCAACAAGTGGTTATCCAGCCTTCACTTGAAAACTTCCAGCAGTGTGGATCTAGCTCACCAGATCCCAAGGAAGCAACTCAAATGGTTAGAAAGTTCTTCCTTTCATTGAGACTAAGTCTATTTCTTTCATTCTGCCCCACACACCTTTTCTTAGTAAGATTCTTCTAGAATCTTAGTATAGCCCTCTGGGGCTAACCAATCAACCAGACACCATATTATGTGTAATGAAGATATAAAAATTGAATCCCCCTTCCCCATCACAGCCCTATGAAAAAGGTATTAACCTCACTTTTTTCAGAAGAGGAAACTGAGACACAGAGAGATTGTGGCTTATCTGAGATCATACAGCTGGAGCAGAGCAGAGACTTTCCCTCCCCATTGTACCATTACTGCCACCTCCCTGGCAGTAGGCAGCAATGAAAGAACCTTGTTTATCCAAGGAGCATAAATTCTTTAAGAAAGATTACTTATTGCTAGTTTACCCTGGGAGATGAAAGATTTACAATTAAAGCTGAAATGGAAAAAAAGACTTCATAAGCCCATCCAAGGTTAGAGCCGGAAAGAACCTAAAAGATGATCTTATCTCAGCCCTTCATTTTGTTTTGCTTTCCATGTTCTTCTGTTCAATAGAAAATATTTGTGGGTAAAGATGGATCACTTTGTTATTAGAAGCCAACCCTCAGATACTTCCTAGGTTAACCTCAAAGACTAGAGTAGAAGTTAGATACTTAACAAACCATTAAAGGGACCTTTCCTTCTATAAATCCAAGGTTACCCGATCTTTGGAGAGTTGGGACATCCTATTATTTTTGGTTTGTTTTTGCAACAACCTCTCCTGAGCCTAGAAAGTGCAGTGGGGCATATAATTTATTTTTCAACCTAAAGGGAATTTTTTTGGAGAACTTTTTTTTTGACATATTCAGGATCCCTCTTCATGTCACTGGGTGCAACCTACAATGTGGCAAAACTAGAGAGGGGAAATCTCTAAGAGAGGCAGCCATTCCTGGACCTCAGATGAAGGTTTTGACTTCACTTTGTCTGGGAGCCAAACAGAAAGTCAAACGGGGTTGCATATAAGCCCTGGCCTGAAGTACCTGGTTAGTCATGTCAGTCCAGACAAATCATCATAATTCACTTAAGTGAGAAAGACCAGTTGGAAGGCACCTTAGATCTAGGGCTTGAGGGAAAGCTAGAAGTCATCTGGTCATAGGACAATAAATCTGGAGTTGGATGGGATCTCAGAGGCCATTTATCCAGCACTTTGATTTTACAGATGGAGAAATTGAAGGCCCAAGAAGTTAAATGATTGGCCCAAAGTCACACAGTGGATCTGGGCTCTAGAGCTGGAAAGGACCTCAGAGACAATCTAGTCCTACCCCCTTCATTTTACAGAGGAGGAAACTGAAGCCCAGGGAGGAGGGACTTGCTCAAAGATACCTACTAGATCCTAGCTCTAGAGCTGGAAGGGATCTCAAAGGTCTTCTAGCCCAATCCCTTTATTTTACAGAAGGGAAAACTGAGGCCCAAGGGGTGGGGGATAGAGAAGAAACTTGCTCAGGGTCACCTATTGGATCCTAGCTCTAGAGCTGGAAGGGACTTCAGAGGCCATTTAATCCAGTCCTCTCATCTTACAGGGAGAAAATTGAGGCCCAGGAAGGGAAGAGACTTGCCCACTTGATGAATTAGTAGCAGAGCTGGGACCAATATCCTGCCCTCTATCCAGTTCTCCTTCCATTATGTTCTATTGCTTCCCATCTGCTTGACTGCCTTGAGTACCCTGTGTAGACAGCCTTCCTTTCCAGCAAGGGCCACCAGGCACAAAATGACTGAATCAGTGATGGTTCCCTCCACTTGGAGCCATGTAGACTTGCTTCAACATTTATGTTGGGTATTTCATCCCCAGTCAAATATTGACTCTGTCCTGGGAGGTGGAATTTACATTTGAGTGGGAAATACTTTGAATGGACTTTTAAAGCCTGTTTAGTCTTTCCTATCCTGAAGCAAAGGGCAACTTCAGTGATTCTCCTTGTTCCCACAGACCCCTGGCTTCTTTAGGGGAAGAGATAATATCAGACTGTTCTTAAAAGCCTCTGAATTTTCGTCTTCCAGTGATGAGATTGTTAGCAGTGATGAGGAAGAATACTGTTACTCAAGGTTGGTTCTCTTGCTTTCCAATATTATCTGCATCCTAACAGGAGAGGACAGACAGAAATAGATACTAACCAACTGGCCAGTGATGCCCTAATGGAAGCTATGAGCTCTACTTATTATATATGTCTTGGGTACATTTGCAGTTTGACTCTAGATTTCAGATATGTGCCTCTTCTCTCTCTCTTCTGACAGTGTTGGCATTGGCCCGCATGAATGGATGTATTCAGGATGTCCTAGAATGTCCTCAGTCAGAATAGTTCCATTACAAATAGCCTTGAACTCCTCTGCTCAGTAAAGTCATTATGAATACTTTTAAGGGCCACGTTTTATGAGGCATTCTGGGAAGTTAAAATGCAAGAGGGAAGCCAGAATAGGGAAGGGATCAAAAACCAGATAATTCTGATGGAGTTGAAATTGTTTAGCCTGAAGAGAGAAGAGCCAGGAGGGACAAATATAACAATTTAGAGCTGGGATATACCTTAGAGATTCTCTAAGAAGAATCCCCTAAAGGCAGTTTGACTTGTCCAAGGTTAGATGCTGCTAATAAGTCACAGAGCTGAAACTGGAATCCAGGTTTTCTGACTCAACCATTGTGCTCTTTTCATACCACTGTTGCCCATAACTATCCTCAGATATTTGAAGAGCTATCATGTGAAAAGGAATAAGACATTCTGATTTTCACAAGAGGACCAAACCAGAAGCAAGGAATAAAAATGACAGAAAATCAGGTTTCAGCTCAATATAAAACCAAATTCTTAGCAATCACAATTGGCTAAATAGGCATACGCTGTTTTAGTAGGTAATAAGTTTCCTATCATTTGAGGTATTCAAGTAGTACCTATAAATGCCCATTTCTACATCAGACAGGTGGTTGGGCTACCTCAACTCTATACTTTATTCTTGCTTCCCTTACATTGGGTTTGTACTTACTCAAATTAATTTTTTCCCACATAAGAATCTCTTCCCATAAGCAACCAATATTAAACACGTGATATACATTATAGTATTAAAAAAGAGACAGGTTGGTGGCTCAGTGGATAGAGCACTATCCCTGGAGTGAGGAAGACCTCAGTTCAAATCCAGCCTCAGACACTTACTAGCTAGGTGACTCTGGTCAAGTCACTTAACACTGTTGTCTTAATCCACTGGAAAAGGGAATGACAAATCACTCTAGTATCTTTGTCAAGAAAACCACATGGACAGCATTAGTATGCTATCGTCCATTGGACATAAAGAGTTGGACACAACCGAATGACTGAACAGCAACAATTAAAAAATAACAATTTATTTAAAATAATGTAGGGGGAGTTGTTGATCTTAACTCTTAACAACCTCTTAACAATGTGATGAATTTTCCAGTTCAGCTTGATGAGATTACAGGGCATTAGTGTTTGTTCAGAAGCATGTGAGGGATACCTTCCCAAAAAGTTAGGCATGCCCACTGGCATCTTACTAGGACACAGGGGACACAAGGGGATCAACTGATGGAGTCTCAAAATGATGAACTCTTGTTAGAGGAGTCACACTCCTCTCCATGGCAAACTGACAAATGAGCATAGTCCCTCTGTCTTGAGTTCTTGTCAAGACTCCTTTGCTTGTACCTGCTTCCAGGGTGTAGCAAGGGATCCATCAGAGTATAATACAGTGGGGGTTTCACCTCTCTCCCCACCTCCCAAAACACTAGTTAATGGTCACTTGCAGCAGGAGCATATGGTACACTACATGCATTTGCTTAGGTGACTTGAGAGGAGAGTTCCCAGCTGTCCTCTGGCTTCTGTTTGCTATTCTGAACACAAATAAGAGACCAGAAATCTGAAAGTAGGCTTTCCCGGCCTCAGACATGACAGCAAAAGAATCACTGGCTGAACCTTCTCTACAAGAGCCATCATCCAGATCTCACAGTCCATCTCTAAATGATGGATGATCTATTTTCCCCCTAGCTACCACAGAGTCCAACCAGTTCCCATTTTCAGGGGCCATTTTTCTTCATTGGCAGATTGTCCAATCTTTCAACTACTTGATATAGGGTGCCTTTTCTTGCACAAGCACAGCCAGACAGGACCCTTAACTTATACACTTTCCATAGGATTATGGAACAAGTATTTCTCCAGTTATGGTTTCCTTGCCAGGAGCCATTTTGACCAAGGTTGAGACTTGGAGAGCAAGCTACTTGAGGCAATATTCACTTGGGCAGGAATCATTAAGTCTAAAACTGCACCTTACTTACCATCCTTAAAAAGACCACACCCTGAGTATGGTAGTCACTACCAAACATGACAGAATGAGTCCCTGAGGTCTGAGCAGAATGTGCAGTAGAAGAAAAATGGGGCATTTTTAGTGCATGAGTATTAGTAAGATTGGCCCTACCAACTTTATTCCAAGTCCTCCCTATACCGATGTTTGGATAAGAGCCACTTTTACTTGCTAACTTGTACTCTGAAGTCTTAGAAGACTTGGGGATGGAGAAGATGTGGCAGCTTACAACCTGTATACTGTGGCTCTATGAAATGAATATGGCAGCAAGAAAGAGGTTCTATTTTCAGTTTGAAAAACAAACTCCCCATATTCATGAACAGAAGTTCTCATTTTGCTGCAGACAAGTTAATTGCAAAATTTACTGTCACCACTAGATATTTCCGGAGCTGGGGATATGCCCACAGGGCCCCTCTTGGGATTCCACACAGTGCTGGGCCTGCCCTGTTCCCCCTGTTTGCCTGCCTTGCTTTGAACATTTGTCAACTTAGTGCTCTGGGCACATCACCAGCTCTCTGTAGCATATACAGGCCTTCTTCTTTTCTGCAAACACACAGTATTTTCATATTTATATTTGTCCATGGCCATTGGTATTTAAAATATTTTAAAAGTCTCTCCCTTTTTTAGAAAATCATTAAGAGTAGATTTGTTCATATATATTACACACACACACACACACACACACATATTTATGAAGAAATCCTCCACTGAATCATTCTGATTCACCTTAAATTTACAAAGGCCTTTTTAGGTCCTCAAGTGCTTTCTAACAAACGTTCTTATTTACTCCTTACAATCCCTAGAAGCTTAGTAGGGCAGGGACTTCAGTCCCAGAAAATTGCTCATGGTCATATAGCTAGTAAGTGACATGGGTGGGATTTGGACTCAGGTCTCCTTTTGTAGTTTGTCTCTTTTTTCTGAGATTTCTCGGGAAAACTTATAAAAGGTGGGAAGGCACAGAGAGAAATAGATTTTATTATTTAGAAAAATTTGTTGATGTATTTTATTTTTATATCCTTATTATTTCTGATATATCCCTTTCCTTTTCTCCCCACCCCATCTCTTAGAATAAGTCTTCTTAACAAAGTTCAGAACTAGATTACTTTTCTTTATAATCCTGTCTTTTATTTTCTTCATCTAAAAACCTTATTCTGAGAAGAAGATCCATAGATTCCACCAGATACTGCCCAAAGGGATCCAGGACACCAAAAAAAGGGTTAAAAAGAGGTGGGGAAAAAATTCAGTCAAACCAACCAAGCCATCAACAAAGTGTGATGGTATAATACCCATCACGATAATACCCATCCTCATCCCCCTCACCACAACCCCTTCTTCAGCAAAGAGGGGAGGATGGTACATGAGATATATAAGCTTATATAGACTGACAGACTCCACCATGATTGCTCCATATGTGTACCTCACTTTAAGCAAATCCAATATATCTAAATTCACATAAAGGATCAATCATGATCTCGTTGCAAAAAGAATCACTGGCTACAATTTATGTGAAATCCAGAAGAAATTGAGATATTATGCACAGTGTGGCACATATATTCTAGACCAGCATTTTCCATTTACTTTATCATTCACTGTAAGCTTTTCTGTGTGATGGCACAATTATATATTCTCATTATTACTACTTTGGAAATAGATACTAAAGCAACAGGATTATTGCAAATCTGAGGGTAAAAAGTCTCAAATCACTAAGGCTCCTCCCAGCTCAAAATCCTGTGAGGTAAGAAAAGTGGATGGGCTCACATACTATGAGTTAAGTCTGAAGAAAGAAGGCCAACTCTGTTAAACGCTGTTTAAAATATGAACTTGATCGCTCATGCAAATGGACAATACATGAAGGGGCCTCTCATTTATGGGAAATGATGCTATGTGCTACAGAGCAAACACATTCCAAGCCCAAAAGGGAATAGTGGTTCCACCTCCCCAAGGCATGGGCTGATTCTAGCCCAACATTGACAGGGGTCTCCTTCATTTAACTGGGATTTTTTAAAGCAGCTGCTGGGAACACAAATGCTTAAGTATTCAGAACCGTGGGTGTTGTGAGTTCTAAGAAATTCATCTTGTCTCTGGTCTCCCCCAGGCTAATATCAAAGTGTACATATTGAAGCAGCATGGCTGGGCCTTGTTAAGTCGCACCCCAATGCTATTTAGTGAGCATCTTTCCAGATGTGTTTGTTGCTGGGTTTTTTCTTTTCATTAATTGGAGTTTGTTACCAGGCACCACTTAAGCAATGGAGGATTGGATTTCCCAAGGACAAGGGCCCCAAAGGGACTAGAGCGGAAAGCCAAAAGCAGAGGAGTTGAATCGAAGGTAAAACTAACTGTTTGAGAAGGGATGAAAATGAGTTCTCAGTCATTGTAAATTTCCGTTTGTATGTGATCAACAGCCCTTCCTAACAGGAGGACAGCAGTTCCCCTGAATTCCGTGAACACTTTTAATATTAGCTGGGGAAATTATACCTTCCCTGTTGCAATTCCCTTGGCTCCTCCATGCTTTCAGGGACAAAACCCCATCTCTTGGCTTGCTTTTCTTCCTCACTGAATCACATGTTTGAGGCTATGTCTACAGATACATTCGGTTTTAATTAAAACACATTTGAAAAGATGCTTTTACAGTTGAAAAGCTGTTTGCTGAAAATAAATGGGGTCAAGGAGGGTTTACATGACTCCATCGATCCAGAGTAAGTCAGAGGGCAGAGAGGAGCACTCCCTAAACATTTCCCAACTTTTTGAAGTTGATGTTCCTCTGTGTCAGTATCAGAGACAATCTTAGGCTGACTGATCAGTAACCCAATTCAGTATAGTATTTGTGATATCCTAAAAATTACATTTTTGTGTTTTTGGAGGGGATGGTGGTGGGGAGAAGGATATTAATCCAAATGCATATGTGTCAGTAGCATCTGTCAAGATCCTACAAGTTCTGGCATAGTCACACGCTAGAGAATAAGGAGGATCTCAAAGGCATTTTCAAGGAAACAGCCAAAGGGTCAATGCTGTCTCAGCTTTCTGATGCATGCTGTGGCTAAGTCCTCCTATACTTTGTAGTATAAACCCCACTGCACAGATTCTCCCTAAGGTTATGCACAAGACAGGGAAATGAGTCAATTAGTAAACATTTATGAAGTGCTTAGTGCCAGGTACTATGCTAAGTACTGGGAATACAAAGACAAAAGTGAGTATCCCTTTCCTCAAGAAACTTACAGTCTAATGGGGAGACAAGTGTATATATAATGTATGCAAGCAAGCAAGTTTTGGGGGAAAGCACTAATAGCTAGAGGCAACAGGATAGGCTTCACATAGTTGATAAAGCATGGGCTAAGTCTTGAAGGAGCCAGATCTTCTAAGAGGTGGATGGGAGGAGGAAGTACATTTCCAGTCATGGGGGTCACTGCACAGGTAGAGATTTGTGTACAACAGCATATAGGCCAGCATGATTGAATCAAAGAGTGCATGGAGCAAATACTGGAAAGGTAGGAATGTGTCAAGGTATAAAGAAATTTGAAGGTCAGAGTAGACTGTAGTCGATCCTAGAAGTAATAGGAAACCATGGGAATTTATTGAGTAGGAATAGATGTGTGGTAGGGTCAGACCTGTGCTTTAAAAATATCACTTTTACATTTGACAGATTAGAGGAGGAGAGACCTGAAGTTGGGAGACCAAATGGGAGGCTATTCCAATAGTCTGGGTAAAAGGTGACAAGGGCCTAAATTAAGGTGGTGGTGGTGTGACTAGAGATTGAGGGACATATTGGAGAGGTAGAAATGATAAGATTTGGCAGATGATTGGATATGGAGTGGGAATGAGACAAAAGTCTTGTTCCAATGGCACCCTTGACAGGAAAGTTTAGGAAAAGGAAAGGTTTGAAGAAAGGTAATGAGTTTTGGTTTGGGATATGTTGAGTTTGAGCTAACCTGTTAGAAATCTGGTTCAGAACTGATGAGGTTACCAAGTGAGAGTAGAGATAAGAGAAGAGTATAAGGCCTGGGGGAATACCCACAGTGAAGAGGCACAATATGGTTAGAGAATCAACAAAGGAAACTGAGAAGAAAGGAACAATCATAGAGGTAGGAGGAAAACCAGGAGAGGACAGTATCATGAAAACCTAGAGAAGAGAGAGATTCCAGGAAGAAAAGGTGACCAAGAGTTTCAGATACTACATAGGGGTCAAGGACGAGAACCAAACACAGGCCATTAGATTTTGCAACTGAGAAATCATTGGTGACTTTGGAGAGAGCAGTTTCAGTTGGATGATGAGGCCAGAAGCCAGACTTCAGAAGGTTTAAAGGAGAGTGAGACTGTAGCCAGTTTTTTCAGGGAGTTTTCCTGGGAAAGTGAGGAACCCACAGGAAAAATGGCAGAGGTAACCAGACTACAGAGCTTCATAGACAGCTATACACAGTGTCACACAGTCAGCTCATCTTACTCCCCTGCTCTTCCTTCCAATAAGTCAGTCAACTCTGCAGTATCAGAGCCTGTCTAGAAACATCAGCCAAGTAGCCTGAGCTAGTTCTGCTCTTATAAGCTTGTTACAGGAAGCCTCCAAGAGAGAAAGAGTTTGGGGACCCTCTCTCAGGCAATTTGGTGATAGCTGCTGCCTTCCTGACTGTGGTAAGAGTCCTTTCCCTAGATGAGGGGGGCACTAAGACCTGTCTGTCTCTTGTTTTCTTTTCCCTGAAAAAGTCTGTGACTGGGTCTTATCACTTGTACCTGGCGACAATTGGCTCACACTGGCAAGGGCATATCTTTCCCCTTTAGTTCACACAATCATAGATCTAGAGCAACAAGAGACCTTCAAGATCATCTTGTCCAACCCCTCATTTTGCTGATGGGAAAACTGAGGCACAGAGAGGTTAATGACTTGCCCAAGGTCACAAGTTAATAAAGAGCAAAGCTGGGATTCAAATTCAGGTCCTGTGACCCCCCAAACTCAGCACTCTTTTCATTAAGCATAACCGCCTCCAGCTGTAATAATCCAGTTGCCTTGAGCAAATCACTTCCTTTCCCATCTTCCTGGACTTTGGTTTCCTTCTCTGTAAAATAAGGTCATCTTGTGCAACCATGTCAAATTTGTCACTTCTTACATGGTGGTGTGGTATATGATGCTGTAATGAGGCACTGAGAAAGGAAATTCTAAAGGATCACATACTACACCACCAGGTGAGAAGTGACAAATTTGTCTTCAGCCAGGGCCAAACAGTCAGTTGAACTGCCTTTCGCTAACTGAGACGGCAATCAAAAGCCCTAGAGATTTTCCCAATACAAAGAGACAAGAGAAAAGAGTGCTGATCTATTGCCTGAAGTTCACATAGCCCTTTTAGGTCCTCGGGCACTTTTCCTTCCAATCTCTCATTTGTTCCTCATCACACCTCCTGGGCCCAGACCTTATCACCTGAGAAACTCGTCCATAGCCATATGGCTTGTAGGTGACACAGGTGGTATGTAAACTTTGGCCTCCTATTTCCCAGCCCAGTGACCCTTCTACATACAAATAAGTCATCTCATAAAATCAGTAATATCTATAATTTACATGGAAAATTGTGACCCCAAACCAACTGAACAATATTCACTCAGGCCCACATGCTCTACTGAAAGCTAGGCTTATGAGCATTAGAAGTGGTTCAAGGCCTCTATCAAAAGGCTACAAATAACCATGAGGATCCCAACTCACAGGTGGGAAATCTCTTCTAGTGGAAGAAGTATGAGCTAAAGGTTCAAAAAGATAATTACTGTGGGATAGATGGAAGAGTAGCTCTATAAACTGAGAGGAGCCAAGGACAGGGAAAAGGGAGGGGCAGAGAAAGATGGAAACATGGACCAAGCCTGGGTTACCCTTTCCCACTGGGTCCCAGTCATTTCCCTGGGCAATTCCAGTTTTCTTTTTACTTAAGGTTAAAACCTGTACTTCTCCCCAAAGACCTTTGATCAACATCCCCAGATAGAATATTTTATGGCCTAGATGAATTCCCCCTCCACAAAAATGTGGTTTTGCTCTTTAGGTTTTTTGTTGCTGTTATGAAGATGGTCAATCAAAAAGAAGCATTTGGTCAAACGTGACATTACTGTCATCCTCACATATGGTAAGGTTTGCAGATTCAACTTTCAAGAAATACATTCTTGAAAACAGAACTGAATCTACAACTAGGTATCCTCCCACCTGATGGCACCAGGCACCTTTTTGCATGGTCCTAACTTGAAGGCTTAATTTAGAGATTATGCACTGTGATTTCATCAATGTGGGGCACTCCAGGTGAGGAATCCCCTGTGCCAATGCAGATGGGTACCTACACTGCCACTTAGAATCTTGAGAGTTGCCTGGAGTTACTTATCGAGGGTCACATAGGCAGTATGTGTCAGAAGGGGGACTTGAACCCAGGTCTATCCTGACTCTAAGGCCAGCTCTCCACCCATGATGCCATGCTGCCTCTCCAGCCAGAGATACTCAATTCAAGTTGGCAGGCATTTATTAAGCACTTGCCAGGTGCAAGTCCAAAAATGAAACCCTTCCAGCACCTGAGGAGCTTTCAATCCACTTGAAACAAACCACATAAACATATAAGCAGAGACAAACTACATCCAAAGTAAGTTGGGCAGAGAGAAGTAGCCATTGGGGTCATCAGGAAAAGTCTCTTGTAAGAGGTGGCACTTGAACTGAGCCTTGAAGAGACCAAATGATAGAAACACTTAACTAAAAGGATATCAGCGCACTTTTTGGCTCCCCTCCCCCCAAATAGAACTATTTTAAAAGCCCTAAGTATCAAATATGAGATAGCATAGTAGAAAATTTTATAGAGGAAACTTTTTTAGAGGAAGCTTTAAAAAATCCTCAAGTATGATTTTGTATTCTTTTGATGATCTTCAGCTATCAGCAATCATAGCTTAATCTACTCTCTTCTTACCAGACTTTCATTAGACTTGGCCAATTTAACTCACTCTGAATCCTGTCTTGGAACTAAATCCCCTTCCAGGGCTGGTAGTATTTTCCAGGACTTCAAGCTAGTTTGGCCTCAAAAGCTCCCCTGGGCACCTTTCCTTAGTTTGCCAGTAATGTCCCACAACAGCCACAGGTGGTCTGTTTACCCTGATTAGACTTAAGGAAATGCCTTAGTTTACCTTTCTGGCATTCTGTATCATTTATAAGGGCTGTGTCATGTTTCCTCTGACACTTCTGCATCCTTGGACTATATAGAGTATATAGGATATCTCTCTGTTTTGACTTGAAAACCCTTCATGATTGATTCTACCCAAACAGAAAATTTTTCTGGCTATTTTCTGTCCATTTTGATAGAGTGCATTCCTGGCCCCTCCCATCAGGTATTTATTTGAACCTCACAAATTGTCTGTGATGCCAGCCCACCTAGAATCAGTTTTCCAAAAGGGCCACAGTATTTTTAGTATGTCCTCAAGTCTTACTGCTCTGATGCTTCATCATGATGTAGAAACAACCTCCTCAAAGACTCTGGAGAGGTTTCCCACATGGACCTGACTGACAGAGCAGCTCACCACAGCAATTCACAAAGTCACAGAGGGGTGGAAGAATCTTCGGGAGGGGTACATGAGCCATCAAAGTCATGGCCCCCTGAGCGTGCTCAATTCCCTTTTGCCACTGATTAATATTATGTTAATATTATCATAACTAGAGCTTGTCTGGGGCTTTAAAGCTTGGAGAGTGCTTTATATACATTAACTCTTTTGAGCTGCACAACAACCCCGTGAGGAAGAAGCTACTGGGATGAGAAGCTTATCAGACAATGGGCTTGTCACAGCAAGCACTCAGCGGCCATGAAGTGTTGTTGTCCATCATTATTGTTCTCTCAAGTCACACCTCTGACATGTACTGGCTGAAGGACCCTGGACAAGTCATTTAACTTCTCAGGATGCTAGGCAACTCTCCAAGACTAGAAATTGCAGAGAATGTCCCAACCTGTGTTGCTAGAGGGAGTTTCCTAACTAGGGAGATCTCAATAAGCAAAGAAATTACCGTCCCTAAGTTACTATTGCCTAACCAGTCAACCCCTTTCTATAGTGACCACTCTATGGTCATTTGTCCATGGCAGAGCAGAATGAGTAAGGATATGTGCTTTTAAAACAGGGAATCACAATGCTGGCTTTGCAACATCTTAGGGTCATGGAATCATAGAACTAGAGCTGGGAGGAACCTCAGAGGCCACCTAGCCCAACTCCCTCATTGTAAACTGAGGCCCAGGGAGGAGAAGAAATTTGTCCAAGAATTCTTAGATTTAGAGCTAGCAGAGACCTCAGAGACCATCCAGGCCAACCCCTTATTTTACAGAGAAGGAAGCAGAAGCTTGAGGAGAGGAAGGGACTTGTCCAGGGTCACACATAAGATCCTAGGTCTAGAGCTGGAAGGGAACTTTAGAGTCCAGTTAGGCCAACCAACTCATTCTACACATAGAAAATTGATACCCAGCGAAGTTAAGTGACTTGCTTGAGGTCACACAGATAGTGACAAAGCTTTGATGTAGACTCACTGACTCCAAATCCATTGCTCTTTCCAATATACCACACTGCCTCCTATGGCTCCATTTATGTCAAGATACATTATGAAATTCCTAAAGGTATCCATTACTTTTTTAATTTTATTTTTCTTTTGTTATCTTTCATTTTTTTTTAAAAGAAGACATGCCTAGGGTCACTATAGTGGTGGGTAGCAATCATGAAACCAAACAGCATTAGGACAACCCAACACAGCGCCCCGCCCCTCACTGAGAGTTGGTGCCAAGTACAAAATCCTGTACAAATTCTCCCTCATCTCTATCCTGGATTCTTCCTCTTCCTTCCCCACCCTGCTCCCCCCAAGACTTCTTTTCTTTAGGTCAATGTCAGGGCTGCATGTTCAGGCTGCAGTATTGGTATACGCCTTTTCCCCACGTTAGCTCTACTAGATGCAAATGCATGTTCTAAGGACTTGGTGCTCCCCAACCAGAGGGCTAGAGAGTCTCTTACTGCATGTAGCTCCAGGTTCAGAGGATAGGTCAAACCACAGATGCTAAAAGCTTATATTCCTCTAGCTGTGTGCATCCCAAGCTGGGAGGACTGCCTCCTTCTGACTATCACCTCCTCATCAAAATGGGTCTTGCTTTGAATCCTAGATTGCAACTGCTAAAAACAAGTCGTCCAAAAGCATCTCCTCCTCCACCTCATCATTCACCTCATTTTTCGACCCCAAACTTCTCCAGCTCACACCTCCTTCCAGCCCTTCAAGACGCATCTTTGGCTCCTGTAAGTATGCCTCCTACAGTCTCAGATATATTATGGCCTTTGCCGTGTGGCGGTAGGTGGGGAAGGAGGAGCAGGGAGCTGACCATACCTGTGATTTCATAGGTGTAAATGTAGACCAGGTTTAAATCAGTACTTCTTCTATAACTTAGAAAGTTAGAGGTGTCTGGGGGCCCAAAGAAGTTAAGTGATTTATTCAGGTTCACATAGCCAATATGTGGCAGAAATGGGACTTGAATCCTGGTCTCCAGACTCCAAGACCTACAAACTCTATCCCACTCCTTCTCATTGTAGTCATTCATTATTAAACATAGTATAGGAACAACAATATTGTAATGATCAACTTAGCTGCTCTGATCAATGTAATGATCCAAGACAATTCTGTCTTGGAAAAACTGCTATCCACCTCCAAAGAGAGACCTGGTGAATGAACTCTTGAGTGCAAATTGAAACATGTTTGTTTGGTTTTTTTTTTAACTTTTTCATTTTTTTCTCACAATATGGCTAAATAGAAATGTGTTTTTCATGACTTCATATGTAGAATGGGTATCATATTTCTTGCCTTCCCGGTAGGGAAGTAGGGGAGGAAGGGAGAGAATGTGGAACTGAAAACAAAATTTAAAAAACAATTAAACATATAACATTCTCCCATTGTGGTGGTGTGTAAGGGAATTAAGGAATCTTAATTTTCAGGTGATATATGAAGTCAGGCTGGTGTGTGTGCGTGTACATGTATATGTGTGTGAGTGTGTGTTGTTTGTAGTGGGATAGAGGTGTGTGTGGGGGAACAGATATACATGATACCAAACATTTGTCCCATAACAGAAACACTCAGTTACTAGCCTGAATTTTTCCATTTTCATTTGGATGTAAGATTCTTAAGGACAGGGGTATAATTTCATTTTTATCTCTGTATCTCCAGCACCCAGGGCCTAGCTCAAGGTAGGCGCTTAAGGAATTAATACTTATTCATTGATTGATTGATAGGCCATGGCATTGCTTGTGGCTAAGGATAGGCATTGCACACTGCTCACAGTATATTGAAATATCTTCTTCTTGATTTGTCCTCTATGGTCCCTGAGCTTTGACTTCATCAGGCTTAGAAAGGACTCTTTTCTTTTCCCTCCTCCCCCATCCATATTTCCACCTGTTGCAGTCTTCCTTTCCCTTCCCCTACTCCCTTCCTGTCCCAGCTCAGGTGTCACCTCCTCCTTGTTGCCTTCCCTGATACCCCCTGCCCCACATGATCTTTCCCCACACTCAACACGTTCTGATGTGTACTTGTTTTCTCTTCACTCATGGAGGGTATGGCCTGTGTCATTTGCATATACAGTTAGGTCCTGATTAGTGCAAATAATTTATCCCCTGAAGATTTGCCCCTTTGAAGGTATAATTACACAAAATATGGTACTTGGTAGAAGCCCAGCAGAAATATTAATTGCAAATTCAAATAATGGGGATGGATCTCTATTGACTTGATAGAACTGAATTAGTCTGTATGGATGGATGGATGACCAACACTTTGACATCTTTTTCTTCTTCCTTTTTTTCCATTAGGTGAAGAGAAAACTGTATTTCGTAGGAAATCGAGGAAGGCCTCTGTTGTCAACGTCAATCCCATCAATGCCCGCCCACAGAGTGACAGCCCCGAAATCCGCAAGTACAAAAAGAAGTTCAGCTCAGAGGTGCTCTGTGCAGCTTTGTGGGGTGAGCTGTTCCTCTTTGAGTTTGCCTAAACTGAGTCCCTCCCTTTATAAAGGGTTCCAACCCCGTGGAAATTAGAGAATGAAGTCATTTGTTCCTAATTTCTGTCAAAGAACATTTGTTGACAATGACCAAGTCAGCCGGAAATTATTGTCTAAATAGGTACAGTGGATGTCTGATGACTTCAGTGACCTACTGACCTCATTTATAAATATATATATTGTTTTTACATCTCCTTCACTTCTGAGTATATTCATAAAGAATAAAAAAGAAAAGTGTGGAACAACTAATCCAGAAAAATCAACCTTTCTGACAATACATACAATATGGCATACTCCTAGATCCCCACCTCTGCAAAGAAGAGAGAGCTATATTTTCTCAACTCTTCTCAAGGGCCAAGCTCCATAGTTATAATAATACAGCATTCACTTTCCTTTCTTGATGTTGTTCTTTTTGTTTACAATGTTGTAGCTTTTGTATACATTGTTTTTCTCACTTTGCTTATTCTATATCAGTTCATGTAAAATTTCCCATACTTCTCTGTGTTCTTCATATTCATTATTTCTCATGGGGCACTGTGATATATTGTTACTTTCACCAACCAAAATACATTTAACCATTTCCCAATTGAAGGGTATCAGTTTTCATTTTTATAACTTCAAACCAAAAAGATACACCTCTGTGTGTGTAAATAGTATAAAATCAACTCATTCTCCCCATCCATCCATCCATCCATCCATCCATCCATCCCTCCCTCCCTCCATCCATCCCTTCCTCCCTCCCTCCCTCCATCCATCCATCCCTCCCTCCCTCCATCCATCCATCCCTCCCTCCATCCATCCATCCATCCATCCCCTAATTTCCTTATCATGCCATTAATCCAGACCTGAAGGAATGGCAGACAAGAATGGGAGAGTAAGCTAGAGAAAGCTGCTCTTGACTCCATGACTTTGAGAGTCAGCTGGCATCTGATGACTACTGCTCAGAATAGAATCATCAGTTCCTCTGTGATCTCAAGTGACCAATGCCAGAACAGTGGAGTAGGGAGGGAAAATGAGACAAACCATTTCTTTAACCCCCACTATTCCCCTTTGCACTGGGTTCTTCTATGTTGTCTGCTGTCTCCCCAATTTTAGACCAAGGCCACAAACTCTTTTTCTGCCTATTTCCTGAACTTCAGATTTACTTAACTGTTGAACCCTAGCTTGATTATCACCCAGCTTGCTGATTGTCTCCATTGACAACTTGCACTATAGCGTCTTTCCCTGGGCCCTAGTAATTGTCCCCTAATCACCAACATTGAGGATTCTGCAATACTGTCTCAATGCTTCTCCACCAAGGCTAATCCTTGCCTCCTCCTTGTTCTATTTACAAGTGGTAAAGATATGATTATCCCCATCTTGCTGATGAGAAAACTGAGTCATAGATATCAAGTGACTTAAGTCACTTGCTTAAGGTTGTGTACCTACTTAAAAGTGTATCTGACCTCAACATTTAGTCTTATAACTCCAAATCCACTACCACTTTCCAATTTTAATCTACTTTTTATTATACTTCATTGCCTCTCAAAATAATCTCATTTTAACTACTTTAGTTTCATTTTTCATTTTGATATCTTTATCTTGCCTTTAGAGGATAAATAGAAGGATAAACAGAACTTGTCCACGTGTCAGTTTGGAGGCTAAAGAAACGTCAGTGGGAAACTGATTTCATAGGCACTTGGTACTGGACTATTGTCTTTCCCCAAGGAAAAAGTAGCTTAGTGTTAGTTCTTTTTTAAATAAAGGAATATTCTAAAAGTGCAAAAGCCATTAGCTGATAGATTTTTTTTTTGCTTTTTTTTGGAGGGCAGTTGGGGGTTAAGTGACTTGCCCAAGGTCACACGGCTAGTTTTTGTGTTAAGTGTCTGAGGCCGGATTTGAACTCAGGTCCTCCTGACTCCAGGGCCGGTGCTCTATTCACTGCGCCACCTAGCCGCCCCCTAGCTGATAGAGTTTGATACAGGGTATCAAAAGACATCGTAAGTTCTCCTGAGTCTAAATGACTTCCAGTAAAAATGTTCAGATGTATTTTCAGAGGCATGTAAGTAACTTCTGTAATTTTTCATAGATTCCACAGTCAGAGTTACAAAGAAGTATGATGGGCAATTTCCAAAAACCTATCTGCTCATCTAACACAGTGGATGAGCACACTGGAGTCGGGAAGGACTGAGTTCAAATCCACCCTCAGCCATTTAGTAGTTGTATGACCCTGGGCAAGTCACTTAACCACTGTCTGCCTCAGTTTCCTCATCTAGAAAATTAGGATAATAATAGCATCTACCTTGCAGGTTTGTTGTGAGGATAAAATAAGATAATATTTGTAAAGTGTTCTGCAAACCTTAAAATAAATGCTAGTTATCATCACTATCATTACAATAGAACCTAGAGCAGTGTCAGACAAAGTCTCTGCATTTTGTACTTCTTACTCTTCAAGGTTTGCCAAGTTTAGACTGGGAGCTGGTGGTGGGAGGTGTCACATACAGGGAGGAACAAGACTAGATAGGGTCCATTTTTCAAATTGTATAGCTCAGGGGTTCCCCACCCCTAGATAGGTGTTTGAAGAAAAAAGGACCTTTGCTAATCAACGTTTTATGAACCAGTAAAAATTTGCTAGAGGCCTATGGTTGGGAAACACTGAATGAAATAAAAAATCCACCATACAAGGGTATCAGTAAACAGGAACAGAAAGAAGAAATCCAGTGTCAAGACAATTTGATGAAGCAGTGTGAGCTAACTAAGAATATTGATTTCTATGTACAGGTGTCAATCTGCTGGTAGGAACAGAGAGTGGGCTGTGGCTGCTGGACCGAAGTGGCCAGGGAAGAGTTTACTCTCTGATAAGTAGACGCCGATTTCAGCAAATCGACGTCCTGGAAGGGCTCAATGTGCTGATCACCATTTCAGGTTTGTTCATGATCCCAAAGGGACCCTGTTTTTGCCTTCCTCTGTAATCCTAGAACTTCCTTCAGTGTCTCACACATAGTAGGTGCTTTGTAAATGCTTCTTTGTTGATAGACTGATTAATTGCCATGCCAGGGGAGTTATTACACCCATAAATTAGGTTGTGAATTGTGTTTAAAAAAAACAACTTTCTTTTAGGTAAAAAAAAAAACATTTGTAGAAAAACACTATTTAAGCTTAGTCTTTATCAGCTTCCATGCTTACCTGAGTGTCTGAAGTTCAATTTAAATTGTCTTTCCAGTCTTGCTCTAAGTTTTTTATTTGGATTCAGAACCTTAGATCATAGGATCCTAAATTGAAAGCTAGAAGGGCCCTCTGAGGCCATCTAGGCCAAGCCCCTCATTTTACAAAGGGGAAACTGATGCTCAAAAGTCAGAATATCAGAGGTAGGCTTTCAACCTGGTCTATTAAGTCCAGCATCAGTACTCTTCCCACTGTACCAGATAAGAGTGCTTGTCCTCTTTTCCTCTTCCATGTTTCTCTCTCACCCGAACCCTCTACATCAAGACAAGATAGACGGTACCAAGAAACCAGAAAGATAAGCTTCTCAATATGTCCTTTCCTTGTCCTGGGACTACATACCTACTTATCTTGAAATCTGCCCTTTCCCATGGCAGTAGATGACCTAGGTCCTCAGGGCCCAAAGCTTCTGCTATCACAAACCCTCCAGTGCCTAGGACAGCTGGTACAGAAACAAGGATCTAAAACTGGCCAAAGTGCCTTGAGGTTGTATGATAGGGAAGGACCATGATGTAAGCACTCTGGATTTGGAGTCAGAAAGATCTGAGTTCAGATCCTGCCTCAGATACTAGCTGTGTGACCCTAGGCTCTCACCTCCTTGGACCTCAATTTCCTCATCTATAAAACGAGAGTTGGAATCAGTGACTCTAAGGACCCTTCCAGCTCCATAATCCTTGAGAAATGGGGTATGGGGGGATAGAGGGCAGACATCAAGCTGTCATGAGCAAAGGAATGCAAGCCTCTGAGAAGTAAGATCTGGGACCTTTGTCTTTGAATGTGTGTGGTCATGGTGATGATAATTAGTTGGTACATGGTATCCTGGTAGACTGTTAACATTGACTCTAGAGATCTGACAAAATGAGAAGAAAAAAAATACACAGAATAGGCTTACTTCTAAAAAAACTATTCTAATTATACTCATTTGTGAAAAGTACTTAACCAGTTTAATTGCCATGCAGACCAATAATGATTAAAGGCATCATTAAATATGTGTCAGATTAACTTGGTTGTAATTTTTATTTGATCTGAACAGATGCTTGTTCTTCATAGTTTGTCGCTCATATAGAAATGTTGTAAGCTCACAACACAAAACCGAAAAAAAAAAGAGAGGGACCATTGCTTTTTGTTCTACACTACTTCTAACATATTGGAAAACATCTGGGTGTTTTGGAGATTTTATTCTATATGGTTGCATTTTTTAACTTTCTGTCCAGATGTCTGCAGATGTGTAGTCACAGGCCAACTGTGATAAGTCCTTCCATGCTATTAATGTGGTAAAGATGGAACTATAAGGGATGAATAGCTGACCCCAAGGAATAGTTTGATGTCAGAAGTCTTCAGTGAAATGCCTTAGGAATTTGTGCTTGCCCCTATGCTATTCTATATTATTAGGAATGACTTGACATGCTTAGAAAATTTGTAGGTAACACAAAGCTGGGAGGAATTACTAACATGTCTGAAAGTCAGAATATGAAAAAATCTTGACATGCAAGAATATCTGATCAAATTGTTTAAAATAAAATATAACAATCCTTATTAACAAAATTTCAACATAAAGTCTCATCTTGGGGTTCAAAAAGCAACTTCATAAGTATAAAATAGTAGAGGTATAGTTAAAGAGCACCTTATCTGTGAAAGGGCTGGACATTTTAGTGACCTCTATGGTCAATATAAGTCAATAGTGTGATGGAAGCCAAGAAAGCTAGTGTAATCTTGATCTCCATTAAGACAGGGATAGTGTCCAGGATAAGGGAGGTAGGTGTTGGTTGTACTGTACTTTGCAGACCATAACTAGAATCTCCGGTTGAAGGTGCTGTGTTTTAGGAAAGACACAGAGAAGCTGGTGAGATTCCAGAGGAGGATAGTCAGTATAAGGAAGGGCCTCGAGGTCACATCATATGGAGACTGGTTGAAGGAACTGAGCCACTGAACCTAGAGAAGAAAATATTGAGGGATGCCATGCTAGCTGTATTCAAATATTTGAAGGCCTGTCATATGGAAGAGGGATTAGCCTTGTTTTCCTTGGCCCCAGAGGGCAGAAACCTGGAGCAGTAGGGGGAAGCTGCAAAGGGGCCCAGTGAGGTTGGATGTCAAGAAGAACTTCTTCACCACGAGAACAGTCCAAGAGTGGAACTGAAAGCCATGCTGTGGTTCAAAAGCCCACAGTTTAGTTTGGCCACATGAGAAGAGGATGAGGGTGGGTGTAGCCATCAGAAACCTGACACTCCATCCAGACTTCTCTGGAAATATGTTCCAGATTGATCCCAGAAGTGAGACCTTCAAGGTTGGCTACAGAAATATTCCTAACATCTGCCTCAAAAGGGAGGGGACAGGGGAGAGACATCAAAGCAAAAACAACTGGAGGTCTCCATATTACCACAGTTTCTATGTAGAGCCCAAGGAATCGCCTAAAGCCCTCCAGTGAGGAGGAAGCCACTACCTCCCTTTAAGACAGCTTAGCCTCCAGGCATAAGAACAGCATGTTTTTAAAGTTCTTGCCTACATCAATTGCAAGAATCTGAAAATAGAGGAAGGGCGGGGCAGTGTGTGTGTGTGTGGGGGGGGGTATTTAATAGATTAAAAATGGACCTCTATTAAAGTGTCCTCTGTTGCTTCATTGTAGCTTGGAAGTGACCCTGAGTTCTCAAAGTTTTCCTTAGCTGAACTTGACCTAGAAAGATTTCAAGTTAAGGTCCAGGAGTAGACTATGTTTCAAGGAGCAGGCTGATGCTTTAACATGCTTTAACATTTGCAAAATGAAACAACCCTGGGAAGTAGGCACCATTATTGTCTCCATTTTACAGAAGAGGAAACTGAGGCTTAGAGGTTGTTATTCACCCTGGGTCACACACCTAGTAAATATCTGAGGTAAGACCCAAACACAGGTTTTCCTGATTCCGAGTTCAGCTCTTCAACTACTACATGAAGCTCCCTTAATCTAGCCAAGTTCAGAGAGCCATATTCTCAGATCAGTCACAGGACAATGCATGTTTTGGTCAGAGCTGCTTTCCAAGACCAACTCTGAGAGGAGCTGCAATCTCTATCAGTGTAGAGTTGAGCACACAGAGGAAGTCAAAGACCCCTGATTCTCTCCTTTGGGTCTTAAATACTCACTTGATTTCAGATCATCGAATCAACTAATTAGTACCTAAGTGCCTACTCTGTGCTAAGCACTGTGTCCAAGGTCTCTGGAGAAGAGTGAGGCTGATGACTTGGCACTCCTCTGCCTCACTTAAATCCAGTTCATGTGCAAGTCAAGACATCACCCTCTTGATGTCATTGGTCCTTTTCGAGAACAAAGGGTGTACAACAACTAGGTGCTGGGGATATTTTGCTAAATAGGCAAAATATTAACCTTCACCCCTTTCTTTATGTAATACAGGAGATGCTTCCTTTATCATGTTCAAGGAATAGGGATGGAGACTAGAGCTGTAGTTTCACTAGTATAGGGAACTTCCAAGTTACAGTGAACTACCTTTAGTAATGCAGGCTGGCACCTTCTCTATAATTTATAATCACAGAGAGTTATGTAGAGCATTGAAAGATTAAGTCACTTGCCTTATGCCAGACCTCTAATTTAAACAGTATTGGGAAAATGCTAAAGTGGAAACACCTTCCATTCTTCTGTACTTCATAGTACTTTCTAGAAGATTACTTAGGGACCCTGAGAGGTTAAGTGCTTGTAATAGTTTTTTACCCAGTCTGCCTCCCTTCACTTTCTCTCTCACCTCTCCCATCCATGGTACATACTTCCACCAGAGCAATAGGGGCAGAGACTGGGCCTGGGATTTCATTAGTAGAGGTCATTCTATCTACCAATACGGGGGACACTTCCTTTGAAACTTTTAGTCTTGGAGGGTGGCCTGAAGCACAAGGAAGTGAAATTACTTTCCTAGGGTGACACAGCTAGTACATGTCAGAAGCAGGTCTTGAGCCTGGGTCTTTCCCACTTTTAGACTGGCTCTCTGTCCATCATAGCAGACTTCTCTGTGTGCAAGGCAGGGGAAAAAAAGGAACAATCTCTTCCCTCTAGGAGTTTACATTCTACTGGATAAGATATGAGTCTTGTCTTCATGGACCTTAGAGTCTTAACAGGGAGAGAAGACACAGAGAATTTCCATTATTATATTGTTATATAAGAATGCATTAGCAAGGTTGGGAACAAAGGGCTGGGCATTTCTGAATGAAGGCTCTTACCCATAGTGTGGCCTGGAGAGGGCTTCTTAAAGAAAATGCCATTTGATTTGTTTTAAAGGGTATCTGGGAATTATAAAGGTGAAAGGGGAAGAATGAAAAGAAGAGTATTTCAACCATAGGGCCTGGAGTCAGAAGAGAACAATTGTACTGAATACAGAGGAAAAGGGAGATGAAGACATACTGTCTCACTTTTGTGTATTTCCATGTTCATCAGGAAAGAAGAATAAGCTTCGAGTGTACTATTTGTCCTGGCTGAGAAACAAGATTTTGCGTAATGACCCTGAGATGGGAAAGAAGCAAGGTTGGATCTCTGTGGGAGACTTGGAAGGCTGTGTGCACTACAAAGTCGGTAAGACTCTCCCTTCTTGACTTCTACTTCCTTTGGTATCATTAGTCATCAGGGAAATGGTCAGTGAGGAAAGGAAGAATTACGGCTTGAAATATAAGGGTAGGTGAGACTCCAAATCCTTCAGGAATTTTGTCATACGCCTAACTCCATTAACTCCATTCTGGTCAAATCAAATGATAAGTAACTCCAGTTCACTCTGGGTTCGACCTCCTGACCTTGTTTCTTCCCTTCCAGTTCTTTTGTAGTTTAGTTAATCTAGTCTCCCCAGCCTTCTCCTGGAGCCAAAGTCCTATCCAGCCAAAACTCTTGGAAATACTTTCCCAGAGACCTAGTTCTACCAGTTACTGTGTAACCTGGAGGAAATCATGTAACCTCTTGAGCCTCAGTTGGAAAATTGGGTATAATATTGCTACTCTTCCCTCCTAGAGTTGTTGGAAAGCTCCACTGAGGTTCTTTTGCATAAGAAGGCAGGAGCTACATAAATGTTAGCTTACTATTTTCTGCTTCTTTGTATCAGCAAAAAGAAAAAGTTTGCATGTGAATAGTGCTTCAAGGTTTACCAAGTGTTGCTCAATAGTCCTGGCCTATTGCAACATTACATCCATTTTATAGTTGAGAGAACCAAGAGAACTAACTCAGGGTCACACAGCTCTTAAGTATCTGAGTTAGGGATTCAACTCAATTCAAACGTCTATTAAGCATCTGTTACGTCTAATATAGTGTGCAAGACACAAAGGGCACAAAGACCAAACTGAAATAGCCCTCTTCTCAAGGAGCTTACTTTTGACTGGGGAGAGAATGTATGCAAATTAGGAAATACAAAATAATTTAAGTGAGGGAGGAGAGAGTACCTATAGTTTGAGGGAAATCAAGGAAGGCTTCACTAGGGTGGTCGTACTTGCCCTGGGCTTTGAAGATAGGAAACACATATACATTACAATTCTTGAAGAAAATGGCATTTGTTTTAAATATTCTGAGAGATGGAGATGAGCAGAAAGGACATTTCAAGCATGGGGAACAGCATAGTAGAACACTAGAGGCTGGAGATAGAACATTAGGTGAGAGAAAAAGCTGAAAGACTACTTTGACTAGAATGGCTACCATACATTTAAACCCCACTATGCTGGCTCCAAGTCTAGCACTCTTTCTACAATGCTTGATGCCTAGTCCAGAGAAGCACCTATTACTGGAGCTGGAATAGGGACTTAGAGAACATGGAATAGCAAAGTTGGAGGGAACCCGAGAGCAGAGGTTCTTTACTTTTTTGTGTTGTTGACCCTTTTGGTAGACTAGTTAAGCCTGCAGACCCCTTCCCAGAATCATGTTTTTAAATGCACAAAACAAAATACATAAGGTTATAGAGCAGCGGTTCTCAACCTGTGGGTTATGTTCAATTTAAATACATCCTGCATATCAGATATTTACATTACAATTCATAATAGTAGCAAAATTATAGTTATGAAGTAGCAATGAAAATAATTTTATGGTTGGGGGGGCTCACCACAACATGAGGAACTGTATTAAAGGGTCGAGGCATTAGGAAGATTGAGAACCACTGTTATAGAAGAAGCCAATTCTATTAAAATAAAGATGTAATTTTTCCCATCTAAGTTTGTAGACCTCCTGAAACCATTCGGTCTGGGGATCTCAGGTGAAGAACTTCCTTAGAGCTGTGCTATCAAAATCAAATAGGAATAGGGGCTGCTAAATTGTACATGTGGATACCTATGGGCCACAGATTAATTTAGTTTTAAAATGTAATTGTATCTATGTTTTATTGCATTTTTATTTCTTTTGTTAAATACTTTCCAATCACTTCAATCTGCTTCTAGCTGCACTCAGTGTTGTAGTTGGAACATGTCTGACACCTCTGCCTTAGAGCATAGAAATACAGAATAACAGAGCAAGGAGTATCTGCCAATTTGATCAAGTCGTTTTGATTTACATTTCTCTTACTCTTAGTTAATTGAAGCTTTTTTGTTTTGCTTTTTGGAGGGTAATTGGGGTTGAGTGACTTGCCTAAGATCACATAGCTAGTTTTCTATGTTAAGTGTCTGAGGTCAAATTTGAACTCAGGTCTTCCTGATTCCAGGGCTGGTGCTCTATTCACTGTACCACCTAGCCACCCCACAAAGCATTTTTCAAATGGTTGCTGATAGCTTGCATTTCTCATTTTCAAAACTACCTATTGACCATTGATCCATAGGGGAATGGCTCTTGTTCTTATATCTTTACATTAATTTTGTAAATCAGTGATATTTCCCAGAATTTTTTTCCACTGTACTATTTAGCCTCCAGGCTTAAAACCTTTAAGTCATCTTTGATGCTTTCCTTTCCTTTACTTCCCATATCTAAGCAGTCACCAAATCTTTAATTTCTTCCTTGTAAATGTCTCTTGGAGTTTCACCCTTTCTCTCTGTACCCACCACTACTATCCTGCTCCATAAATTCATACCTAGTTTACTGCCTCCGGTTTCCCTGCCTCCAGGGGGGCACTTAGTCTCTACTGTACAAAAATGCCAGGCACCTATGGAGCTTGAGAGGTAAGCAAGGTAGAAAGGGGCCGCTGAAGTACCTAAATGAGTAGCTATTTTCTCAGGTTCTCCTAGTGGTCCAAAATGGCTAGCTGACTCAAAGGCTCTTCCTTTATCCAGTGAGCAAAACAGACCCAGGCTGGCCTAAGCTGTCCATTTGATGCAGTATCAGTGCTAAGGGCATTGATCCCATCTCCACTGACCCATCTATCTTCATGTACATTGAGTTGTCTACACAAACAGTCTGAAGGGGAGAAATGAAGCAGTGAACCAGATAATTTAGGCAAACATCACTTCTCTTCTCCTTATGAGTATAGCTATTACCCAAACAGCCCTTTCAAGGATTATGAACTCAGAGGGTAAAGAGACCAACCCATAAGTTACAGTAGCTGAGCCACCCCCTATATATTTAGAGGTTCGGTAATTTCAATTCAATTCAGTTTTAAAATATTTATCGAGCACCTTTTATGTGCAAGGTCCTGCTCTAGGCAATGGGAATACAAAGACAAAGGTGAAATAGCTCTGGGCTTCAGGAGCTTATTTGTGTGATCTACTATGCACAAGTAATTCAATACAAAGTGTTTACAGAGCCATGCAGAGCCACCTTCCACTTCTGTGAATTCAGTCATTAAGGGAGAGTGTTTGATTCTTGGAGCAGGAAGGAAGTAGTTGGCATTAACCTGGTGAGGACACCACTGTCCCCCTCAGAGCCCAGGCTTCTAGGCCCCTGTTTCTAAACTGGCCCTCACAGCACAGAGCTAAGTTGTTGTCAAGAAAGCCAGATGAGACCTCTATGTAGCAGACTAAGACAGCACAGCCATGGGGAGCCAGGTCAAATGACCAGGTGGTTTTCTTGTGTGTAGCTACTGTTTGTTTCCCATGATTATGTATGTCCCCGAGGGAATCCTTGTCCTCCACTGCGAGTTACTAGAGATCTCAAGGTACGACAAGGACTGCCATTAGTGGTGTAACACAGAGTCAATAGTTACATCATTGACAACTCCATCAGAGCTCTCTTCTATTCTTCTGGAGGTAACCTGTAATGACACCAGCTATCCTGCAAATCTGAGCAAGTGGCTCAATTGGTTTCTCTAAGTTTTATAAAGCACTTTCCTCAGAACCCTGTGAACTAAGTCCTACAGGCATTATTGCCCCATATTACAGGTGAGGAAACTGAAGCCCAGAGAAGCAAATGGGACTTGGCCAGGATTGAAAAATAAATAAATGTCAAAGTCAGGGTCCCTGGGCCTCCTGACTCCAGGTCCAGTATTTTCTCTTTAATATCTTATGTGTGGTTGAATCACCACCAACAAATTTATCCCTGAAGGGGGGTAGGGAAGAGAGAAGAAGTCAGGGAGACAGACACTCCCAGGTGCAACTTGTTTTTGATTAAAGCAAGAGCAAGGACCTAAACCTCCCAGAGCTACACTAAACCCACTTCTTTCCTTGTGGCTCCCCACAGATGTAAATACCACCCAAGTTGCCCCTGAATTGCTAGGGAACTGTAGAAGATTGATTTTACAATTAATAATAGGCAAGGAAGCCCTTTTCTGAGATGTCTAAGGGGCCAGAAATAGCTGATGTCCGCAGATTCCTCAGGCCCCCAAACTAGGCCATCTTCCATAGCTTGGCAGAAGCACAGCCCTTCCTTAGCCACTTTTCCCCTTTGCTAGGAATGTTTTTTCTTCTTTATCACTTATTCTAAAGAAATTCTTGTGCTTTTTTCATTAAAATCTCCCAATTCTCTTTTCTCCTTCCAAAAAGAAAAAAAAATAACGATCCTGATTACAAATGGGGCAGGGAAAAATTCTTTGACAGCATTAGCCAAAAAGATGGGAGTATTTGGGGTGGAGAGGCTGAGCTACTATTTGGATGAACCCCTGCATTCTGACTTTGTCTTCTTTTACTGTAAAGAGAGGCCTGCCCAGAACATTTTCATTAAAGGATAGTTCACCTGCACAATCAATGTATTTCAGCTGAGGCCTAGACTTGACAACTTTCTTCCTCAGACAGAACGCACACATGGCTTGCTTACTTGTCAGTTACAGTCTTGTCTGGTTTGACTCACTTTCAGTATAGCTGCTAATTTGGGCCGACACTTCTGGTTGGCATCACACTCAGAGTCCTGACATCCACAGTACTGAGCTTGTCCTCAGAGCCCTCTCTCTTCCTACTTGTTCATGCTGCTGCTTTTACAGCAGGGTCCCCCAAATGACACCAGAGAGATTCTGATTGGAATGAAGGCATCTAAGAGCTTGCGGTGACAGATATGCTTTGATATGAGTCCAGATCTCATTGTTCTCCCCTCAGCATATCCCAATTGATATGTAACTCCTGTCTTTGAATTGGGGAGCTACACAAGGCAGGCCTATGTGACAGGAGAAAAAGGCTACCCTCAATTTTGGTTCTCCTCCAACATGCTCCAGAGCTGAGCTCTCCAGTGCCTGATGCATTGCAAACCAAGTGCTAAAACTCTGCTGTCAAATTGACGTAGAATGATTTCTTGGCAAGCAGGCTGGCATGAGGACATGTCTGAATTTCAAAAAGATTGTTCTGTTGCTATTCATTTCAGAGACAGGACTGAAATACTTCAATAGGAATCCCTATCAGTCAATAATAGGATCAAATTCCTACTCTTAAATGAAAACTTAATCATTTTCCTCTTGTCTGTCTCTCTCCCTCTTTCCCTCTCCTAACCTCTGTCCCAACCATCTCTTTCAATTGGCTACACTAGCAGGTGGATGGCAAGCCAGCTGTCTGGCTTATTATAGGCTTCATCTGAGAAAAGTGGCTGGACAGTCTTGGACATTCTCCCTTTCCTTACTCATGTATTTCCTATTTATCCTAATCCAACTTCCAGATTTTGATTATTAAGGGGTTGATGATAGACTCTATGAATTATTCAGGCTTCTTTCTCCTTTATAGTGCCTAGAACTTTTTGTAAGGTACCCCATGGATTTTACTTATGTGTCAGGGTGTTATAGTGGATAAGGCTCTGGACTTGGGAGTTAAGAAAACCTGAGTTCAAATGCCACCTTAGACATTTGTTAGCTGTGTGACCCTGGGCAGGTCACTTGTTGGCCCAAATGGGTCTCACTTTTCCTCACCTATACAATGAAGGGGTTAAACTAGATGACCTCTAAGGTCCACTCCAGCTCCAAGCCTATGATCCCCTACCACTGTGACAAGCCCTTCTCAATCTATTTTGCTAGATCATCATCCAGCCGCTACTTCTTTGTCTGGGTTTGCTCTATACTGGACATTCTACTCTTTTCATGCTGTATGACTGAAAGTTATGTTGACTCAGTGAGCCATTGTTCTCAGCCTGGTTGGTTAGGTTTGGGGGAGGCAACAGCTGAGTCTGCAGCTTTTTGCATTACCTGCTCTTTGTCACTTACCCCTACCCTAAAATTGTCACATAATTTGCTACCTGGGGGAAGATCTAATATTCAAGGGCCCAACCTCTTTTGCTGGCATTGACCAGTCTGAATGGTCTTCATCTCATTAAGGAAGTTACCAATAAAAGCTGACCCTGCCTTGAAGCCATTAGAGATCAGCGTGCCAAGCCAGCAGTGCCACCCTGAAGCGCCACCCTGAAGCACTTATAAGGAACTTCATTTAATTTTCTTTGTCCTGAGTTTTGCCTAGTTAATCAGGGTAAAAGCCCAAACAAAGAATTTTCCTTTCAACACTATCTCTTGGTCATCTCATTAGTTAGCCATGGGCTCAATTACCTATCTCTGTATGGATGGCTCAAAAACATATTTATCCAAACCTAATTTCTCTCCTGAATTCTAGTCATCCAGCACCAACTGCCAGTGGGATATTACCTCTTCAATATACTATAAGCACGGGAAACTTAACATGTGCAAAACAACTCATTTTCTACCCCCTACTCCTACCGAACCTCTGCTTCAGATAGTCTCTTTGTGGCGAGGTTACCATCATCTTTCCAGAAACTCAGAGAGGGAGGGGGAGAAAATTTGGAACTCAAGGGACTGTAGAATTGAATGTTGTAAATAAATAAATTGTTTAAAAAAGAAAAGAAACTCAGGTTCCCCACCACTGTCATCCGTGATTCTTCTTCCTCCCTACTCCCCTCCATCAGTTTATCAAGTCTCCTTCCACAACTTGCCCCCTTTCCTCCCTCAGTTTTCACAGTGGTTCATTCTTTTATTCACTCTCACCTGGACTACTGCAATAGCCTCTTACTTGATCTCCTTGGTTTCCGCCTCTTCTCCAATGGATCCCTCACACAGCTGCCAAAATAATCTTCCTTAAACACAAGTATCACCATGCCATTCCTCCATTCAAAACGTTTTAGTCATTCTGTATTTTCTCTAGAATAAAATGTGAACTCCTCAGCTTAGACTGTAAAGTCCTTTACAATCGTTGCCTTCCACATAAACTATGTTCCAAGCAAATTGGTCTCCCAGCCACTCTCCGAACTAGGCAGAGGCTGGGCCCCATGTCTGGAACATGCTTTGTCCTTCTCTCTGCCTCTTAGAATTCCCAGTTTCCTTCTAGGTTCAGCTCAGATGTTACCTCCAAAGGAAATTTTTACTAATCCTGCCGGTTTCTTAGTGCCCTATCCTCAAAAGGTCTTTATTTATTTACTTAGTCCTTTACATTTTCCTTTCCCCTTAGAATATAAACTCCCTGAGGAAAAGGTCTTTTTATTGTCTTAGTAACTTGCCCCACCACCCCCAAGCTGAGCACTGTGCCTTACACAATAGGCTCTTAATCCCTTTTTTGTTTAATTGGATTGAGAACCAGAAATAGACTACATTTCTATGCAAGGCTTGACCCAAATGCTGCTGATTTACATGCCATAGATCCTTTCATACAGACTGGACTCTAGCCAAGCAGCTTCACTCACAAACAGCTGGTTCTTGATTTTTAACTCTTTGTCATTGTCATCTTTTTGTGTGTTGTAGTTAAATATGAGAGGATCAAATTTCTCGTTGTGGCTTTGAGGAATTCAGTTGAGGTCTATGCATGGGCACCGAAACCGTACCACAAGTTTATGGCCTTTAAGGTGAGTGAACCATGATCTTGACTAGGACAACTTGATGCCCTCTGGGCTTTCTCCTTCCTTATTAATCTTATACTGGACAATCTCTAGACCTTCATGACAAGTGACGTTTTGACTGAGTTGAAGATGTTATTTCATTCTTTCTCACCATATTGTTTTATGATTACAGTCATTCCACTCCCTTTATCAGAAGCCTCTCGCAGTTGACCTTACTGTGGAAAATGGACAGAGACTGAAAGTGATCTATGGCTCAGTAGCAGGATTCCATGCCATCGATGTTGATTCTGGGATGGTTTATGACCTATACCTACCAACTCATGTAAGAAAGTCCCTTCTAATTCCCATAAATGATTTTTACTGATAATTGCTAGTTCTTCTAAAGTTTTTTTTTTAATGTCTGCCAAGCTTTTCTTAAACTAACTACTAGCATTGATAAGGGCATGCCCAACCATATCAGACATTGGCTCTGGATAAAAAAATGGCAACTCCTTAATCCTTCTGAGCTCCAGGTCATTAGCTCATTCCTTAAAATGTAACGTGACTATTCTCTGTTAAGATGTCTCAGCTGTGGAGAAACCAACAAGGGGAAATTATATTCTCAATATGATTTTCACCACCAAGGATGCTTAATAATGGAAACTTTTGGGGAAATGACTACTCCCTCCTAGATTCTGTGTTAGAAGAAAAGAATGTAGAAACTAATCTGAGATGCATTCTAAATTTGAGGAGAAGATTTCAAAGGGTTCAGAGGAAGGAAAGGTAGGATCACATATACCAAGATCTTACTTTGGAAGTCAGCCAAGAAAAGATGAGGAGTTTTCAAAAATTAAATTCTAAAAACAAAAAGGGAAATTACTCTAATGAAGAGGGAAAAGATAATTGTCTGAAGAGACCGATGTGGATATATAGAGAACTCATCAAAAAACTTAAGATGTGGCAGACTTATTCACTTGGGAGAGCAGAGGAATGCTGTAGATAGAGCTTACCTAGATTTTAGCACATGTTCAACAAAATTCTTCATGTTGTTATTCTGGTGGAAAAGATGGTGAGATGTGGCATAGATGGATTTGGATGTAGTTGAATGGTCAATGTCAATTGGAAAAAAGTTGGATGATGAGGTCCAGTAGTTTGATACCAACTTGGCAGTTGATATCAAACTGGCAGGAATTGGCAGGAGGTTCCCAATGGAGTGCCCCAGGGATCAATGCTTGGCCCTCTTCTATTTAACATTTCTACCTGTGACATACATAAAGACACAGATGGTAGGCTTACCAAATTTGCTTAAGCCACAAAACTGGGAGAAAGAGCTAATACTGGAAGACAAAGTCACAATCCAAAAAAAATGTTGACAGGCTACAACATTGAGCCAAATAATAAGATGGAATTTGCAAGGACTAATTGCAAAGAGTTACATAAATCAAAAAATAAAATTTAAAAGGACAAGACGGAGGAGGCACCATTAGGCAGCAGTTTGGCAGCCAACTGATCTTAGGCTATAAAGCCATCTTTGAAGCTATAAAGACATAGCTTCAAAAAATCAGGAAACAATAGCCTTCCTTCTACTCTGCCTTTGACATGCCTTGTTCCATTTCCTACAGGCAGTAAGCATAAAGGTGAGATTTGAACCCAGGCCCTCTGACTTCAGAGCCAGTAGTCCATTTCACTGCACTGCACTATCTTTTGTAATATGGAAAGCCTAAGAGAGCCAGATTGTTCTTCATCCTCAATGCAAACATGCTACCACCCTTTTTCTTCTCATTTAAGCTTTGCTTTTATTGAATATGCTTTGTTCATACTGATATCCAAAAAATTCCCACCAGGAAGGATCTAGGAATCATTATTAATGTGATAAAATCCCTTCCTGAGCAAATGGCTAGTGGGATTCCAAGCATTCTGAATGCTTGAAAAGGTAATGATAATGATGAGAAGGAAGAAGAGCAAGAGATAGATGAGAACAGTAATGAGGAGGAGAAAGAAAATAACATTGATTTCTCTGGTGCTTTATTAAAGTTTACAAAGTACTTTTCTCTAAACAACCCAAAGTGAATAGAGTGCTAGATTTGGATTCTAGAAGATCTGGGTTCATATCCCACCTCTGACACTTATTAACTGTGAGGCCACAGGGTTCTCTAAGCCTCAGTTTCCTCATCTGTAAAATGGCAATAACAATAGAACCTTGCTCTCAGATTTATTGTAAGCTTCACATGATGAACTAATATATTTCAAGTACTTTGCAAACCTTAAAGTACTTCATAAATTTAAGTTATTATCATCATCCCCATTTTATGGATGAGGAAACTGTGGCTCAGAGAGATGAAATGTCTTGCTCAAGGTTATGACATACCAGAGCCACAATGTGAACATAGGGTTCTTGACTTGACACAACTAATTGGCAAAAAAGCAAATAAAATCTTAACTTGTATTAAGAGTCTGGCATCCTGGTCCAGGTGACAGTTCTGCTGTATCCTGTCCATCAGACCCCATTTGGAGAATTCCTGAGTAACACATCTCAGGCAGATCATTGATAAAGCTGGAGAATGTCCCAAACAGCAAGAACAATACAACAAAATACCTTGAGGTCATGCCACAGGAAGGCAGGATGAAGGAACTGAGAGTGAGAAAATAAGACTCAGGAAGCAGCACATAATAGTCACCTTCAAAATTTTGAAGGACTTTAATATATGAGAGGGATTAGACTTGTTCTGCTTGACCCCAGAGGATTGAGGGTTTGGAGAGGGGACCATGCTGTCCACCAGCAGAATGGGCTGCCTCTGGAGATAGTGAGCTCCCTGTAACTAGAGGTCTTTAAGCAAGACTGGCTAATGACTTGTTGGCGATACTGTAGAGGGGATTCTGAGTCAGGTATGAATGACTTGGACTAGATTGCTCTAAAGTCCATTCCAGCTCTGAAATCCTGTGATTCTAATCACTAACAGTCTGTGACTCCAAGTCCCTGGCTCTTTTGCTCTTTTCTATCCTACCAGAAGAGAAATTTCCTAATTACTATATAAGATAAGGGAGTGAGGGAGGAGAAAATTAAGCCTTAAGCCTTTTAAATCACTCCTTTTGACATCAGATACCCAGCCTAATTAGGATAACTCATGTCTGTACCAAAATAAAATTTTAATCTGAATGCCCCAATATCATCGGCCTCTCAGGAGAGCGTGGATGTTGTTCCTATGGGTTCTTCCTTTTTAAAACAGAACATCCTAAAAATAAATGCTAGCTTCAAGCTGCTGGATCAGAAATGCTGTGCTTCTTCGAGAGGACCCCAAACTGTTCAGAGGCTTTGCTTACTTAAGGGATTGTGAAGAGACAAGAATTAGCTTTTGGTGTCTATAGTTCAGTTTGATTGGAAAATGCCTACATAGAGACCTGCTGGCACTCTCCTGGTCTTGCACTAGCACCTGAACTCTCTTCTTCTCCTGCCCTTCACCTCTTCTCTGCACCAATAGCTCATGGGAGTACCAAGGCAACACATTAAAATTACTCTCCGCCTCTGGATCCCAGTTTTAGTTTTGCGAATAGTATTGGCCGAGACATGGACTCAAGAGCTTGGCCTGAGTGCTCTCAGTTTGGCAAGGACAACTTCTACCCTCCCTGTGGTGGTCAGTACATGGAATTGTGTATGTGGGGGTGGAGGGATGGAGCTGGGTTAAAAGAAGCCCTTCCCCATATTGCTATTTTGGGGATGATACCAAAAAGCTTGATGATGTTTACTTTGGGGGAAAATACTTGACTGGGAAAATGTCTAGTGCTGGAATTCAATTTTGTCACATTCTACTGTTGTGTGCAGCAGGAATTAGAAATACTGGGATGTTCTCTTATGCCTCAAACAGCTCTCTTGGTAAATGATCTGAATGTTGTTATTTTTTTCTGTGTAGTAAATCTTTCACATTTAATTCCTGACCTCATCCAGTTGTTATAGTCTACTGAGTATATAGTAGGGATGGTTTCTTTAGTCAAATATCACATAGGAAAACAAAATATCCACTAAAGAAGTTCACATTTAGCAAAATGAAATATCTGAAGCTCAGCACACTTTAAAAAATGTGTAATGATTCTATTTCTAATTTGATTAGAAATTCTTCTTAGGCTCTAAATGAGTGGTTCTCACCCTTCCTAATGCCGCAACCCTTTAATACTCATAAGTGGGTGGACCCACCTGGAGATGGACAGAGGAGCATTGTCTCGGTTCCTAAGACCACCAAAAATATGTGTTTTCCGATGGTCTTAGGCGACCCCTGTGACCCCTGTGAATGGGTCATTCGACCCCCAAAGGGGTTGTGACCCACACGTTGAGAACTGCTGCTCTAAATGATTCAGAAAGAATGAATGAGTTTCAGGTGTGTACTCAGGCTTGGTGTCCATTATCCTAAAGTCTTCTTACCATGAACTGATGAGCTGTTGGCTGGTCCTTGCAAAAAAAATCCTTTTTGAATCAAATGATACCTCTTCCTCCATGGTTGTAAACACCAGTTCCTTGAGAAGAATTCAGGAGATTCTTCTGTGTCTGACATCCACCTCAACTTCTTCTGAGCTAGGATTTCTTACCAAAATAAACTCAAAGATTGAACAAGGACTATTTTATGAACTTTAGCATAATAACAGTAAAGATATTCTTTCCATGCTTTGGAGAGAAAAGCATACAATCTTGTTCTGAAATAGATGTTTCTTTTCCCTTCCCTAAGTTGTATACCTGCTTTGTGTTCACTGCACTTGCCAAGTTCCTTTGTTTGTACTAGGATTGTAGTCAGGCTGGTCATCTAAATCCTTATAAAATATCATTCCAGATCCATGGGAGCATTCAGCCACATACTATAATCATCCTGCCCAATACCAGTGGCACAGAACTTCTGCTCACCTATGAAGATGAAGGCGTCTATGTTGACATATATGGACATTTCACTAAGGAATCAATTTTGCAGTGGGGAGAAACACCAGCATGCGTGGGTATGTATCAGACATAGTCCCCACCCAAAAGGCTTGATAGAGACTTCCTAAATGTTTAGATAGTTAGCATGAAAAAAGAGCTTCTCTATGGCTTCACACATCCTTTCATTGGGGGGCTCAGCCTGCTGGCTGCTAAATATATATTCTGTGCTTCATTTGGGGCAAGGACAGACTTTGGAATCTTGGAGTTGGTGTTTGTTCACAATAATCACATCACTGAAACCTGACCAGATTTGATTCTATAATCATATATTAATTTTGCTTTTGTTTACTCTCTATGCAGGATTTATATAGACAGTGAAAATGCACACCACCACCACCCCACTTCCAGCTGATTTATTCCTGTATCTGCCTTTGTTAAAAGAGACCAGCACATAGAAAGGGGGAGGAAATGTTTACATCCTTCACAGTAGTATTTCATGTAGAAATATTTCACAAGCTCATAGGATCCTAGATATATCAGACACAGAGAACACAAAATACAAAGAATTTGCACTCAAGTCCATAAAAGCTCAAGAAAATGGACCTTCTTTCTCTAATGAACTCCATTGCCCATCTCACCCAGATTGTAGTCATAGCATCACGGGATTATGGAATTCAGAACTTAAAGGGACTTGTGAGATTATCTAGTCTAGGGCTTCTTAAACTTTCCACTTGCGACCCCTTCAGCACTTCTTAAACTATGGGTCTCAACTCTTTTGGTTGTGAAGGAGTTGCGACCCACAATTTTAAGAACACTGAATTCTAGTCTACCTTTATTTTATTTTATTATCATTTATTCATTTTTTACTTGATAACTTCAGCTGTTTTATACCACAGTCATCTCCTAATATCTCCTTCCAACTTCCCTTCATGGAATCCTTCTAATAAAGCTACAAAGCCAAATATATTATCCAGACAGTTCAGAAATACTGAGATAGGATGTGCAGTATTCCACACTTGTCCCCTACTTCTCTAATGAAAGGAGGGGTATATGCTTCCACATCTGTTTGCCAGGATAAATACTGGTCACTGCAATTAATCTGAGTTCAGAGATCCCACTGAGTATCATTTCCATTTCCATCATGATGGTCGTTATAGGTGCTTTTCCCTCAGTTCTACCTTGCTTCATGTCAGTTCATAGAAGTCCACCCCATGCTTCTCTTAAATGCCTCATATTCCATATTTTGTAGAGTATAATAATATTCCATTAAGTTCACGTACCACACTTGTTTAGCCATTCCCCAATGAAAAGACATCTACTTTGTGTCTAGTTCCTAGTCCTAGTTTGACAGAACCAATTCTTTAATTAAGGAGATTTGTTTTGTGAAATTTGGATTCAAAGGGCTGCCACCCTTGAGGACCTTGAGGGCCCCACATGGCTTTGAGGCTGCAGGTTCTCCAATCCTGGTCTAGTACCTTGCCTCGCCACAAAAAAAGTACTGCTATGAATGTTTTCATGTATATGGGACCTTTCTTTGTGTCTCTTACCTCCTTGGAATACCCCAAGAAAGAAAGGAAGTTGCGTTGACTGTTTATGGTTATAGGTACAAGTCCTTTGGGTTTTGTATTTTCAGTCAGGTGCCCTCCTGATATCTGACTCTCCCAGAAGTGTCATTTGTTACTCCCTTTTGTGTTAGGATCAACCATTCCATAATCTTCTTTATTTTCTCTTGACCTTTCTCTACTAGTCTGATTTTACTGGGCTTGATCTGGCCTTAAGCACTAGTGACAGGGTTCGAGTGAATGGACTTCACTGTTACAACCTTTGATATTTTCCAGTTGTGCAACTCCAGTATTTTTCAGATAAGGAAACTGAGGTCTACTGAGGGGAAGTAAACTGCTCAAGGTCACCTAGGTATTAAATAAGAACTGCCCTCCTTTATCATAAAAACTTTCCATATTTGCTTAACAGCGCAATTGAACCTAGGAGCACTGCATTGGTCAGGATATTTTCTTGATGTTCAGAGATTTGAGAAAATTCATTCAGTCAATTGTGTTCTGTGCAAACACTGTAGGAGTGTCACAAACATGCCCAGGGAACCTGAGACCAAATATGCCCATCTGGCCAGAAGATTCCTGTTATTCTGCAGCCCATAAACAAATTCTCTCCACTCTTCATCCACACCCCATGATGGAAAGTTAGATGTCTGGACTGTAGCCATTTAAATAACCACCTGATCAGTTCCCCAGACGTTCAGACTTTGCCCTTGCATCAGAGTCATACATTCCATACACTTACATAGCCCCTCTCGACCTTTCTCTCTCTAGCTCAGTTAGGTTGGGCTGCATGTGGTAGTGAGAACATGTGGTGGCACAGTTAGGGCGAGAGTACTTCTTTGGCACGAGTGTTTATGGTTTCTGGTGCTGAATGTACCTGTATCCAAAAAGAAGGGATTCTGTGACACTATTTTTAAAAGTGCCCTGAAAACATGTCCCCAATTCTTCAAATAGGTGAGAGCCCAGAAAAGGTTGAAAACCATCGGCTCTCAAGGAGCCCAGTTTCAGTGACAGAGAAGGCAAAGGCTCGCAACATAATTGACAGATCTGGGGCAAGGAAACCTAAAAATAACAAATCTGGGTCTAATCTTTACAGTGACATCTCTGCAACCAACATGTTCATCAGAAACGGAAATAAGGAGGTTCATTTCTACTAGGAAATAAGCACTATTTGATACTTAATTGTAGAGATCAAAGGAGTGGTAAGAAATTATAGGATCACAGTCAGACATCTTAAACTGGAAGAAACTACAGAAGCTGTCCAATTTGACCTCCTCATTTTTACAGAGAAGGGAACTGAGGCTCAAAGAGATTAAGTGCCTTGCTCAGGGTGCCACAGTTAGTAAGTATCAGAGACAAAATGTTGAACTGATTTTTGGTTCCACATCCAACACTCTTGTAAGTTATACCACTGCCTCTATGTCTTCTAATTCAGACTCCTGTCCTTAGGCATAATACTTGACCCCAAAAGTTAAAGTATATCAGAGCTGAAAGAGAAGAGAGACCCCATCTAATCTAGCCCTGGCTCTATACAAAGGGGGAGAAGGGACCTGCCTAAGGTCATTCACCCAGCCATTGGCAAAATTGGAACAAGAACCCAGACTCCTTAGTCCTAGTTAGTCCAGTGCTTCTTTTACTTTAGCTTGAAAACTTTATCCATAAGGCTCCCCTTGTCTCCCACAAAGGACATCTGATCTTTAAAAGGGGATAAAGAAATGTAACATCTCTAGTGTGGGGTTCCAGGCATACAACACAGTGTAATAGTGGGATGGGGGTGGAGTAAATGGGAAGAAATGTATGCAGGGGAATTAGTTTATGGAGGTGGTAAACTCTTAATTATCCTCTGGAGTAGAAGGGTATCATGGCATGGACAATGATCCAAAAGCCCCTCCAGCCTGGCCTCAGACTCTATTGGTTATGCTTTTCTTAAAGTTAATAGAATTTTATAGACTTCTCCTTATGCATATGTAAAATAAATGATAGATGATGAAGTAGCTGCCTGCCTCCTGACAGAAAGGTGATAGACTAAAGATGCAGAATGAGAAACACATTTTCAGACAAGGTCAGTGTGGGAGTTTGTTTTGTTGGACTATTCATATTTGTTATAAGGGTTTAGTTTTGTCTTTTTGGTGGGAGGGAGTGAAAAAGAAAGAAAATAAATTTTTATTAACTGGAAAAAAGCAAAATAAACTTAAAGTTACATAAAAATAAAAGGAGAATAAAATAGATTAATTCTAATTTCCTATCCACCTCTAAAATAATGATTTTTAAAAAATTAATTGGTTGGTAGGTTTTGATAAAAAATAAAATAAATGATAGCACTGTGAAAAGACATTTGGATTTATAGGTTGAATCTCTAAAATTAATAATAGCTGGCATTTATATAGCATCTTAAGGTGTGCAAAGAGCTTTATAAAAATAATATCTCATATGATCCTCACAAAAACCTTTGAGGTAGGTGCAATTATTATTCCAATTTTACAGATGAGGAAATTGAGGCAAACAGCCCTACTGCCACAAAATATAGTGATACTTGAGACTTTTCCAATAATTAGCCTGGAAGCTATCAAAATCAGAAAAAGTTCTTGGAGGATTCTTTGAGCAAGTAACACTAAAAAAACACCTCCCTTTTTGAAGTACCTTCCTAGCAGATAAGACATAGAAAAAAGTGTGACCCTCTCTGAGCACTGAAAAGGGGGTGTGCTATGGCGTTACAACTCCTAAAATCCTGGAATAATCCATTTTTAAGTGTTCCACCTTGGGCAGCTAGGTGGTGCTGCAGTGGCTAGAGCATCACACCTAGAGTCAGGAAGACCTAAATTCAAATCTGACCTCCGACATTTACTCTGTGACCGTGGGCAAGTCACTTAACCCTGTTTGCCTCAGTTTCCTCATCTGTAAAATGAGCTGGAGAAGGAAATGGCAAACCACTCCAGCATCTTTGCCAAGAAAACTCCAAAGGGATCACAAGAGTCAGCATGACTGAATAAAATGACTGAACAACTCTGATGCCAGGCTACTGTCTAAGACTCATTTTATGGAGAAGAAAACTAAGGCTGAGAGAAGAGTGTCTGAAGCAGGAAGTGAATTCTGGTCTGGTCTTCCTGACTCTCAGCTCAGTGCTCAATCTGCTATGCTACTGTGTTGTCTGTTAACAGTAGGGAAAGAAATGCAGAAGAAATCAAAATCTGAAATGGGGTAGGGCATTGGCCCACTTTTCAGGAAGCTCTGAAACCATCATATTTTCTTTTCCCTCATGCTGAGTCTTGCCTATAAGTAATTTCAAACTCAAAATTGTGTGTTACAATTTTAGAAGAGCCCTTCTAAATTTCTCCCATTTCTCAATTTGGAATTATTAATCAAATTAATATCATGTTAATTAGCTGCCATTTTTTAGCAGCAACAACTGATCTATATTTTTCTGCTAGAAAAATCCAATGAGTTAAAAACTTCCCCCAAATCCAGGTATACACAATGAGAAAAGCTCCCCCAAGTCAATGTTTGACATTGTCCTGAGCCCTAATGAATCTTTTTTTTTTTTTTTGCTTTTTGGAGGGCAGTTGGGGTTAAGTGACTTGCCCAAGGTCACACGGCTAGTTTTGTGTGTGTGTGTGTGTGTGTGTGTTAAGTGTCTGAGGTCAGATTTGAACTCAGGTACTCCTGACTCCAGGGCCAGTGCTCTATTCACTGCACCACCTAGCCGCCCAGCCCTAATGAATCTTTACAAAAAATAACTGTCTCTCTGAACATTCCATCATTAGTTTATGGAGGTGGTAAACTCTTAATTATCCTCTGGATTAATTAACTTTAAGAAAAGCATAACCAATAGAGTCTGAGGCCAGGCTGGAGGGGCTTTTGGATCATTGTCCATGCCATGATACCCTTCTGAAGAGATGTTAAAATACCAAGGTGAAGTGTCAAAACTCAGGCAGTCTTTAACTAAGCAGTCTATGGTTTGGAAGGTTATGAGACCCCTTTTTTTCCCCAGTCCCAGATAATACATCACATATTTGAAGGTAGGTTAGACTTACAGGCTGGGGTAAGCCATGCATTCAGGTGTCTATCTTAAAAGTTTTTCTATCGAATTTTGCTTTTAAGACCAATCTGGAAACCATGTGATACCAAAACCTTGGGCCTGGCAAGTTTTAGCACACAGCTGAGAAATCTCTGCTTAATTAACAAAACATACACATACTATTTGTAATCAAATGTCACTAGGTAAGGAGATGCCAACAAACTTGGAATATATATATATATATTTTTAGTGTTTTATTGGCATTTTTTTGCATTTCTTACATTACTGTCACTTCCTAGTGACCCTCTCTGCCCAACAGAGCCCCTCTTTTATCAAATAAGTCCAGCCCCTCTTTTATCAAAAAGAATCAAAACACTATGTCTAAAACTGTAAGCCACATTCTGCACATGAAATCCCTACCTCTCTTCCTGATTCTTGGAAATCCAGTCATACTTCATAAGGTTATTGTGAGGCTTAAATAAGAAAAAATATATGTAAAGCTTTTTGCAAACTTAGAAGTGCTATGGAAATTTTTGTTTGTTTGTTTTGAACTGGACCTTATGATTATATTGATCCCACCTTCCCTCTCTCTCTCCCTCTCCCAATGCATATCAGTATCTGTTCTGCAATTTAGGTTTTTGAGAGTTGCCTGGGGGCACAGAGATGAAGGAATTTTACTAGGGGTCCCATAGTCAGTAAAAGACAGTGTCCAAGTCTTCAATGAATGGAATGCACAAGTGGGATTCATTAGCGCTGTCTGCTGGGGAAGCACTTCTAGGTGCTGAACTCATATGGGAGCCATGTTTCCTGGCCTGCTTGGATCCTGGGAATGTGAGGGGCACAAGGAAACAAAGGTGTCCCATCTAAGGAAGAAAATTAATACAGTTTATTCAGTGTACTAGACACTTACCAAACAGGTACCTGTGCTGTGCCCCATGTTAGGTACTTGTCAGTTTCCTGAGTCTGAGTGTATATCCAGAAAAATTCAAAAATACAAATGGGTTGGCAGTGTTAAATTTCTTCCCTTTTACAAAGAAGAAAAACAAAAATTGGGTAAGTCTGGAATTCTGATCTTTCTCCTTACTTAATTTGATATTTTCTGAATCCTTTCAGCTTTGGTCAAAACCTTGATATTATTTAAATGTTAGGGTTTTTCTTTATTTATGGAAATGGGCTTCCCTATGAAGAATATGGCCTCCAAGCTCTTTCATTCAACTTTAATGACATTCCCTTCATAGCACCAGCTGGTTGAGCAGCTATTTACATAATGAGGGTTTCTGCATTAAGGCACTTATTGTCATAATCTTTATTGCTATAAAGTAATATAAAACTGCTAAAAAATCTTCAATATCCTGGTCAAGAGAGAGCCTTAAAAACTTCAAATCTGGGTAAGTCCTGCTTAGAACATGGAAATCTATTCAATTATATTACGGATGCTATAATTGATACCCTGAGCTATTCCTTTTCCTTAACAGTTTTCATTACTTAAAGAGTCCATCTGCTTCCCACATACTTCATTTAAACAGGAATATAAACCTACATAAATTGTGGTTCCATTTCATTTCCTTCAAAGCTTGGCTCAAGTGCCACCTTCTACCTAAGGTGTCTCCAGATCCTCTCTTTCTCCTTCTCCTGCAAAATTATCTTGTATTTGTTGAGTATGTACTTATATAAACTTATATCATCTCCCCCATAAGAATGTAAGCTCCTTGAAGGCAGGGGCAGTTCCATTTTTTTTGTCTTTGTATCCCTAGTACCTAGCACAGTGTTGGAATATAGAGTGTGTTAATAAATGCTTATCAATTGATTATTCTGTATTTACATGAGGGGTCTGAGTGGATTTGAACTTCTGTTTTAAAAAGATCCACTCTTGATTCTTTCTCATAATGAGGATCAAAGATCAAATCGATAATGAAAATCCAGAAGCCCTGTGTCTGCCAGATAGCAAAAGTGCACAGATTTGGCACAATGAATAAGTCTGAGTACCAAGAGATGTTCCTAACCAGTGCCACTGGCAATGAGGCAGTGGCAAGCTACAGCCACAGGAATGAGGAAAGGAAACAAGGGGATGACTGGGTTCATTCACAAACTGGATAGTCTTTTAGTAACCCAGAATGGACTACAATTAGCAGCTTTCTAAGTTTTTTCTTTTGCTTTTCTGTGATCAGCTTATCTCCAGTCAAACCAGATCATGGGCTGGGGAGAGAAAGCCATAGAGCTACGCTCTGTAGAAGCTGGAAACCTGGAAGGAGTGTTTATGCACAAGAAATCCCACAAGCTCAAATTTCTGTGTGAACGAAATGACAAGGTGTGTATGTTCTGGAGGAACAATTAACCAGCAAAAGTTGGAAATTAACTAGTGTAACCAAGTGAGAGATGTGCTTTTCCTCTCTGCTCATTAAGAAAGAACTAACCATGCTCCCCCCAAAATGGTTAAACCCAGTTGATTGAATGAGTTGGAAATTAACTAGTTTAACCAAGTAAGAGATGTGCTTTTCCTTGCTGCTCATTAAGAAAGAACTAACTGTCTGCATAATGCTGCCAAAGGCAAATTCACCTTTCCCAGCAGAAATAGCTGGGGCATTTCTTGATTGAGTAAATGATTAAATGTGATTTTCAAAGAAAAACATTTGCAAGAAAAATCAAAGATTCCAGTCATGTCCCAAGCAGAGCTTAGCCATTATTTCTTTTGCTGTAGAACAGGTTATTGTATTTGAGCCATAGGCCCTTTTCTTTTCAGATTAAAATAAGACCTTTAAACAGACTATCAGAGCCTTTTAAAGCTGTCCAGGTAGCCCTAAGTAAAGTGGAAGGTTTGGCATTTGCCTTTGATTTCATCAATATTGACAACCAAAGCAAATGATTCCAGGCAAGAAGGAGGAGGGGTGAGAGGGCAGAGCTTCAGACTGGGGACCTTTGTCAAGTTCAAGTTGGAAAAGCTCATGAGGCTGAAAGTAGGCAGCAGGCAGGGCCAGTGCCTGGCCAAGGTGACTCATAATGAATGAATGCATTAATCAAGTGAAGCCACTGGGTCAGAATCAGAATTCCAGGCAAAAAGCTCTAGAGCTGGAGAGTACTTTGGAGATCATCTAGTCCAACTGCATCACTTTACAGAGAGAGAAACTGAGGCCCAGGGAGAAGGGACATCGAAAATGTCACATAGGTAATAACTGTCAGAGCAGAGATTTGAATGCAAGTCTTTTGACATTAAGGTCAGTCAATTTTCTAGTGCATCATGCTGAATGACATTTTTGGTTGGCCCCTTTAAGTATGTATATTCATTAGATGAAAAAAGAATCACAGAAGATCACAGCTGTCAATAAGAAATATATTACATGCATATAGCCCATCAAAGCAGCTACTTAGCAGGAGAGCCCTTCCACCACTTCTAAGGGTCTGCCATGTATGGTCTGTGCTGAGGACATTGGGGAATATAAGTGGTGCTTTTAGCTATGTCAGGAGAAAAGCAATGTGTTCTGGGCTTACTCTAGTACTTTTCAGTTTGGCCCATTCCAGTGGAGTACATGAACTGTTTTGATCCTAGTGGGTAAAACCAGGAGCAGTGGGTGGAAGTTACAGAGAAGTAAATTGAGGCTTGATGTCAAAGGTGAGGGGTGGTAGAAAACTTCTTAACACTTACAACTGTCATGAAGTGCAATGGGCTGCTGCAGGAGGTATGGTGGCTCTCCCCACATTGAAAATCTTAAATGAAAGCTGGATGACCCTTTGTCAAGGATGTTGTAGAGGGAATTGTTGCTCAGGCATGGTCTGGACCACATGGCCTCTGAGATTCCTTCCACCTCTAAGATTCTTTGATTCTCAAAGTATTCCTGCACATTTGCAGTGGCCAATTGAGATATTCAAGGTGTATCACATCAGAGGCTTGGCCTGTGGCAGCTATAATGTTAGCAAGTTTGGATTCCCAGGGACATAAAATGAAAATGAGTCATTCATTATATTTTGCTATAGATAAGACATCATCTCCCTGGTCTTCATTCCAAAAATCTTGCAAAAGCTATCAGATTTTGAGAGATGTGAAAGGGAATTTTTGAACCCTCAACGATCAGGAATGGGGAAGGAGTCCCAAATAGTGATGATTCAGAATGAGTTTGGGCTTTGACAGGTGGTTCACAAGTTGTACTCAGAAGAATAAATGTGGGAGTTGGCAGAATTGGTTTCATCTTGTGTCCAAGGCCAACAAAAGAGTTGGCCTATAATGTAGTGTACCCAGGGATCTATCCTTGGCCTTGTATTATTCAGTATATCTATCAACAGCTTTAGTGAAGCAATTAAAAGGGATACAAAAGCTAGGTGGTGCAGTAGATAGAGTGCTAGATTTGGAATCAGGAAGACCTAAGTTCAAATTCAGTCTCAGATACTTTCTAGTTGTATAACACTGGACAGGTCCCTTAACCTCTATTTGCCTCAATTTTCTTCTCTATAAAACAAAGATAATAATAGATAGTACCTATCTTCCAGAGTTGTTGTGAGGACCAAATGAGATAGTATTGGTAAAGTGCTCTGCAAAATATCTGTAAAGATGATGATGGTGATGCTGGCATATTTGTAGGCCAAATGAAGCTAGGAGCAGTAGCTAATATATTGGTTGTCTGTGTCAGGATCCAGAAAGGTCTCAAAAATATAGAATAGTGGGTCAAATCTCACAAGCTGAAATTTAATAAGGATAAATGTAAAGGTCCACATATGTGTTAAAACAACCAGCTTCACAAGTACTGAATGGGCAAGAGAACCATTTGTCTGAAAAAGATCTGGGGCTCAAGTCAACAGTGTGTCATGGCAGCCAAAAGGAATATAACACCCCAAAGAAGGCAGGCAATTGTTCTGAAATGGTAGCCTGGCCTAGTCAGATGGCATTGGAAATAGGATCACGGGCTCTAACACTAAAAGAGACCTTAGCCATCATTTAGTGCAACCTCCTTATTTTATAGATTGGCCATGACATTTTAGGAAGTACAGACTCTCTGGAATGTGTCCAGGAGAGGCCAATCAAGACAGTGAGAAAATTTGAGCTCCTGTCTTCTGTGAATCAGTTGAAGAAACTGGAGCACAACATGACAACAAACAGTCTTCAATTCCTTGAAGGGCTGTCAAATGGAAGAGAGATGAGACTTGGTCTGCTTGGCCTAGAGAGTAGAACTAGGAGTAACAGGGAAGGGGGAGGGGCAGATTTAAGTTTAATGTAAGGAAAAACTTGCAAATGGTTAAGACTATCCCCAAGTTGTATGGCTGCCCTGGGAGCTAATAGGGTCCTGGTCCTTGGAGGTCTCCAGTCAGAGGCAGGAAACCCACTTGTCTGAGATACTGTAGAGTAGGATTCTTGTTCAGGGATGGGTTCGATTAGAGGCCTCTGAGATTCTGTGATTTGTACCACATGTGTTAGAAAGTGATAACAATGTGTTTCTTTGAAAAGACTGCAATTCATATCAGACTTTATACTAATTCAGTCTTCTCCTCCTATCTCTTGCTCTGACCCTCACTGTCTAAATTAGTAAGTTTGGATAAATAAAGTTTAAACAATCAGTAGTGTTATTCTCATTTAACGTGTGAAAGTAAATTGAAATTGCAGTGTTGAGTCTTCTTTCTCTTGCTCAAATATCAGGTTAAAATTGTCTGAACTGCCAGCTGATGATGTCTCAACTTCTCTCCTTTTTTTTCTCCCCTAAGGTATTCTTTGCCTCTGTCCAATCTGGCTCCAGTCAGATTTACTTTATGACCCTTGGGCAAAATACGCTCTTCAACTGGTAAACGCCGGAAGAAATGGTTGGATATTTCCAGGGATTGAATTCGTGTCAAATACAATGAAGTTTGCACACATGCACACATTTGCACTTTTCATCTGCAAATATCTTGTCATTCATTCAGTTATCTTTCCGTTGTATTGTTCAGGAAAATGATGAAAACAAACATTCAGCTTATAATGTAGCATAGAGTAATTCCGATGAGAAATGCAGCTTGTAGAGAATTATTGCAAGCTCTATATACTCTCAAAGGAGTGTGCTCTCTTTTATAGAATTATTTTAAGCTTTATTACTTTAACTTTTGATGTATTAACCTTTATTTACTTAGTAACTCTGTGTGGATTTTACAGTGCAGGATTCGTAAAAACCTGCCACAAATGTCATTCCAGGCAATTTTTGGTATTATTTGGCATTGCTTTTTGTCCAAAAGAAAAAAAATGATGCAAGTCAGAACTAATTTTTGAAATCTAGAACCAAATGCTAAGTCATAAGACAGAGATGACATAAACAATGCCATAAACCAAACAAAGGTGGTGCCTTGGTTCCAGGAGCACACAATAACAGAACAGGAGAAAGTTACATCTCTTTCCTCCCTGCAAAGTTTAATGACCTGGACATTAAACTTTGTCAAGACACAGAGTAATAATTATCTATCTATATTAGTTTTTCCCCATATTATATCCACTTCCCTGTAGTGTAGACTTTTCCTCTGATACTTGGTCTCCCATGAATAAGATCCTGTGTAGCTATCATTGATGGTTTAAAAAAAGAGGCTCTCAAATGTTACATAGGCAATGGCTGCCTTGACAACTCATGGATGATATACTTGGATTCTTGGCCTGTTAGACACAGGGACTGAAGAATGGATTTTTGCAATATTTTAAATTAGGTATCTATTAAAATCTCACTCCAAAGAAAGACTGACACCACAATGATCCATTCTGCTTTCATATTTGCTGTCTGATTACTGAAAATGGGCAAAATCTATTCCTGATGATTGCTGAGTAGAAGAGTGGAAATGTGGTATAGTGAACAGACTCTGGACTTGGTACCAGGGAAGCCTGCATCTGACACTTAACTTCGAGGCCCTGGGAAAGTCACTTAACCTCTTTGAGTCTCGGGCAATTCTAGATTTGTATTCAGGGGATTGGAATTCAAATCACAGTCTGCCATTTAACACCTATATGACCTTAGAGAAGTCACTTATCCTTTTTTCACTTCACTTTCTCCCTCTTTAAAATGAAAGGGATGGACTGGATGTTCTCTGAAGACTCTTCTAGCCCTAGAAGTAGAATCCTATGACTACAAGTTATGCATTGCTCAAGGTTAGCAGAAGGAATTTCAATACAGTTACAGTGACCTGTCATTGACTATTGCTGAGTATTAGTTACATTATAAGTCAGGCCATTCCAACACGTATATCAAGGGTGCTGGTTGTCTTTTTACAGCTATGTAAGTTGCCAAAGAGCCAATGAAAAGGGAGGAGAAAAGGAAAGAAAGAAAAGAATTTCCCAAAACAGTCCATTACCAAGTAAATGAGGACTTGTCTCTAGAGTTTCCTTTATAGACATTTATATTTTCAGGGGTTTGTATCCTGGCCACATAAAGTGGGATTAAACTTGATAACATATAATCTTGGCTCAGGATTAATGAAAGACTAGTGATTTTTTGTTATCCTTAGCTACATATATACATATTTGCTTTCAAATGAGTAGTACTAGAAATATAGAGGCTCATCTGAAATGTGTTGACAATAAGTAGATGAAACATTTTAGTTTGCTTAAAGGTGAGGACTCTTTGAAATAATTAGACTGAAAAGTTAAGTCTTGTCCCATTTCTACTGTGCCTATGAGTCCCAACATGAATCAGGTGTCCGGGATGTCCTATGTGGTATACCACAGAAGCCATCCAGCTAAGTGGCAGCAAGTACCTCTCTACCCCTCCCCCCCATCTGTCCTCAATCCCACAGTGATTTTGTGATTGATGGGAAAGTGACAGAGCTGCCCATGCTCTCTCTACCATCTCTGGCTAGCCATCATATATGGATTTTCCAAGCTACCTGTTTGGGTATAATGTGTGCGCTAACTTTCTCATGTGTGCTGTCAACATAGACAGGCATGGTTACTTAGCACCATCGTGCCAGAAATGGAGATTTTTTTTCTTTTTCTCATAGCACAAATCAAGAGTTTGGCACACTATATATCAGCAATTAGGAAAATGTGAATCTAAGAATTAAAGAAATCAATGTGATTATGATCTTTCCATAACTGTGATAGTAACATAATCTGAAGAATTGGCATGCATTTTAACTGCTGACATCTGTATTGATCTTTTTTTTTTAAAAAAATGCACTTTGATGTTAAATAATTTGCTTCAAAGTGAAATCTTCATTATCAGTACAAACTCTTACCTGTTTGTACAGTCAAGTTCCATGAGCCAGCTCAAAAGACCTAAAAAAAAAGAACCTTGGTTGAACTTGAATTGGTTTGAGGCAAATGAGACATGCCATGCTTGAACTTGAGAAATGTGCATTTTAAGTACTGCCTATGATAATAATAATTAGATACATTTAAGTTGAGTTCATGCTCAGAACTTATATAATTAATTTCTTCTGCATAACATACTTGCTCAGGAAAAAAAAAGTTGAGAGCGGTTTTGAAAAATGTACCTCAGAGGACTATCTTTTTTAAAGTAGTCCTTGGCCATAAATGTTCTTAGGTGCTCTGGGCTCTCATTCTGTAAAACTCTAAACATTTGTGGGATGATTTTCTTTTCCTCTAAAGGGAAAAGAAGAACCATTAAGAGAGAAGCTCTTTGAGATGCCCCCAAATTTCAAAGCAGGAGAGATTGCAGGTATCTTAACCAGAAATTGCAGCAGAGTTAAGAGTTTTTCAGGAGGTAAGGATGAGATAAGGATGAGCAGATTGGAGTGACTGATGACAAGATGGAAATGTTTAAAGAAATTGAGCTGCCAATTCTGGTGATCAGACAGGAGTGATGGGAATGGTTTGTTAGGGCCGAAAGACCCCAAGGTCCTCCACAACTGTTAAGGCAGGAAGCATGGTACAATGGAAAAAGCTCTGGATTTGGATTCGGAAGACCTGAGTCTGAGTCCTTGCAGTTCCTCATGTGATCTTAATCAAGTTAGTTAACCTCTCTGGGCATCAGAGAGCTTTACTTCTCTGTAAAATGACAGAGTTGGACTAAATGAACTCTGAGTTCTTTTCCAACTCGAATTCTATGAGCCTAAATTCAGTCAACAAGCATTTATTAAATGCCTACTGTGTGCCAGGCCCTGTGCTAGGCACTGGGGATACAAAGACAAAAGCAAAACTATCCCTGCCCTCAAGGAGCTTATGTTCTAATGGGGGAAAACAATATGTGCATATATATACACATATATACATATATATGTGTGTGTGTATACATCATATATAGGTATATGCAAAACAGATACAAGCTATTTTGAGGAGAGAGGGCAACAGCAGGTGTGGGGATGAGGAAAGGATTCATGTAGAAGGTGGTGCTTGAGTTGAATTTTGAAGGTAACCAGTTGTTTCCAAGAGATAGAAGCAGGAGAGTGCATTCCAACCGTAGGGAACAACCAAAGAAAAGTTACTGATATGGGAGATGATGGAGTGTTGTGGGTGAGGGAAAGCAAGAAGGCCAATTTGGTGGAAACCTAGAGTGTTTGGAGGGGAGTTATGTATGAGGAGACAGGAGAAATAGGAAGGTCAGGTTGTGAATAGCTTGGAATGCCAAACAGAGGTGCTTGGTTTTGAGCCAGATCCTTATAGACAGCATGCCTACATTGCAGAACCATTTGGACTCCAGTTAAATGACTTCCAAAAAAATATATGGGACTTGGGGCTTACTGTGTACCCCCCTCCTCAGTCAGGGAGGTAGAATAGTCCCATTGTGTTCTGTTCTGCAAGCTGTGTCTTAGGAAGAAGGGCTTTGCGAAGCTGGTATCCATGTAGGGAAGCATAGTGTGAATGGTAAAGAGGCTAGAAATCATGCCTTATGAGTAAGGAAACTAGAAGTGTTTAGAAGGCAAGGGAAGACATAAAGGGGACGTAATTCCTTTCTTCAGATAGTTGAAGGGCTGTCCCATAGAAAAGGTATGAGATTGGTTTCACTTTTCCCAGAGGGCAGAACAGAAATGAATGAGTGGAAGTTAGAGAGATTTCAGCTCAATGTTAAGAAAAACTTCTGAACAGTTAGAGCTGTCCAGAAGTGGAATGGATTGTTTTGGTAGGTAATGAGCTCCCTATCACTGAAGGTCTGTAAGCAGAGGCTAGAAGGATGACTCCTTGTCATGGATGTTGCAGAGGGGATTCCTACACGATGGACCCTCTGACCTCTGACAGCCCTTCTGCCTTATAAGATTGGAGAATTCAGCACAATATTTGGGAATATCTTTCACTTAGCACCCACCCCAAAAGTTTGAATTTCTTTTCCCAACTGAGATACAGATCCCCCTGAAATCTTGTGCTCCCTAAAGCCAGCTGAAACTTGAAAGTCAAAGAAAATATTGGTTTAGTTTGTTTGTTCCTTCTCCCTATCAGTGCATCTTAGGCCCAATGGAAATTCCCATGCCCCACCCAATTTCCACCTTCACTACCCTCAGTGCCACAATGGGCCTCAGGGAAGTCACCATCCTGTCCAAGACCATATACTTGAATAGGGCATCAAATCTCTGTTGTTTTTTTAAGACCAGCCTGTAGAGGCCTCCTCCACTCCTACCCTAAACCCACTTAGAACTCACTTTTTGGTGCAGCTCCACATAGCTGCTTTCAGTTTACTTGTAGCTGCCACTCCTCTGCTAACCTAGCCATCACCATCACAACCAGTTCTGAAAATTACCTCCCTGGGTAGGAGGAGGAAAGCCTGCCCTCCCCTGACTATAACCACTTCTTGATTGTGTCCCCTTCAACAAGCATTTATTAAATGTCTACTATCTGGAAGGTACTATGCTGTGGCATAGTGGAAAAGGCACTGGGTTTGGAGTCAGGAAGACCTGAGTTCAAATATTGCCTTAGGCAAGTGCTAGCTGTGTGACCCTGGGCAAGTCACTTAACTTCTCTGTGCCTCCATTTCCTCATCTATAAAATAAGAGGGCTGGACTTGATGACCTCTAAGGTCCCTTCCAGATCTTATGTGTGACCTTGGACAAGTCATTTTACCTCTCCAGGCCTCAGTTTTCTCCTCTGTAAAATAAGGGGGATGGCCTTTAAGTGTCCCTTACAACTCTAAATCTAAGATCCCATGATGAGAAGCCAAAAATGAAACAATCTTTGCCCTCAAGGAGCTTACATTCTACTGTTGGGTGCAACATGCACACAGAGTCAAAAAATACAAGGCAAACTGAAGACAGAGGGGACTAACATTAAGAAGGGCTTTAACTGAGCCTTGTTATATACAGTTTTGTGGTTGCTAATTAATATGTTGATTTTCAAGTGATGGTAAAGGCATTTCATTGTCTAAATTGTGCAAGGTGTGACTGAAATTTTGAAAGACAATCCAGAACTTTTACATCCAAATGGGTGTTGTCCCCTTCAAAGTAGTCACCTAAGGAGGCAATACACTCACTCCCATAATGCAGCTCTTCATTGCTCAGGACAGTTTGGGATTTGCTTTCATAGTCATTTGCATAGTTAGCCCCAGTTACATTGCTTTGTTTCTTCCCACCCGCTAGTTTCTAAGATTCCTGAGGGTAAGAACTATCTCAAATTTCTTTGATACCTCCTCCCTTCCCCACCCCACCCCCACCTCAGTGTTAGATAAATCATGACAGTTTGGTTTCAAGGGACCTGGGTTCAAATCTTCACTTTGCTACTTAACTAGCTGTATGACCTTGGCTGAGTTTCTTCTCTCTGGGCGTCAGTTTCCTCATATGTCAAGCCAGAGAGTTAGACTGGATGATCCCCGAGGTCCCCTTTGTCTCTGACATCCTGTTCTTTTAAATGCAAGTTGAAAGGCGACAGTAGCACCCGCTGCACCTAGCACCCGCTGCACCCACAAGCTTAGCAGGGAGGTATATTTCTGCCTCCTTCCTGAGCCTTGGGAAATAGCTAGTGAATGTGGTGGCAATAGTTTAAAGGCTTAAATAATTAGTCTAATTTAGATGTTTATTACATATACATATATATACACATACATATGTATATGTATGTATATATAACCGCTAAAGTATATTTACCATGGATGCAATAATAATGTGCCTAGCCCCATTTAACAATTATATTCAGGCTTTAAGTTGAAAAACAATTTGCTGCATATTGTTTTGTTTACCTATTATTAAAGTCTTCATTAAACTCTACATTTCAAATCCTAAAAATAAAATCATATTAGCCAAAAAAAAGCGGTTGGTGTCATTAATAAATATGTGGTGATATATTTCCAATGATGACTTATATTCAAGAAATAGCATAAGGTATATAATTGAGGAAATGTATGATGGAAAGGATGGTCTACTAGGGGTTAAAAGAGCCAACCTCAGGAAGACCTGGTTTCAAGCCCTACCTTTGACACACACAGGCTATGTGACCCTGGACAAGTCACTTAACCACTCATGCTCTAGATAACTCTCTAAGACTAAAATTTTCCTCCTTCAGGAGTTCCCTATAACAATAAAATCACAGATCCTATCCATATCCTCATACTGGCAAAGGCAAGAAATGAGCAGCACAGGTACTTCACTGCTTAGTAGCTATGAAATTTACAAACACCTCACTTAGAAGCTCCCTACTTTTTTTGGTCCCCAAGTCCCTTGGATTTAAAAGAATCTTCCTTTGCCCTCTCTTCAATATAAAAAGAAATAAATTTGAGAGTTCAACTAGTCTAGTACACATCAGAAATAAAATTGATTCATCTCAGGAGTTATTTACCAAATATTACCCATACTTGACAAGCTTCTTCTACCCTCTGGTATACATGTATGCCAATTTAGGGACTATGGATCTAGGGGAAGTTCTACCACATTGGGTAGTCCCTTCTTACTCTCCTCTCTCAGCCCATGCTGGGCACTGAACTCATGAGGAGATGGGGAGTTGAGGGTGCAAGAAGGCACGCTTTTCCTCCTCCCTTGCCTGAAATGTCCAGAACCCATCAAGGTCCCTTGACTGTTCACAGAGTTTAGATTGAGACAGGAGTCACAAACTATTCCTTCCAAAGAGATGAAGGACCACCTGCCTTTACCATCTCCCCTGTTACTGAATCCTAAGGCTCTCTAGGCCTTACCTAACATCTGACCAACTGAAAGGATGCCTGAACCTGGTTATCCTCCTGTACCACCCTTAGAACTTCCAGGCCTTTCCTTCTACTGCGTGGCACATGGTAAGCACTTAAAAAAAATGATTGTTGACTAACTTTCCATTCATCCTACAACTAAACACTTAAAAAGTATTATTTCTCCCAATTAGAGTGTGAGTACTTTGAGAAGAAAGCTTATCTCATTTTTTTTCTATTTGTATCTCCAGAGCTTAGCTTAGTGTAATCACATAGTAAGTACTTAATAAATGCTTTTTTCATTCATTCATTCATTCATTCATTCATTCATTCATTCATTCATTCATTCATTCCCTATGAGGATCTGGGGGGTGGATAAGCTTGTGTGGCATTTCCACAGCTTCACAACACTATGAATGGCCCTCAAGCTGTGACATTCTCACTAATGAAAAGAGCATAGGAAGAAGCCAGTCATTCTATTATTACAGCTGTTTGTATCTGGTGGAGAAGCAAGGGAAGCACCAAGGAAATTAAATACACCAGTTAGGTAATCCCTCTAGTTCCTAAAAGAAGGCTACATATGCAACAACTTATCATCAGTGTGGGATGAAAAAGAATTATCCTTTCTCATCACTCTACCTAGCACCTCCATGAGGGACTGAGCTATTCTCCTTCCCACTCTTGTGGGAGACAGAAGTGTTATTTGGGAAGCAAATTGTCTATCAATTGCTCACGTGCCCCAACTCTACTTAGGCAGAAAGGCAAGGGGAGAAAACTGGACCCTCAGCCTAGAGATTGGGAGGAGGGCTTTTGCTAGAGATGTTGAAATGGATTTGACCCTGGAATTACTGATTTATAGATGGAAGGGGATCTCAGAAGTCATCAAGTTCACTACCTCTCCCCAACTGTACCATTGTGCTGCTTACTTCTTAAGCGTTCTGAGGCCCAGAGGGGAAATGGCTTGCTTGTCTACAAGTCACATAGCTAGAGAGAGTTGGAATTAAAACACAGAATGTCCCAGTCCAAATGTAACAATTTTACAATACTGTTTTTTCCTGATTTTATCGTATTTCCACTATATAGAAATTATCCTTGAGAGAGAATCTATTAATTGGTCAACAAGTATTTATTAAGTACCTATTTGCCAGGTACTTATACTAGGTACTAGTGATATAATTAAAATGAATAAGAGAATTCTTCTCCTTGAGGAGTTTACATTCTAATAAGGGGAAAAACAAGTACATATATAAATACATGCAGAACAAATATGAAGAGAAGAAATACAAATACATGCAAATAGCTCTAAACAGAAGGTAGTTTGGGAGAGAGGGCACTAGTAGTTGGAAGGACATAGAAGGAGAAGGCAGAGGGAAAAGTCACATGAGTTAAATTAGAGGTCCATTGAAACATCATTGATAAAATAATAATGTCTCAGAAATTAGTGTTTTGATTCATTCAGGAAATGTAATACATTAATAATGTATGGATTTTCTTGTATTTGAAAGGCAGTGTTGTGTAACAGCTAGAGAGCTGACGCTGGAGGCAGAAGACCTAGGTTCAAGTTCAAACTCTGCTACATACTGATTATGTGGCCCTGGGCAAATCACTTAATGTCTCAATCTCAGTTGCCCATCTATAAAATGAAGGGATTGGACTAGATGCCCTCTGAGGTCCCTTCCAACTTTAGATCTAGGATCCTACTGGGTTAAAAAGAAATCAGCTTCACAAATACGAGATTTAAGGAGACTTGCAAAAATGATTCAGTCTTAGGGGCTTGCAAGCTCAATATTAGTCAATAGTATGATGTACCAGCCCATAAAGCTAATGCAATCTTAGGATACATTAATAGAAGATCTCAGGATGCATTAAGAGAAGCACAATGGTAGATGGGGAGCTCTTCTAGCTCTCCGTTTTGTGGCTCCTGATTTTAGTTGCTTATTCTGTCAGGGCCCTCTAAATGCAGTGCCCTGGGGCAAAGGACTGGTTGTCCAGCCCTAGGATTGGAATGGGGGAACAATCCTGTTGCCATTGTAAAAATTCTAATGATAGTTTTATGAAGACAGCGTTTTATAAAAATTAAAGTGATATATAAATGGCAGTACTGTGTGGCTCAAATGAGATATTGAATGTAAAGCGTTTTACAAACTTCAAAGCATTATTAGCCTCTAGTCATTAGGCACCCAGTCTAGTGAACCTCCTATTATACTCCTGCTGAGCTCAAGCAATGTTTATGGAGCAATACTGGGGTATCCTGGTAAATGTTCAACAATATGGCTGCAGGGTGGAAGAAGGGGGGCAATAGAAGAATGCACACAGAAACCTTTCAATTTAATCTGCATGAACACTTCTTATGTCTAAGAAACAAAACAATAAACTAAGCTCTGATTAGTAGTGATTGCCAATTTCTGAGGTAAAATGCTCACAATGATAATTTAACAGTCAGCTCAGGCTCCAGCACACTCTGTGAGTTAATATCGTGTATAAAGCTTTGCAAACAACCTATGACATGCTATGTAAATGTCTATCATCCTTTATTCATGGTCATACAAGTCCCTTTGCAAAGTCTATAAAAATAACACAGACTACATCATAGCATCTTTATAGCCTGAGTTTCCTTCCCTGCAACATGAGAAGGTTGGAATAGATGGTCTTTAAAGTTCCTTTCAGCTCTAAATCCAATGATATATGCTAAACTGAGCAGGCTCCATTTAATGATCCTGAACTTTTCTTTTTCAATCTGATCACATGCTCTACCTAAATTTGCCACTTTCCACCTCTGTGAACTTGGGCAAGTCATTTCACCTTTGGGTGCATCAGTTTCCTCATCTGAAAAATGGAGGGGCTAGATGGTCTCCAAGGACCCTTCCAAGCTAGAGCTATCTAGGATCCTATGATTACCTATGAACATGGCCAATCTTCATCTCTAAGACTAGCAAAAAAAAGTCCCACAATTCCATTTCTTTCAAAAAGGGGGTTATATTTTCTTAAAAGCAAAGATTTTTTAAAAATTAACTTCTATCAGCCTCTGCATTATCCTCAATTTTTTTCCTGGTCCTATTTCCAAGGTCCAAGCCATGCAATTTTAGAATATTCAAAGATTTTTCTAATCTTTTTTATATTTCATAAATCATATTTCAGGACTTATCAAAGTCCTCAACAGAAAAATGTGAAAGGGATTTACTTTTTTCTATACGCAGTTTCCTTTAAAATACATGTATTTTAATGTAAGCAGGGCTCCCCCACATGTGGATTTTCCAGACGTTACACTAGGTTCGAAGCACTTTTTGAATCAACAGCAATTCGAAATTAACTTTTCATGTGCCCCCACTGGTCTCTTTTAGTAGACCAACCAGAACACAGAGTTCAAAAAAGACATTTACTGAAATAGTATAGCAAAATAAGGATCATGAAAGATTCTCTCCAATATACATTTTTGTTGCTGGGTTGTTTTATAATTGCTTCTGACTCTTTTTACAGATGAAGAAACTGAGGCAAACAGGGTAAAGTGACTGGCCCAGAGTCACACAGACAGTCAATGTCCCAGGCCAGATTTGAACTTAGGAAGATGTGTCTTCCTGACTCCTGGCCCACACTATATCCACTGCAGCACCATCTAGCTGCCCTCAAGTATACATAGGGGTATACTCTTCCACAGGTTACTCTGAGACTAGTGGGGAGAGGACATAAGCAGGGAATAAGTGTGAGCTGAGAACAAACATGAAAGGATACACATATTAAGGAGCATGTAATTGGGGCAACTCATACATCTGACACTTAAAAGCTACCAATTTCCCCTGGTGATGTTATTATGCTGCTTTCTACTGGTTAGCTCTACTCTCTGCTGAGCTGCTCTCTCTGTCAGGTGTCTCTGCTGAGCTGCTCTTTTCTGCCATCTTCCAATATTCAGTCATATTACAATTTATTGGCTAAGCTGCCAGGATATCAACTCTGAAGAGTTCATAGTCTCAGGCTATTTTTAGTCAGGTGATATATAGAACCCTGCCAGCATAGAGAGCTAGTTCACTAGTTAGAAAGTCCCTTAGGCATTTAAATCTGTCCTTTTGAAAACCTTGTCTCCTCTGCTACTATTTGGACTCTAATGCTTATCTGAATTATGGTCAAAAAATACCATTTAATTATTATTACATATTTTTAATCCTGGCAAATCATCCCCAGGGAACACACTTTTCAAAACTTAAAAGGAAATGAGTAAAGCTCTAGTGAAAAAATTCCTTTTAACCACCCTCACCCCAGATCAGACCCCTCATGTTTCATGTAAATCACAAAGGCTAAGGTGGGTATAGGAGACCAAAAAAGCTAATGATAATACACTCCCCTTACCTCCAGCAATAAAGCCTCTTCCTTTCTACCCATATAAAGGAAATATTTATATTATAGCAGTTAGAGCAGGACTTTTATTTATTTATTTGGAGGGCAACTGGGATTAAGCAACTTGCCCAAGGTCACACGGCTAGTTTTGTGTTAAGTGTTTGAGGCCAGATTTGATCTCAGGTCCTCCTAACTCCAGGGCTGGTGCTCTATTCACTGCACCACCTAGCTGCCCCTAGAGCAGGATTTCTGAACCTTTCTTGTGTCCTGGAGCCCTTGACAGTCTGGTGAAGCCTATGGACCTCTTCTTGGAATGTTTTTAATGGTATAAAATAAAATACAGGGGATTACAAAGTAAACAAATCATATTGAAATTTAGTGATTAAAATGTTTTCAAAAATTAATCCATGGTCTCTCTGAATTCTATCCATTGTCCCCTTAGGGGGTCATCAGACTCTAGATAAAGATGCCCTGGCTCACTTCTTAAAGAGGCCTATTCACTGAATGGGTGTCCGCTGGCTACTCATTTAGGACAGTGAAGAGCAGTTGGGGTTTCTGTTCAGTGATACTGAAAGATTTGAAGGACAGCAAGGTTTCAGTTCCCTAACCTGAGGATGAGTTTGTGTCATGGACTTTCAAGTGGCTTGGATACACATGTATATGTGTGGACACAGAATCTAATGGGCAATCTCAGTGTCCTTCAGGGGCTCAGTGTCTGAATTCTTAGAGCTATGAGTTCTGCCAGGTAGCGATAACTATAATACATGCCAAGTACACCAGGAAAGGAATTCTTAAAACTTCCTTGTAGCTGCATATTTATTTTTTTCCCCATCCAATTCATGGAGTCCCTAAAATCTATCTACAGATTCTTTGCAGGAGTAGGGACTGTAGATCCCAGATGATGAACCCCCTTAACTGGGCAACCTTTGAGAGGAAAGAACAGAGAAGATGGCAGATAGGAGTAACCCAATACAGTGCTGGATACTACAAAGCAAACCTCAGAGCTAATTACTAAAGGACTACAATAGAAAGATAGATTGGTGATGGATAGATCTATTGATAGATAAAAAGGTAGGTAGGTATATAGACAGACAGACAGGATAGATAGGCAGACATAGATAGAAAAATAGATAGACAGACAGATAGACAGACAGACAGATACTGAATATTTTTTAAGTAGTTAGTATGAGCAAAGTACGATGCTAAGTGCAAGCAAGATGAGGTAAAAGCTTACCCATCAGAGCCCACAGTGGGCAAGATGGGGAAGGGAACAAAGATGAGAGGGTCAGCAGCTGTGGGGAACATTCAGGATGGAAGCAGACTTGGTAGAAATCAGAATTACTAGAATTTACTGATTAGTATGTATGTGATAGTTTGCAGATTTGTTTTTCACTGTGATTGAAAGTAAGGGACTGGCACCAGCCTGGTGGATGGCCCTTTTGAGAAACAGTCCCAGATGTCTTTGGGGTTATTATAAAGGCCCTTGGATTCAGGGTCCTGGGCTGTTTCTATCAGGATCTGAGAGGTGGTCAGGGTGATACTGGTGGTGGTTCAACTTGCCTGGCACATGTTACCTCCTGTCTCTCCCTCAGGATACCCTGTTACTTCAGCAAGGCTGGCCTTCCTGCCCCATGAATGGCAGTTGGTAAGGAGGGCTGGTCCTTTCTCTACAGGAGTTTCTTCCAGATAGTGGCTCTATGGGCCAGCCTGGAAGTAGGACCAACGGCCTGGAGGGTGCTGTTGTTCTCTGGTTTTTTGTGTTTATCATCAATAAAGAACAATCAGTAAAACAACACTCCTGGCATTTGATCATGTTTATCATTAATTAAACATTATTAAACACTTGTTAAGTACCAACTTTGTGCCAGGTAATATAGTAGGTATTGGTGATGCAAAGACAAAGATGGAAAACAATTCCTACTCTCTAGCTACTTTCCTAAAAGAAATCTTTAAATGAAAGGCTATATGATTTAATTTTAAAAGATGAAAATTGAGTTTAACTGCTTCTTCACTATAATAAATTTTATCATACAGTAAGTAATAACTAACAGCCTGGCATATAGTAGGCACTTAATAAATGACTGTTAATTGACTGATTTAATAGGTACCATGTGTTGTTATATAATTTTATCTCATCCCAACCTAAAAATATTCTAATCTTGATTCCAATGTAAATTTTTTAAAATGGTAGCCTTTCCTCTCAAGACCTACCAAAGGAAAGCTCTGAGAAATATTGTAATGCTTCATTTTAAATGCATACCAATTTGTAGTTCAAAATCATTAGGTAATGTTAATAAATGTATAGACTTTATAAGCCTCTGATCCTCTCTCAGGATACAGTTTCCTACTTCTCAAACACTGCTTTTCTCCAGTGGAACCTAAATGAAACTTGGCAGTTTTAATTTTATCTCTGTGTTAGGGGTGGGAGGGGGGAAGGGAGAGAGGAGGAGGTGGGAGGATGTTTGTTCTATGGAGCTAAATTGCTCTGCTATGAGATTGTTTTTCGAGCAAATATCATAAGATTCAGCTCAGAAACTGTGCTCAGATAACTATATTTAAGTTAAATGAAACTTAAGTAACCTGGTAATCTATATCAAAAGCCACTTCTCTGAGGATTTAAGAAAACCTAGCTCTAGTAATCACATATCCCATAATTCAAACCCAGAGCCTCCTGTTGAAATGCCAGCCCCTGACATGAAGGCTAATGGACAGTGGAACATCTATGTTACAACTGAAATGTTCATGTTATGGATGGCTCCCTGCTGTGTTCAAGACACCTCACATAATAATGGAGAAATGGAAAAGGCATGTTTATATTGTGGAGACAGCAGTGGCCTTAGGGGTATTTTCTAACCCCCTAAATATGTAATGCATATACTTAATAAAGAGCAGTTGAGTGGTTCTACAGTGGATAGAGCACTCGACTTGGAATCAGGAAGACTCATCTTCATGAGTTCAAATCCAGTCTCATACATTTACTAGTTGTGTGACCTTAGGCAAGTCACTTAACCCTGTTTGCTTCACTTTCCTCATCTATAAGATGAGCTGGAGAAGGAAATGGCAAACCACTCCAGTATCTTTGCCAAGAAATTTGCACAAATCCAGTCACAACGAATTGGACAAGACTGGAAAATGACTGAATTGAAATGATCAGGCTTTGTGTTAAGCTTTATTGTCAAGTCTCTAAAGCAACCCTTTTCCAGGAAACATAGAATATATCAGCACTGCAGAGAATATTAGAAATGATCTAGCCCAACTTCAAATTAGCGTCTGCATTTAAGTATTTGGGCTTTGTTGTGAGAATTTCCATAATCTGTGAGGGGAGAGAAGGGGAGAGAAGAGTTTCCACTAAAGGATTACCAGGATGAGGGGTACAGAAGTGACCCTGGGTTCTTAAAGGTGATGGTAGTGAAAAGGAAGTTACCAAGCTGACAAAAAGGCTTTAAGAATGGGCTCTAACATTATGTATCTAGAATCCCAGTATCAGCCTACTTAAGTGCTCAGTCTCACTGGCAGAAGGTTAGAGACTAGAGACAAGGAAAAGCTGGTAACCTAGTTTGTTTGGAATTGGGTGAGGGAAGGAAAGTAAGTTGGACATAGTGCTCAAAATAAATTGGAACTAGATGGAAGACAGCCTGAAATGCCTGGGAAGGGCCTTCGCTTTAACCTAGAGGGAACAGGAAGCCACTGAAGCTTTTTGAGCATGAGACGGGCATATTTATAGCTAATAGTTATATAGGGACTGTTTGGAGAGGACTAGCACCTCTGGTGTGAGGGCTTGCTGGGTCTTCTTTAGGGCTGTTCATCAACCTTTGGGGTCCACCTCTCACCCAACTCTCACCTGTGACTCCAAGAGGCCGGGGTAGCATCCGCGAAGTTTACCCTAATAAAATTATCTTGGCAGATGGGCTAACCCAGGTCGATAGTAACTGACAGGCCTCAAACCCATTAGTGAGTTGGGGGGGGGCGGTGGTCCCCCTAATATTAAGACTTCCTCTGGCGAAATGTCCATAAAGGCAGCTGAAGCAGGTGCTGTGGAGTGCTTAGAGCTTTGGTGGGGCCTCCAAGAAGCCAAAAGTCATCCATTGCGGTAGGCCGTGACCAGGCCCCGGGACTTCAATGACTCCGAAGGTGATGCTCGGCTCCGCCTCGCTTAGTTCATGCATAAGTCAAGACATCACCCTGTGATATCATTGGTCTTCTTTGAAAAAAAAAAAAGAACAATATTGTACTTTAAGACAGACCCGGACAACTTGTAAACTTTTTCGGCCCAGATGGGTCAGACTAGAGACACAGGGATGATGGTTTTTTTTGCCGCGGATCACGTGACAAACAGGAGCATGCGCAATGGCAAACCTACATTTTTCTCCAGCACTGGCGGTTCTTTGACCCTCTGAAAGCTTGTGCAGGCCCTCTTTAAGGTTTGCTAAGCACTTTACATAAGATCTCATTTGACCCTTGGGAGGTAGGTGCAATTATTATCCATATTTTACGTGGCAACAAAAGCTGAAAGAAACAGTGACTTGCTTAGGGTAGTGTTGATTGGTGTCTGTCTGAGATAAGACCTGAAACCAGCCATTGGAATGTGCCTCCAGGGTGTAGATTGCTTTCACACCTCAGTTCTAAGCCACTTATCTACCTAAGATACCCAAAGGAATAGGAGTGACTGAAGTTAATTAGTCTAAGGTCATATGGAGTATCTTGAGGAAGGAAGAGGCTTTTAGAGAACTTGATTAACATACCAGCAGTACCCAACCCTCTCCACACCCAGTCCAGGCTGTAGTCTAAGATGGAAATCAGCACCATGCTGCCTCTACTTGTCTCTATCAGAGGACCTAAGTTACAGCATTAAGAGTGTGACAAGCAAATTTAGTGGTGATGGTTTAGTCTGAATTCCTAGTGACCCTGAAGAAAAGCATAACTTACTTCACCTCATAAATCCATCATCCCATTTAGCTGCATTCTGTCTCCTTTAGCCAGAAGTGAAGTGTCACAAAGGCTAAAATCCAGTAAAAATAGGTTTTGGAATGAATCAAATTGTAATACTTTTGAGTTAAATATGCAACGGCTGTGTACACAAGTGTAATATCTGAATTGGTCACTAGATGGCGCTCTTATCGAGCTATTTATTGTCCCTCTCTGTCCTAAGCCTGGCCACTAGATGGAAACAGAAGACTGTGCTACGTTCCTAGATGACAATTAACTGGTTAATAAACATTTATTTAGTTCTTATTATGTGCTAGGCTCTATGCTAAATGCTGGGGACACAAAGTCAAATATGAAACAGCCCCTGCCCTCAAGGAGCATACTGCCCATTGGTGGAGATAGCACAGACACATACATATACATATACAAACAAAATGCAAAATGGAGGGAGTGGTCAAATAACTGGGGAGGAAGGATCTCATGTAGGAGGTTGTATTTGAGCTAAACTTGGAAGGAAATGGATAATCAGAGGTGATGATGGCATGCATTCCTTGGATGAGTGATAAGCTGTGCAAAGGCATGTAGATGGTAAATGAAGTATTATATGTGAAGAACAGTAAGATGGTCAACTTGGCTAGATTGTAGAATATATGAAGTAGAATAAAATGTAATAAAGTTTGAGAAGTAGGGTTCTGAATTGGTTTAAACGGCAAAGGAGTTTGAATTCAGTCCCAGAGCAAGGGTTAAACTTTGTTTGTGTCATGGGCCTCTTGAGCGGTTTGATGAAGCCTATGGATTTTTCAGAATAATGTTTTTAAGTGCATAAAATAAAATGTATAGGATCACAAAGGGAAACAATTATATTGAAATATATCTATTATGTCGAATTATATATTATAATATATTGAAAATTATATTGAAATTATATTAAAATCAAAGTATTTTTTTAAAGTTCACAAACTCTAGTAAAGGATCATAGATTCAGAGCTGGAAGGGTCCTCAAAGACCATCTGGCCCAATCCTCTCCTCTTATAGTGGAGGAAACTGAGGTTGAGGAGAGAGAAGTGACTTGTCTAAGGCCACATAAGTAGTAACCATTAGAGGTATGATTTTAACCCAGTTCTTCTGCTTTCAGAGTCAGTGTTCTTTCTATTACACCATACTCCAACTTTAAGCTTCTTCCTGAAACAAAGCCCTTTTTCTCAGCACTTATAATTTTTTGGGTAATGGTATGGGAGCATCTAGGTAGCTGGCCCTGTAGTCAAGGAGGACCTGAGTTCAAATCAAGACATCAGATACTTGCTAGCTGTGTGATGCTTGGCAAATAATCACCTAACCCTGTTTGCCTCAGTTTCCTCATCTGTAAAGTGAGTTGGAGAAGGAAATGGCAAATCACTACAATATTTTTGTCAAGAAAACCCCAAATGGAGTCACAAAGAGTTGGACACTACTGAAAAATGACCTAACAACAAAAACAAACATTATATGGCTATGAGTCATGGAATTTCAGTGTTCCAAGAAATGAAGTTGAAGATCACCTAAAGGGCAGTGGAGAGATGCATGACAGGCATGAACAGATTCCAACCAAACAAATGAGGGATTTAGCAAGAGAATAGGTATAAGGGATATAGATCACCTCAGACATGGATGATTGAAAAAGAGAACCAGTCATGTAGTGAGAGCAAAATATAATCAAAGGACTGTCTGCACATGGTCAGAGCCATGTCAAGACATCTGAAAGAAGTCCTTCATAATGTATATTAGGTGAGCCCCTTGTGGTGGGTTTACAGGAAGATACAGATAGGAATCACACAAGATAGACAAGTACGGATACATTGCAACGTGCTTCCTAAAGGAAGTGCTCATATCAATGAAGTCACAGATCTACCTATGTCTTTTGTATACGGGCACCACAGACAGACACTGCAGATGGACACTAAAACAGGGCCAAAACTGAACAGGAAGGACAAGGGGCTGGATATCATCGGGGCATTGGCACTGTGTGTATAACAATCATGTCATATTTTTAACACCCATAATCTCCCAATGATGGTATATGGCTTTGAATCATCTACCACAATCTGTAATGAATCAAAATTGAGAGTGACTGAAAGGTCAAAACATCATTGGTCCATTTTCTTTCCTTCACTGTCAAAGTTCTTAGCAGAGTTTTCTGTGTCTTATGCCTCCATTTCCCTTTGACCTACTGCCCAAATTCCTGGGATTACTTTCTGGTTCTGTCATTATATGTCCATGAGCAAGTAATATCTCCAGGCCTTCGATTTCTCACCTGTAAATTAAACATATTGGACTATATAGTATCTAAAGTTTCTTCCAGTTCCAAATCTGTAATCCTTCAGTCCTTATAATAGGGCCACTCTTCACACCCCAAGTGAAGGCAGGTCTCAGAGTAATAGTTGGATTTTATGTTATAGTGGGGTTTTCTTTTCAGGTGTGGGTTGGGCTGGAAGGCTGCCCACTTAGCTTCCAGCTCTGAGAGCCTGTGATTCTTTGAAGTGGCAAAGAGACAAATTTAGGCTTGAGGTTAAGGGGAGAAAATCCTAACAATTATGTTGAACTAAAAATAAAATGGGCTGACCAGGGAGGTAGTGGTTTCTTCCTTACTACACGTCTTAAATAAAGAGCCGGATGACTGCTTATCAGTTTTGATACAGTCTTCTCATTTAGTTTGCCCTTAAAGATCTCTTCTAACTCTGATATTCTGTGATTTTAGTGGCATGCATGTTGGCTGTATTCTTAGCCATTCACCAGGCACTCCCTCTTCTTTCTTCCTCCTCATTTACATCACCTAGATACCTAACTTCCCTTCACTCCTGCCTCACATAAGGAGTGACACTTCTCCTGGCCAATGCAAACTTTGCTACAAGCACAAGCAATCTGATTCTATCCCATCTCCTCAGGCATTATAGCCCCCTTCTCTTATCCCCACTTGCTCATTTTTCAGTCTCTTCAGGTCTCCTACTGTCAACAAAAAGGCCCATGTCTCCCCCTCATCACTAAATCTTTGCTTGATCTATTCATCTTTGATAGCTGTCACTGCATCTTTTCTCCTCCAATAGGTACCTCTACTTTCTTGCCTCTCAGTCACTTTGTCACTCTCTACAGTATGGTTTCTGATCTCACCATTCACCTGATTCTTCTCTCTCCAAAGTTACTAATGATTTCTTGACTGCCAAATCTAATGACTCAGTCTTTATCCTTCTTGACCTCTCTGCAACATTTGATACAGATAATCACTGTTTTCACCTTGATAACTCTCTTCTATCTAGGCTTTTGGGACATTGCTCTCTCTTGGTTCTCCTCCTATCTGTCTGACAGCTCCTTCTCAGTTTCCTTTGCTAGATCTTCATCCAGGTCATGGTTGGTAAGTGGTAACTGTGAGTGTCTTCTCTTCTTCTTGGCTTTAATTATCATCTCTAAAGTAATGACGCTCAGATCTAATTGTCCAGCTCTGTTCTCTGTGACCTCCAGTTTTTCCTCTCCAGTTGCCTATTGGACATCTTGTGTTGGTGTAGCACCAATGCAATATTTACAGCACCTATGATCGTGATAAAGATTGTGACTATAAATATTGCATGATGTTCAATCACAAAATATACCAGATTCTCCAGGTAGAAGACAGACCTGAAACATTTATTTAGACACCAGAAAACCAAATCCCAAAACCAGTAAGCCAATTCCATCATAGTACCAAAGATATTCAGAAGCCATAATAATGCTGAGAGCCACAGCATCCTTCAGACTTCCCACAAACCAATACAAGATCAATATCTACTCATGAGCCTATCTGATTCCTTGCATGAGGGTTCTCTCTCCCCCACCCCTGTCTGGCTAGCTCTGACCAGCTTCCTGTGGGCTCTGCTTCCCTTCAGCAAACTCCTTCCACCATAGACTCCATGTGACTAAATTCAGCCTATTAAGGGGCAGAGTTTACTTTCAGAGCAGGGGAGGTCTTCAAACTCTCCTAGGTCTATTAAGGGGACAGGGAAGATCTTCAAATTCCCATTCTTATTATGACTGGATGACTAGTAGACATCTTAAACTTAACGTATCCAAAGAATAATTCGTTATCTTTCCCCCTAAACCTTCCACACCCTTCCAAACTTCCCTTTCCTGTTGAGAGTACTACTATCTTCCCAGTCCCCCAGGCTCACAACCTAGGTGTCATCTTCAACTCATTGTCTCTCACCCCACCCCATCCAATCTGTTGCCAAGGCTTATTGATTTCACTTTTGCAAGACCTTGAATATGCCCCCTTCTCTCCTCTAATATTGCCACCTTCCTGGTGGAGGCTCTTATCACTATTGCAGTTGCCTGCTGGTTGGTTTCCCTGCCTCAGGTCTCTCCCCACTCCAGTCTATCTTCCTAAAGCAGGGATCTGACTATGTCACCCCATATGCAATAAGACTCCAAGGGTTCTCCATTACCTCTGAGGAAAAAAATGTGAAACGTTCTGTTTAGTATTCAAAGTCTTCCATAACCTGCATACCCCATATACTCTGACATGCAGAGTCTTCTTGTACCTTGTATACCCCATATGATACTCCATATCTGCCATCCAGTGACACTGGCTTCTTGTTAGTTCTCAAACAAGACACTCCATCTCCTGATTCCAAGCATTTTTACTGGCTGTCCCCATGCCTGGAATTCTGTCCCTCCACTGCTTCCCTTCTGGCTTATATGGTTTCCTTTAAGTCCCAGCTAAAGTCTCAGTTTCTACAGTGAGCCTTTCCCTACCCCCACACTTAAGTCTAGTGCCTTCCTTCTGTTATCTCCAATTTATCTTTTATGTATCTTGTTTGTCCATAGTTGTTTGCATTTTCTCTCCCCCATTACACTATAAGCTTCTTAAACATAAAGAACTGTCTTTTGCCTTTCTTTGTATCCCCAGTACTTAGCACAGTACATGACACATAGGGAGCACTTAACAAAGATTTATTGTTTGACTGTATGTATGTACGTTGTTTAATGTCAAATATAACTTGAATGCAAGAAGTGGAGTAAGGAATATTATTTGGGAATTTTGTATAGGAGAACGAGGTGGGTTGGCTCTAGTCCCTTATTTGTTCCCAATGATCATATATGTATAATAAGACAGGACCTTTGAAATCATTTTGTGATTTTTTTTTTAGATAACAAAATTGAGGCCCAGAGAGGTGAGGTAACTTAGCCCAAGGTCACACAGGGAGTAAATGGAAGAGCTGAGGTTCAAACTTCAGGGTTGTAATTTCAAGTTCAGCTCTCTTTCTGTCATGTTGGCTGCCTCTTTTGACAAGAGACCTAGAGCAAGGCTTCCAGCGAGTTCAATATAGCCAGGGATGAGATGGAGCCAGCTGGTTGGTCCTGGTTGCTGAAAGCTGAATGTTAAATTTTTAGCTTGAGCATTTACACCTTGGAAATCAACAGACTACATATTTGTGGTTGATTTATTCTCTTGTTGATTCTCTAGACTTAAGAAAGTAATGAAGAAAATGCAGATAATACAGATTCTACTTAAAAGGGTGAAAATGTCTTCCAGAGAGTTGTTGGGCAATTCTGTCCCACCCCAAAGCTGGTTGCTAAACATTTATCATCACACCCCTGGGTAAAGCCCTGAAGATTTATAGGAGGACAAGAGTTGCAAGAGTCAAAGCATGGATGGGTTCTGATCTGCATAGTTGAGGGGGTACTCACATTAATTCTAGGAGGGATCCACTTCAGTGTTTTGTAGAGCAGTGATGGAAATTAATTTCAATCAACAAATATTTCTTGAGCACCTATTACATGTGTAGCATCAAGGTGGTAAAAAAAAAAGTGGGTCCTAGCCTGGAGGGTCTCCATGTCTAATTGGGGAGCCCAGATCTATTCAAATAGGAAACTAAACAGGAAACATCAGCCAGTATGTGATTCCTTACTGACTGATTCATACATTCAGCTTGTGCTCTAAGGATTTAGAAGAGTCTGGGATTTGGTATGCCTTTGCTGTCCATGAACACACACACACACACACACTCACACACACACACACACATTTTTTAATGTAAGGGTTCTTAACCTGGGGTCCATGGACCTCCAAGGAGTCTGTGAATAGATGTCAAGGGTCCCAGAACTTGTTTCTTAAATATTTTGATAATTGTATTTCAATATAACTGGTTTCCTTTGTAATCTCATGTATTTTTATTTTATGTATTTAGAAACCTTATTCTGAAAAGGGGTCCATCTGCTTCCTCAAGCTACACAAAAACAGATTAAGAGCCTCTGGCACTGGTCCTTAACAAGGGTTTTCTCAACTCGGCTCCACTTAAGCCTCCCTGGGTTTCTGGTCTATTAAAAAATCCTCAGGCATCCCGACTACCCCCACAGTGCCGTCCACTCCCATCTCCTGCAGCCTGGCCCCCTCCCTACAGTTTTACTTTCCTCTGTTGCCCTGACAACAGTCATCATTTGCTTAAGAACTGGGCAAGGTGGGCACTGCAGGCACTGAAGGCTGCACAAGCACAGTATGAAGACCACTCAGGCTCAGGGGAGGATCACTGAAGGACGGTGCTGGGCAAGCGTAGGCGCAATGGGAACAGTGAGAACCCATAGCCAAGCAGGTTGGGGTGGGGTGGTTGTGCAAACCCTCTGGGCTCTTGGCCTTGGTGGAGAATTGGAAACCTGGTTTATGGACGGGACCCAAGGGCAAGTGCTCTGCACTTGGGGCCAACTCCTGGATCCAGAGGGTAAAACCCTTCTCCCTTGCCACCACTTAGAACAAGAATTGAGGGCATAGGGCAAATAGATGGGTGCCTTACCCCAGCTTTCCATTTATTTCTTCTATGATGTGCTTATATTTGCCCATCAATGTCAAGGGGTTGGCATGATGACACAAACTGATGGGAAGTGCTTATTAGGCAAGTTTTTGTGAACTGCTGGGGGGGGAACTTTATTAATAAAATAAACATGCTCTTTCTCATCTTTGATTTCATAATTTAGCTATCATGTCCTTCAAACTTCTAATGGAATTTCTAGTTTTATCTGACAAACATCAAAATACTTATGCGTTATGCTTATAACCATACTATATCTTCTTTCCCATGCTGGCTGTGCAAACATATGATGCATGCATGCCATTTTGGGAGTCTTTAGAATTGAGTTTCAGCATAAAGGTCATTTACAACACATTTTAATGTTCTCAAAGGAACATGAAGCCATTCTGTTCTATGATTTGGAGTTTTAGAATAGTGCTGAATCTCACATGAATTGAAATATCACATCTACTTCTATAAGCACAGAGGTCCTATACAGTTCAAACGTGATCTCTTGATTGTCAAATTTAGTTGAAAGACTGGAGGAAAGTCTCATTTTTATTTATTCCTAATTTTCTTATTTGAGATGACAATATCAAGACTCTTCTGTTACGTATAACTTTCCTGGTCGAAACAGGAAGTTAGACTGAAAATGTCAGTTCATCATCATCCATTAACTGATTAGAGACACTATTTTATGAAAGAAGAAACTGACTGAAGTGTTAACAGAGTGGGAAGAAACCAAGTAGAGGGATAACAAAGTTAATACTAGGGGAAAGAGAATGAAGAAGAAATCAGAAATGGAAATAAAAGAAAAATTTAGAAATGTAGGACCTAAGAGCATCCCTCACTTGGCAGAATGGGTGCCCAAGGAAAGAGCTACCCCAGGTTCAAGGTATGTTGTGGTTCCACAGTCCCTAAAACAAGGGTTCTTAACATTTTTTGTGTCTCAGACCACTTTTGCAGTCTGGTGAGGCCTGTGGACCCCTTCTCAGAATAATGTTTTTCAATGTATAAAATAACAGGATTACAAAGGAAACCATATTGAAATAAGTTATTAATTTCTTAAAAACAAATTCATGGATTCCAGGTTAAGAACCCCTGCTCTAAAATTATAGCTTAGAGGCTCCCACCAATGTTTCCCCTTTATATTTAGCCAAAAGGTACAGTTAATTCAAAGTAAAGGCATTTAAGGAAAAGAAATAGTAAGAAAAGTAGCAACAAAACATTTCTCCCATAAACCTGGGTGCACTCTCCCAAAAATGCATGCCACATCAATGGAAAGCATAAACACCCATAGAGGACACTATTACTAGTGTACATGTGTGGAGTTGTATACGTTGTGGCAATGAAATATACATAGAAGAGCATACACTTAGGGAACATGTATCAAGCATTTTAGGTGGGGAGCACATGCAGTCAGGGTGTAAATGAAAGAGCAAACATGGTAAACACTTCGGATGGGGTGGGGGTGGGGGGAAGACCCATATCTCTGATAGTACAAGACTGTTGATATCTTCTCAAGTCACCATCACAGTGCCTTAACCAAGCTCACTCTCCCTTGGTCTCATGGTCTCCTCCTGGAAGCTTCTCAGCCAAACATGTAGTCTCTACCAGATACTGCTGTGCTATAGTCTCCTTTGGACACTTTTACCAGAAGCTATTCAGCTGGATGCTGCTTGGCTGGATATAGTCTTTGGCAGATGCATATCTCAAGTTTCTGGCCCAGCTGAAATCCTTGGCTATCCTTCCAGGAGAAGAGCAGCTATTTCCATGCTCTTTCACCTTAAATATGTCTCATTTTTTTCCAGCTCTTTTAGAAAAGATAGAAACTCTTGCATATTACTAGAAACAAACCTTCCCTTAGGTTCTCTCAAAATGTTCCCTCAGTCTTGGCTCTGTTATTACTTCTCAACAAGAGTTTCTCAGTTACAGACACCAAATGCTTCAAAATAAGAGTGGAGTCCTCCCTTCTAGTTAATGCCTTCTGGTTTAGTCTTCCTTGGGTTCCTCTTCCTGGTCCAGGGTCTTTGGTCCTTCTGTTAGAGAACTTACTCTAGTTTTTGATAAGCATGGCATATAACTTCCAGTTCTCACTTCTGAAGGCTAAACTACAAGCCAGGTAACAACTGACTGTGTAACGACTACCAAACAGCTCTGAGGTGTGGGATTCTGCAGGTTTTGAATCATAAGATCTTCTCTTCTCCCATGTTGATAAGTAGATGGAGAAAAAGCGTAGAAGCAAGTCAGATTTCTTCTAGAAGCCTAACCACATTTCTGTCTTTTTTCATTTGCAAATACAGTCCACCCAAAGCTTCCACAGAGGATCAGAGTAGTTCCTTACTGGAAAACAAACAAGAAAACAAACAGATAAATGAAAGATTATCTGTATATCTTGACTCTTTCACCAGCTTCCTTTTACATGATCTCTTCTTTACAGGAAACTACCAGCAGTGCTCTGGTGCTAAATTGAAAGAGATAGAATGACATTAGTTCCCAAAGACAGTTTAAGTGAGAAAAATCACTGCAATATTCAAGGATAATTTTTATGCAGTAGTATAGCGTCAATGTAATATTTACAGTGCCCACAATCATGATAAAAACCGTGACTATAAGTACCTCATGATGTTTGCAAAATATACCAGACTCTCCAGATAGAGGATAGAACTGAAGCATTTATTTAGACACGAGAAAACCAAATCCCAAAATCAGTAAGCCAACGCCATCGTAGTACCAAAGATACTGAGAAGCCAAAATAACTGAGAGTCATAGCATCCTTTAGCCTTCCAACAAACCAACACAAGACCAATATCTACTCATGAGCCTATCTGACTCCTTGTCTGAGGTCCTCCTCTCTCCCCCACTGTCTGGCTAGCTCTGACCAGTTTCCTGTGGGCTCTGCTTCCCTTCAGCAAACTCCTCCCACCACAGGTTCCATGTGACTATATTCAGCCTATTAGGGGACAGAATTTATCTTCACAGCAGGGAAACTTCCTGTGGGCTCTGCTGCACCCTTCAGCAAATTCCCTCCATCACAGGCTCCGTGTGACTACATTTAGCCTATTAGGGGGCAGAGTTTGCTTTCAAAGCAGGGGAGGTCTTAAAACTCTCCCCTAGGTCTTTTAAAGGGCAGGGAAGATCTTCAAGTTCCCATTCTCATTACAAGTAAGCAACAAAGTTGTTGGAGAAATCAGACAAAAGAAATGGGAAGATGGCTAATTTTTTTAAAAAGTAAAGGAGTAGTTTCTGGAAACATTTGGGGGTAATATTCTGGACTTGGAGCCCGGAAGACCTGGGTTCACATACTACCTCTAACTTCAGTATTTAGTACGGTGCCTGGCAGATAGTGTCCACTTACTAAACATTTATTAATTGACTGACACTCACTTTGTGAGCTTTGATGGCTGTCAGGGTATCGGTTTCTTTATCAGTAAAATGAGGAGGCTGGACTAGATGACCTCTGAGATCCTTTCTGGCTCTAAATCTACAATCCTGTGAATCTCTGCCAGTTCAGAAAGGATGGTTCTGTACCAGGCATCAGGAAGGAGGAGAAGCAAGGTACATGTATATGATTTTAATTTTCAGAGGTAACTTTTGCTAAATAAGAATTGGCATAACCCAGAGGTGATATAAACTAGAGAATAATAGTTTAAAAGTTTTTGCATGATAATACAACATTGACAATGGTATGGACTGTTTGTAGGGTTAATTAGCAAGCATTCCTATACAGAATACTCTGGGGGATGACTAAGAGTTAGATGACAGAATTCTGATGTAGTTTATAAACTGTTTTGGAAAGAAAAAAATATACAGGTGCAACCTCTACGTACTCAGGGTGGGCAGTACCATCATGGATAGTTCTGTGTTGTGTCTGTAGCACACTGAGTATGAACAATGATATGAGTCTGAGAAAAGCCAAGCCCAACAATGTATACATACTTGTTTGAGTGGAGAAGGGACTTTTCTAGCTTGTTGATCTTCAACAAAGGCAGTTGGGAGAGGCAAGTGTGAACCTTTTGAATGTCTACTAAGACCCCACAGAGCTGCAGAAATGTAGGGGGAAGCTTTTCCCCACTCCCCCACCACTCCATGTCCTTTGACTTCCAATGCTTGCAACCCTAAAGACTACTAAGAGGAAGTCATAATCCAATCCTCTGAGCTAAAGGCTTTTTATCTTGCTTCCAAGGCAAAAATATGTTTTATTCTAGTATATTCTTTTTTTATTTTTAATTTTAATTTTTTTTGGAGGGCATTTGGGGTTAAGTGACTTGCCCAAGGTCACATGGCTAGTTTTTGTGTTAAGTGTCTGAGGCTGTATTTGAACTCAGGTCCTCCTGACTCCAAGGCCGGTGCTCTATTCACTGTACCACCTAGCCACCCCTATTCCAGTATATTCTGTTGTCTGCTATAATATATTTATTTTTTTCAGTTTCTGTTTACTGTTTACTTTGATTAAAAAAAAAAGGTTTACTTATCATTTGAGGTAGTCTTTTGTGTAACCAACCTTTGGTAGAATGGAGCTAAGCTGGAAATAGTAAGCCAAGTATTACTCTCCTCTTGAGACCAATCAGGGAAAGTGATGTTTATCCTGGATCCCAAAGTATTGTGCTCCAGAGACTACCAATATTTGAGGTGGGGTAGATAGATTTAATTCTAACACAATGTCCCTCTTGGACATAAGGGGGGAAAGGAGCAAGTGCCCAACCAAACTCCTCTTCTAAAATAGGCAGAATTTGAAGTCTCCTTTGGAGAGGAGGTGGGTAGGTCCCATCTCATGTATCAATCATATCACACTGGAGGCAAGCTGTATCTTTATATTTACACAGTAACTACCTTATGTACATACACAAAATTGAGTTTAAAAGTATTACAAAGTAACATGCCAACAAATTCATATGTTATAGATTTGTAGATATATGTACTCAGCAGAAGTGGTAGTAAGGGAAAGTGATCAGAGTAGAGGTAGTATTAATCTATGAAAGCTTCCTGGAGGAGTTGAATTTTAAGATAGATCTCAGAGATTGTGAATGGGCAGCTAGGTGATACTGAAGTGGGGTCAGCTTGGAGTCACAAAGACTAATCTTCTTTAATTCAAATCTGGCCTCAGACACTTACTAGCTGTGTAACACTGGGCAAGTCACTTTACCCCATTCATCTCAGTTTTCTCGTCTGTAAAATGAGCTGGAGAACGAAACAGCAAACAGCTCCAGTAATTTTTGCCAATAAAACCCTCAATGGGGTCCTGAAGAGTTGGACACGACTGAAAATGCTTCAGCAACAACAGCAACGAATAGACATATGGATTGGTAGGCACAGAGGTTAGAATTGGCAAGTTGTAGGAGATAGCAAGTAGATTGGTTTGCCTGGAGTGAAGAGGCTATGTTGGGCGAAATCTACATATGATAGGTTTTGAACATTTCAAGGCTCTTAAACCAACTATTAAGGTTAGGCAGGTCATTTTCTTTTCATCTGCTTTAGTTTCCAGAATAATTACTCCTTCACATATTGAAATGATAACATTCAACTGAAGTAACTTACCTCCGTTACTTGTGTAAATTTTATAGCAATCCAACCCTGTGATACGATGGGGAATAAGAAAAAGAAAACTGGATAAGTAATACACAGTCCAAATAAATGTGTGCTTCTGTCTTTGCTGTAAGGCCCTTTAAGCTGACTGCCAGGATTAGTTTCTTGATGGATGTGTTTCATATGATATAATTGTGGTTTCTCTGACCACTTGTATAATGTGACCCTTTGGGTATATTATAGTAGGTATTCTTTTCATGTATGGATTGGTGTAGATGACTAAATGTACACCAGTATTTCTTCTAACTCTCAGATTTCGTAATTCTCTATATAAAGATCTATTTGCCTTTTAGAATCTTGTAACTGCAAATGCCATCCTTCCTCTAGGGAATGCAAATGAATTGAGAGTGCTTGCTAGGGAATACATACATGCATTCACACATTCATACATAACTATATTTATAGTTGGGGCCTTTTCCCTCACCTTATGATCTTTGTGTAAGTTTCTTTACCTTCCCCTATAGAATTAGAATTCACATGTAGAATAATCCCTAGGGGGAAAGCTATACAAAGCCTGTCAAAGGGGCTCTAATTCTCAGGCGAGAGAACAACCCTAAACTATCATCTTGGCAGTGACCATGCAAAAAATATAGAGGTAGAACTCACTGGAAAGAATCAGGTCTATATTAACTGGCTACTCTCCTGCATATTTGAAGGGCTAGGTGATGCCTATTTTGGGTACAGCTAGGAGGTGCCGTGGATAGAGTATGATCCTGGAGTCAGAAGGACCTGAGTTCAAATCCAGCCTCAGACACTTACTAGCTGTGTGACCCTGGGCAAATCACTTAACCCTGTTTGTCTCAGTTTCCTCATCTGTAAAATGAACTGGAGAAAGGAATGACAGACTCTAATATCCCAAGAAATCCCCAAATGGGGTCATGAAGAGTTAGACATGGCTAACTGACAACAATCACCTGCAAGTTTATGTAGTTTTAATTTGTTTTTGCTTTCTTTTTTGTCACAAATTTCTTTTCATTTGTTTTTGTCTTTTAAAAATTTATTTTATTTTTTCAATAAATAAAAATCTACCTTTTTGGGGTGGCTAGGTGGTGTAGTGAATAGAGCACGGGCCCTGGAATCAGGAGGACCTGAGTTCAAATCTGGCCTCAGACATTTGACACAATTACTAGTCGTGTGACTTTGGGCAAGTCACTTAACCCCAATTGCCCTCCAAAAAAATCCTACCTTTTTTTCTCCTACCTCCATCCTTAAATGAGAAAGAAAAAAAAACCCCAAAACTGCTGTTACAAAGAAAACAGATTTTCACATTGACCATGTCCAAAATATGTATGTGTATGTATATGCATATATGTATATATTTATATATCATTCTACATCAGTGGTTCTTAACCTTCCCAGTGCTGCAACCCTTTAATACTCATATGTGGGCGTATCTGCATGTGGGCAGACCCGCCTGGAGCTGGATAGAGGAGGGGTGTCTCGGTTCCTAAGACCATGGGAAATATGTATTTTCCCATGGTCTTAGGTAACCCCTGTGACCCCTGTGAAAGGGTCATTCAACCCCCAAAGGGGTCGTGACCCACAGGTTGAGAATCGCTGTTATACATTCTGAGTTCTTTATCCCTGTAGCAGGAGGTGGTAACATGTTTCATCATGACCCTTCTGGACCTGTTGGCTGTGATGCTGATCAGAGTTCCTATGTCTTTCAATGTTGTTTGTTTTTACAGTATTGTGCTCATAGTAAAAATTGTTTTCCTGGCTCTGTTCACTTCATTCTTCTTTTATTCATATATATATATATATGTCTTCCCAAATGTTACTGAAATCATCTATTTTATCATTTCTTATAGCACAAGAGGCTTCTATCATATTTATATAACAAAACTTTTCAGCCATTACTCAATTGACAGACACCCCTCAGTTTCCAGTTCTTTGTCACTGCAAAAAGAGCTATACGTACTTTTGTACATCCTTAGAATTTGTTTTGAATAAGATTCCCTTAATCTACCCTATCTCTTATTCTACCGTTCTTCCCTTTCTCCTTTTCCTCCTGTTTCACTCTTGAGTGAAATGTATTTCTATACCCTCTCCTCCTTCTCCTTCTTCTTGTTCTTTTTCTTCCCTCCTTTGACCAATTGAGATAAGAGTAAGATTCCAGTGTCATCTGCAACTCCTACTCCTTGCTTCTTGTTTGTCTAGGCTTATACTTGCACACTCTGATTATGTGAGATAATTTTCCCTAACTTGCATTTTCCTCCCTCCATCCCCTGTTCCTCTTCTCTTCATTTTCAATTATTTATTTTCAGTTCAAGAAATATTTATTAAGACTTAGATACTTGTTCTATTTTTCCCTTCTGTCCTCTCTTTTTTATATTTAATTTATTTTTAGTTTTTAGCATTCACTTCCATAAGATTTTGAGTTTTAAAATTTCTCCTCCCCCATCCCCAAGATGGCATGCAATCTGATATTGGCTCTACTTATACATTCATATTAAACATTTTCACATTAGTCATGACATAAAGAAAAATTAGAACTAATGGGAGGAACCATAAGAAGGAAGGAACAAAACAAAACAAAACAAAACAAAAGGAGACCAAATAGTCTGCTTCCATCTACATTCAGAATCCAGAGTTCTTTCTCTGGATGTGAATAGCATTTTCTATCGTGAGACTTTTGGAGTTGTCTTAGATCTTTGCATTGCTGAGAAGAGGTAAGTCTACCCAAGTCAATACTGTTCTTCTGGTTCTGTTCATTTCACTCAGCATCAGCATCACTCAGCATTTCCAGGTCTTTCTGAAGTCTGCCTACTAGGCATTTCTTTTTTTTTCTTTTAAATTTATTTACTTTTGGTTTACAAATTGAGTTCCACAAGTTTTTGAGTTCTAAATTTTCTCCTCCCTTTCCTCCTCCCACCCCCTCCATGGCAGCATGCAATCCTATATAAGTTCTACAAATACCTTCACATTAAGTATTGGTTAAGTCGTAAAGAAGAATTATAACCAATGGAATAAGCAACAAGAAAGAAGAAACAAAACGAAACGCAACGAAAAAGAGAGAGCAAGTAGTTTGCTTCAGTCTGCGTTCAGACTCCATAATTCTTTCTCTGGATGTGGATAGCCTTTTCCATCATGAGTCTTTTGGAATTGTTTTATAACTTTGCATTGCCAAGAAGAGCTCAGTCTATCAAAGTTATTCATCACAGATACAATGTGTCTGTAATTGTGTACAATGTTCTCCTGGGTCTGCTCCCCTCACTCAGCATCAGTTTATATAAATCTCTCCAGGTTATTATGAAATCCTTCTGCTCCTTATAGCACAATAATATTCCATTACATTCATATATCACAACTTGTTCAGCCATTCCCCAGCTGATGGACATTCCCTCAATTTCCAATTCTTGGCCACCACAAAAATAGGTGCTATAAATATTTTTGTATATGTGGGTCCTTTCCCCGTTTTTATGACCTCAGTAGCTGGGTCAAAGGTTTGTACAGTTTTATAGCCCTTTGGGCATAGTTCCAAATTGTTCTCTAGAATAGTTGGATCAGTTCACAACTCCACCAACAATGCATTAGTGTTCCAATTTTTCCACATTTCCAACATTTATCATTTTCCTATTTTGTCATGTTAGCCAATCTGATAGGTGTGATGTGGTATCTCAGAGTTGTTTTGATTTGTATTTCTCTAATCAATAGTGATTTGAAGCATTTTTTCATATGATTGTAGATAGCTTTCATTTCTTCCTCTGAAAACTGCCTATTCATATCCTTTGACCATTTATCAATTGGGGAATGACTTGTATTCTTATAAATTTGCCTCTATAGCATTTTAGAAATGAGGCCTTTATCAGAGTTGTAAAAATTGTTTCCCAGCTTTCTGCTTCCCTTATAATTTTGGTTGTATTGGCTTTGTGCAAAAACTTTTCAATTTAATGTAATAAAAGTTTTGCATTTCATAACGTTCTCTATCTCTTGTTTGGTCATATGTTCTTCCTTTCTCCATAGATATGACATGTAAACTATTCCTTGCTCTCCTAGTTTGCTTATAATATCAGCCTTTATATGTAAATCATGTATCCATTTTGACTTTATCTTGTTATATGTTGGTCTATGCCTACTTTCTGTCATAGTATTTTCCAGTTTTCCCAGTGGTTTTTGTTAAATAGTGAGTTCTTATCCCAGAAACTGAAGTCTTTGCATTTATCAAATAGTAGATTACTATAGCCATTGACTATTGTGTCTTGTGTTCCTAACCTGTTCCACTGATCTACCACTCTGTTTCTTAGCCAGTACCAGTTCATTGGAGGCACTTAGGAGAATCTCCATTCCCTGGGTTATCACTGAGTTAGTAGTAAACTGAAGTCCAGTTGCAGAATTCTCTTCTAGCAGATGGAGCCATCAGTTAATCAGGCAAAAATGGCATTCCTTAGCAGCCAGGTCTTTATAGGTGGGGACCCATTAGGTGAGGGTTCAGGAGTCTATATTAGAAGCCTCAGTCTTTAGCATAGTTACTACTTGTTTGTGAAGGGCATTGACACTGCAGGGACCAAAGTGATCATGATTTTTAATGTACCATTTCCATTTAGTAATAGAAGCATCCTGTGTTCTGTCCATCTTGTCAGAGGGACCGTCTTGCATCACTCAATCCATAATAACTAACTCTGGAGAAAGGATGATAATGTGACCTGTTTACTAGCAACTAGGGCCCAGTAACAGGCTAGCAACTGCTTTATAAAAGTGATAGAGTGGATTGCTAATTTAGGTAACTTGGAACTCTAGATGCTGGATGGCAGCTTATTCTGGCCACCTCTTAGCACCTGCCAAAGGCTTCTCTATCAACCTGGTCTTTATGGACAGAGACTCTTGGAAACATAGAAAACCTTAGAAGGTCACAAGAGCCTAAGGAGAAAATCTGCTAGACAGTCTGCTCTATATCTTTCAATATTATAGCCTATTTTAAGCCTCACTTGAAAGAGGTAGATTTACCAGTGACTTGGTAAATGGGGGCCATCAGGATAACCAGATGGGAGATATATGTTTTCCCAAACCTGAAGAATCCAATAAGTCTGTGGGCTTCATTCTCAGCTTGTGAGGAAGTGAGTTTCAGTAGCATATTACAGACCTTACCTGAAATCCTCTGCATTTTCCCCTAAACTTGGCTGAATGGATTGAGCCCTATATTTTTGTGGAGTTAATTTCCTATCCCTTATCTATCATAGAGACCACTGTCTGATCTAGGGCCTCTGCTACCATAGCCTTCTTTGGCTTGATCAACATTATGTCATTAATGTAGTGGTGTACATCAATGGCCTCAGGAAGGAAGGCCTCTTTCAGGTCTCTGGCTACCACAACATAGCAGTATGAAGGAGAATTCAGGTAGCCCAGGGGAAGGATGGTGAAGGTACACTGGAGTCATTCCTAGTTGAAAACAAGCTCTTTTTAACTAGTCTCATTCAAAGGGATAGAAAAACAAGCATTGGTGAGATCAATGACCCCTGGGCTATCTGGTTTACAACAATGATGAATCAGGAACAGCTGTAGTGGGGGGCATGATGATTTGTTCAGCTCTCTGTAGTCCACTGTATACTGCCAGGCCTCATCTGCCTTCCTCACAGGCAATATAGGATTGTTGTAAGGAAGCTGGTATAACAAAATATTCCAGCTTCCTTTACTTTCATAACTAGAGAAAAAAATATCCTTCATTCCACTGGGGATCCAGTATTGTATGGGATGGATAGTTTGGATAACATGAAAAACGTGTATTGGGCCCTCCCCACAATAACTTGCATAGAGGTTGCTGAAATGGCCTTTGTAGATACAGAGCTCATAATCTCTCTGGAACTTCCCGTGAATGATCCAAAGGAGGCAGGAATTTTAAAGGATTCCTCTGGCTTGGGTGGGATTGAAGGGCCCCTGGAGTCCCAGTGTTAAATTAGCTTATACAGTGTTACTAGCACTAGCACATCCATGGATTGGCCAGCAGTGCTTCTTATCAGCCCCCTCAACCATGCCCAAAACTCCCTCAGACAGGATGTCATTGTCCGCTGTACACTTTATTAGGACATTGGGCTCTTGTGATTCTTCTCTCCATACCCAGAATACCTATTTGCTATGACATCAGTATCTGCCAAAGCCACAATCCTCCCAACTTCCTGCTAAAATTTCACCAGATGGTCATCCCACGTTGGTATAGTTGTGTGGCTGGAGAGAAGGATAGCTACATTTTGAAGCCATTAGGGTGGGGTTCCACCCAGAAGGCAGAATCAATTGCAGGGCAACAAGGTAGGCTGGTCACAAGGTGTGTCAAGCTATGGGAGGAGCTTGGGAGTTATGTCAAGCCATAAATCCCAATCTATCAAACCCATTTTCTTTAGGAACATCGTCTCCTCCCTTCTAGATCTGCATGGGGGGCTGACTGCAATGGGAATTCATATTTATGATGTAAATAATTACATGACATGTAATATGATACAAATCATTACCATCTTAGCCATCTAAAAAGGGACAAAACCCCTTCCCTGTTTGTAGGCTCTAATCTGTTTAGCTGACTCTGTAACAGTAAGTATTCAGAGAATTCCTCTAGTTTATATAATTCGGTCTTCTTGAGTCATTGAACAGTTAACAAAAGGAGATTTACTTGACCCTAACAGAACAAGGATATGCAAAAAGGCGCTTCTCTGAAAGTGGCCCCTTGGGCCTCCATATGGAAACATGTCTAGTCAGCTGGAAAAGTTATAGTGACTTGATGGTCTTCAAAGATCTACCAACTTCGAAGAGCCCAGGCTTCACTTGGGTGGGAGTTTTTATGCCCTTAGGTGATTAGGAAGCTGCCAATGGAATGTCAATGGAGTCAAGCCCCAGAGAGAGCTTTGTTGCCTATGAGGGTGTGTGAGATGAAAGAGTTCAGAGTCTGAATCTGAAATTAGAAAATGTCTTTATTCTTTCTCACAGGAAAGGACTCTGCCCCTGTCACTCAAATGGCATCTGCCAGGGAGAGAGAGCAACAGGTAGAAGCAAGTCCATGGTTATATAACCTTCTAATGCAGAAACCCAACCCCTAACTGGCCTTCACTTTCATTGGTAGGGAGGCCGGCCAACAACCTAAGTGTGGGGAAATCTATCTCTGAGACAAAGGACCCAGAAACATATGGGTATCCAGTGCAAGGCCAGGAAAGCAGTTTTATCCTTATTTGGCATATCTTGTGCTGAGGTGGCACTGGGGAGGATCTCCATTGCTCTAAGTTCCAGATTCCTATAAGGTCAGGTGACCTTAGGTCTAGTGGATGCTGAAGCCACCTAGATTTGATTTTTCAAAATGGGGAAACTTTGCTACCACTTATCCCTCACAAAGGTAAGCTAATGATTATTATGGGGAAACAGAGGAAACCTATAATTGAATACAAAAGGCTTAGACCTTTCCTGTATATATTGAAAAAATTAACTTCTAGCAAGGAAGGGGAGAATGAGGACACAGATGGTAGAGTAGCCTAGCTAGACCACATCACTTCATGAGTGTGATTGGTTTAGGAATGCTACCATAGTGGTCCACCCATACCTCGACTGCCTCACATGACTGTACACTCTCCATACCTTTACCTCTTATAATTCTTAGCTTCCTAAAGGGTGAGTTCCAGGTGCCCCCCTTTATTCCAAGGCTTCCATGTCACCCTCCCCTTTCCACAGTTAATATTGCTTTCTTCCTTATTATTTTGTTTTTATATATTTGCACATTTTGTATCTTCCCAGGAGAAAGTAAGCTCTTTGAGGGAAGGGACCATTTTCATTTACACCTTTATACCATAATCTCTAACAGAGTGACTTTTGTTTGAACAAGCCTTTAATAAGCACCTACTGTGTGCCAGGTACTGTGCTAAGTGCTTTACAAATCCTATCTCATTTTCTCCTCACGACAACCCTGTGAGGCAGATGCTCTTATTATATCTCTCTTTTGGATGAGAGAGGATAAATGATTTGTCCAGGGTCATGCAGCTAGCAAATATCTGAGGTCATATCTGAACTCAGGTCCTTCCTGACTTCGAGTCCAGGGCTCTTGTCTACTGCAGTGCCTCCTAGCTGCCCACAGTAGGGGCTTAACATTTATTGTGTTGCATTTAATGGAATATAGGGTCACATTTTTCATAATGGAAGCACCTCTTTAGACCCTAAAAGCTTTGTAGATTTTAAAGTAGGTAATTACAGTAAGAAAAATTGTGCCTATGAAAATGAGGGCTTCTTTGGGAACACATTGCAAATCTTCCTTGTAGACAGACAGACTATAAAAGCAGTCTTCTTCGGAATGTTAACAGCATCTCTCTTTTCTCTCACTCTTTTTTGACAAGTAGTTGGATTTTTCTCCCTTTGTATGAACTTAAACAATTACCTGTCATGAACTGATGGATGAGATGTTCGTAGATTCTTTGAAAAGAAAGAGCAGCATTGTAAACCAAAGGGGTGCCAAAATACCTGTAATATAACAAATATGATTCATTTTCATTAAGTACCTGAGCACACACTTGTTCTTGTGTTGCCTCAAAATTGATATTATAAATGAAATGTTGTCTCCAGGAATTACCTTGTGATCTAAAACCAAAATTGATATACAGATGCTTAATTTAGAATTCTTTAATTATGATTTCAGATATTCCCACCTGGACCTAGTTTCTGTGATCATACCACTCGGTCCCTTTCCATATGCTTAAGCCAAGCCCTTCTGGATTCATCTGCTAGACACCTACTCATCTTTCAAGGCTCAACACATCTGCCATCTAATTCATGAAACCTTTCTTGTTAACTCTAGTTGGGACAGCTTTCTCTCTCTCTCCCTCTCTCTCCCTCTCTCTCTGTCTCTGTCTCCCTCCCTCCCCCCTCCATCTCTCTTTCTCTGTCTCTCTCCCTCTCTTCCTCTTCCTCTCTCTCTCTCTCTCTCTCTCTCTCTCTCTCTCTCTCTTTCTTCTTTTAAGTTCTATAACACTTATTATTTGCATCACTCATGCAATGAGTTGAACAAAATATTGATATACCAATCTATGGACATGAATGACTATGGATATGAAGGCTCTATAAAAAGATTTGTGCCATTCAATGGTAGGAGTGAATAAGAAGGGTAGTAGATGAAAAGCTAGGTAGGAGACAAATCATCTTGTAATGTGAAAGCAGGATTGACATATAGATGATTGACCTGCAATTCTTTAATGATGCTTGCCTCACCCAGAGAGTGAAAACAATGCTGTATCCAAAGTCAGGTGACTTCAACTTGAGCCCTAGTTCTGTCATTTCTTGGCTATTTGAACTTGAGCAAACTATTAAGCATCAGTTTCCTCATCTGGAAAATGCTTACTTTTTACTGTAAGATAAAAAAGATTATGGATATAAAATAATTTGTGTTAAATTGCTATAATGTACTATTTAAACATTAATTAATATTGAGACAAATAATCAACAAACATTTAATAAGTGCCAACTGTATGCCAGGTACCATAGTAGGTACTACCAGGGTTGGGGAACCTGCAGCCTACAGGTCACATGTGACCCTTTAGGTCTTCAAGTGCAACCCTTTGACTGAATCCAATAGGAAGAGGGATGGGATCTATGACTTTGCTGGTATAGGGAACTCCCAGGTGAGGACAATCCCTCTACCAATGAAGGTAATCCCCACTTTTCTGCAACTTATAGTCTTAAAGAATTGCCAGGAGCACTGAAAGGTTAAATGATTTGCCTGGTGTGTCCCAGAGGAGGTACTTGAACCTAGGTTTTCCTAACTTCAAGGAAAATTCTGTATCCACTATGCCTTGATTTGCTCATGCCCAATATGGCGGTCACATCGTCATAATCATTATCATAATATAAATGATCTCATTGTCACATACATACCTTTGTCACTTTCACATCTCTACTATCATTGTCATACCTTTTCCATCATCAGCACTGTCACGTCTATACCACAGTGAATGTTTGTATCACGACAATTAACAATGTAACGACAGTACCACCACATTTACTATCTTATCACCATGAATACCATATGCATATCCCTACCAATATCATTGTCACTTCCATACCAATATTTCTTTTAAATCTCCATCCTCACTGTTAAACCACTATAACATAACCACAATCACTGTCTCAATATAAGCAATGTCACTGTCATTCAAAACCCACTACTACCATTCATTTTTAAATGATCACAATATAATGGCAAGCACAGAAGTAGTTCACACCTTGTTTTAGCTGTTGAATTAACACCTTGTTTCAGTTTCTGTTTCTTTTGATCCTTGTATCAAGTCTGTTAAGAAAAAGAACTGTGAACCCTACAGCTTGTGAACCCTAGAACTTGTGAACTCCTGGGGAGAAGCTAATGACCATATAAGGAGAGATCCAGACTAGAGACAGCAGAACTGAGAAGAGAACTCTTGTGGTATCTTGGCACTCTGTTTATCTGTTCTATCTGTGTTGATGTTTGGGATACTTTGCCAGAAGCCCTGGGACCTTATTAGAAGTCCTGAAAGAGGATTTTCTGGTTGTATGTTAACAGAAGTCCTTGTGGAGGGTTTTGGAGGTCCTGGGACTTTACCAACGATTTGTGCTGATCTCTTGGACCTTGTTTGTGGGTATATGTTGATTTCTATGTTGATGATTTGTGTTGAGTTCTCTGACCTTGTTGGTGGATCTGAGTTGATTTCGCAGGCAGATAGTGAATTAATGATGGTGCTGGCAATGTGCATGAATATGATTGTGGCTCTGTTAAGCTTTGTCTTCCCAGAAGGAGAAACTGTGAAGGACTTGAGGTGGACTGGACACTGTGAACTTCAATATGGAACAGGAATTGGACAAAGAACTGGACAAGGAGCTGGACAAGGAATTGAGAGCTGCCTGCCTTTGAACCCAGGTGACAGTTGGAGCCGGGACCATAGAAAAGGAACCATGGAAGCTAAGAGCCAGCCTCTAGTCAAGCTGAAAGAAGACTTTACTTGGATACTGTATACTGACTGAGAAGATTATGATTTACTGTGACATAGGGGTTGAGAACTTTGACTTTTGTACTTTGTGATTGAATTAAGGATTTTGTGATTGGCTAAATGAGTGTACTTTTTTTTAAAACTATGTGACCACTTTGGTGAAAACTATGTGTCCATTTTAGTGATAAGTTGTTGAGTTGTGACATGTTGAATGCTGTACTTTGATTTTCTGTGATAAGTTGTAACATTGTGAATGCTGTACCTTGATTTTCTGTGAATATTTTTCTCTGATTTGTTATTGAATAGAGTGTTCTCTATACTATGTAATTAGAACCTTAAAAGCTGTTCACAGCAGCAGTCCTTTGGAAAGCTGCTTGAGTGTGGCTTTACACACAGTTATATTCATGTGCCTGCTTCCATTACTTCTACATCTCTGTCATCATTCTCATATACTTACTATCAACATTCTCACATCCCTACCACCATAACTTTAAAATCCTTGACTCCTTAATCTTACTCTTTGCACATATCCACTCAGTTGCCTATTCAAAAATACTTCTCTGGAATATCCCCATTCTCTCCATTCACATAGTTATCACCCTTGTTCAGACCCTTTTCACCTCTTGCTTGGACTATTGGTCATACTGTCTTAAATCTCTCCCTACAACAAATCCATCCTCTACTTAGCTGCCAAAATGATTTTCCTAAACACTAACTCTGATTATGTCAACCCCCTACCCAATAAACTCTAGCAGCTCCCTGTTACCTCCAGTATTAAATTTAAAATCCACTACCTGGCCTTTAAAATTCTTCATAACCTGACCCATTCATTCTTTCCAGTCTTCTCATACTTTACTTTTCTCTGAAAATTCTATAATACAGTGATACCAGACTACAGTACTCGTTGTTTCTTACCCCATGCCTTGTACTGGGTATTCCGTAGCCTCAAATTCTCTCCCTCCTTATTTCTGCCTTTTAGCTTCTCTCTTCTTTCAGGACTGAGCTTAAAGGCTGTCTTCTGCAAGAGTCCTTGCTTGGTCCTCCTTCCAACCCCTATCCATTCGAAGCTTCCTGTCTTAAGTTTGTTTTCCTTTACATCTTTATCTATTTTGCACTTGTCTCTAGATTGTGGACAATGACTGTTGGGGGGGGGGTTCTTTTGAGAGAGAATTATTCTGAAAGGTGGGGGATCAGAAAAGACAATTGAAGCAGTTATTGGTTTTAATACTTAGTTCATCCCTCTTGAATGTGAATTTGGGAAGGGAAGCTGTAATAAAAGTGTAACTGCTCTTCCACATACCATTGCTATGGAGATGGGGGATTCATACCAAACTACTGCAAAACTCCATGGCTTTGCTGAATTTGACTTTGGAGGACAATGGGAATTGGAAACCAGCATTTTGTACCATGCTGGGGGAAGTGCCACTAGCAGGGATGAGCCTCCTTTGATTTCTTGATGCTGGCTCCCCTGTTCCTCTGGGGCTCTGCTGGGATGCCTGGAACACATTCCATTCTCATTTCTGCCTATCAGAATTCCAAGTTTCCTTCAAAGTTTAGCTCATAGGAAACCTCCTAGATAGAAAAGCATCTCCTCAGGTGCAAGGTATTTCCCATATTCCCTCTTTTAATTAACTTTCATTGTCTTTATATTTTGTATATATTGATACACAAATGAATAATATATTGATATGATATTTACATTTTGTATATATTTCTTTATAAATTAATATTCTCCTAGTAATAGGATTATGCTCCTTGAAAGTAGGGAATGTTTCATTTTTGTCTTGGTGTCCCCAGTACTCAGTATAGGGTCTAGCAAATAATAAAAACTTAATACTTTTTCAACAATTAAGTGCCATTTAAAAATATATCCCGGTCTTTTCGCGACATCTTGTGTCTATAATCAGAACAACAGGGAAGATTAATAAAAATGGCACCGTCTTGTGGCCAACTCAGATATTACAATTTTTGTCTGCCATCGCGTGTCCAAACTGTAGTATTACACTTTGGCTCATTTTAAAACCTAGATTTACTGAATTTTAACAGATGTGACTCACCTAACACACATTTAACCAGTGTGAAGGCATCCAGAGAAAGAACGATGGAGTCAGAATGCAGATCGAAGTATACTATTTTCTCTTTTTTGTTGCTTTTTCTTTCTCGTGGTTTCCCCCCCTTTATTCTGCTTCTTCTTTTACAACATGACTAATGTGGAAATATGTTTAATGTGATCATACATGTAAAGCCTGTATCAGATTTCATGGCATCTTGGGGAGAGAGGAGCGGAGAGAAGGGGAGAACTTTAGAGCTCAAAATCTTATGAAAGTGAATGTTGAAAACTAAAAAGTAATTAATTAATTAATAAAAATAGATTTGTGAGACCACTGTTCTTGCTATTCTTCCATTTAGTTATCAGAGGAAGAAAGCATTAACAAAACAAAAGAGAGAGAGAGAGAGAGAGAGAGACAGAGAGAGGCAGAGAGACAGAGACAGAAACAGAGAGACAGAGAGATAGACAGACAGAGAGAGAGAGAGAGAGAGAGAGAGAGAGAGAGAGAGAGAGATGGTTTGGCTGTTGTATCATTTGGATTTTTGATTGTTGGAGATGTATATACACACATATATCTAACACACACATGTCCAAAGGTCCAAATTTTAAGGTATTTCAGATCAGGGACAGTCCTCTATCTTCCTTGTTATTCCCTCTACTCTTATGAAGCATCATAGATTTCACATAGGAAGGGACTTTAAAAATCATGCAATTCAACCTCCCCATTTCACAGATGATAAAACTGGGACCTGGCAGAGTTGTATGACTTGCCAAAGGTCACGCAGACAGTATCACAAGAATACTTGAAATGTATTTCCTATTACTCCAAAACTAGTGTTCTGTCCATTTGTGTGTACATTGCACTACCTCATTAGAATTTAAGATCCCTGATGAGAGAGACTACTTTGGTTCTATCTTTGAATTCCCAGTAAAAAGATTTGCTTATAAAGTTACCTTTTTATGTAATCTATATGTTTCTTCCATGTTCATAGTTATTTGCATATTTTCCATTAGAATGTAGGTCCCAAACAGTGGTTCTTAACCTGTGGGTCACGACCCCTTTGAGGGTTGAACGACCCTTTTGCAAGGGTCACAGGGGTGGCAAAAAACACATATTTCCGATGGTCTTAGGAACTGAGACACCACTCCTCTATCCGTCTACAAACCGGTCCGCCCCCATGCAGATACGCCCACATAAAGAGTATTAAAAAGTCGTGGCATTAGGAAGGTTGAGAACCACTGCTCTAAAAGGACTGTTTCTAACTTTCTTTGTATCTCTGTGACATTTAACACAGAGCTTGGAACAGAAAATACTTAATAAATGCTTATTGATTAATTATCTCATAATCTAGAATTTCATTGGGAAGGGAAAGGAAATAAATATTTATTAGTGACCTATTATGTGACAAGTGCTGTGATTAGCACTTAATGAATATTAAATAAATATATGTTTTTAATTTAAAAAAACAATGTGAAGGGGGGCAGAACGGAGTCAAAAGAAATGATGAATTTATGAAGTGAAGTAAAGTATGAATACCTTCAGTGTCAGCATGTTATTATTATGTTATGTTATGTTATATTACATCATATTAAATCATCCCCACTAAAATTGCCCATTACATTCTTCACCATATAAAAGGTGCACAGGATTAGATTCAATAGCAGTAGAGACAGCACTGATTTCAGCCTATGATGTATGTACCTGTTGCCCATCTGTAAGAGCAAATCTTAGAAGAAATAACTACAAGGAAAAGAGCTAATCATTTTAATAACAATTCTTAACTTTGAAGGAAAATTATAAAATAAATATCACAAGTTTGACTAAGATGTTACTATTGTTAAATCAGGCATGCAGATGAATATTTGTCTAGGTGTCCAGGACTTATACAAATATTAACCCTGCAATATATTAACCTGCAGTGTCAAAAGGTAAGAGAGGAGACTGCTATAGTCATTGTATTAAGAACTCTGGACCATATTCTCCATCGCCCTCCCCCTGTGGCTCTCCATTCTAAACAAAGCTGGCTATTTCCTTTTAGTCACTGCCAAGTTCCTCAAATATGAGTCTATATCTAATGCCTTGTTTTCCTCTCCACCAGTCAGTCATCCTTAAGGCCCTAAAAGTGACTAAATGGGTTCATGGTCTCATAGTCATAGCTTTAGCTCTAGAAAGGATTTTATAGGCTGCCTAGTCCAGCCCCTCCATTTGACAGAGGTCAAAGGAGATGAAGCAATTTGCCTGAGATTACAAAGCTGGGAAGTGCCTCAGGCAGGATTTGAATCCAGGTTTTCTTGACTTCAAGGGGTGTAGATATGAGATCATGTTCTCTCTTATCCCTCATCTCATTTAGTTACTTTCTAGATGCTCTGAGACTAGAGGTGTAAGGAATCAATCCTTTTGGAAATTTTAAGAGGAAAAATAATTTCCCCCAATACAAATTTCCATGTAGATGTCTGTTGCCCTGAACTGAATTCTTTGACTTCCTGCCCTTTACATAATCCTAAAGGAATGAATTGCTTGACCTCCAACTTTGGCTTTTACCTAAATGAGAGGTTTGAAAGTGTTTACAGGGCTTAGACTATGACAGATATCAACAGATTAAATGAAAATCATCCCTCACAAAACCTTCTGTAAGTATGCTGTCACATAAACTACTTATAAAGTGTTTATACCCTGCCAAATGTATGAATGAGAAGCCCTAGTTCATCTTAAGAGATGATCTTGGGATACTCTGGGAGTGGAGGCAGTCTTACTTTTCTTGAAATTTAGCAATGGAACACAGTTAAAATAATCTGAATATAATGGAATATTAAACAGCAAAAGTTTCATTATTGTTGATTCAGTTAGCATCTTTCAGATGTTTCCTTTCTTTTCTTGGATACGGTATCTAGATTTAATAATCCTCATATAGGTCTCAAAGGGGGACTCAGGTGACTTAGTAGCATATCACCCTGATATTCTTGGAATGAATTCAGTCTGCCAAAGTCTGACATAAATATATCATTTTTTTCCTGCCCCCTTCCCAATCTAGAGACAGAGATAGACATGAGAGTCTCAAGCAGCATAATAAAAAAGCAAAAGAACAAATTGTCTTATAAAAGCTGAATCCAAGTTGTGACCATTTCCCAGGGAAAAGAAAAACCCACCAAACCTTGTTTTTCATGCTGCTGCTATGCTACATGAGCAAAATAACAAAAAATCCATCAAATAAAATGCCATCGACTATCAGTTTTCCCATCTCTAAACCCCACAAAACCATTGACAGGAAATCTGTTATATTTAGAAAAAAGCTGGTATGAATTTCACCCAAAGTGGTAAGTTCTAATGTTAATTTTGTGTTCAATGATTTCTTGATGGAGGGACACTAACCAAAGAAAACTTCACCATTGTTGTAGGAACTAAAGGCCTAAGTGTTTTCGTGTATTTGAGAATCAAGTAAGAAGAAAAATCACAAAGACATAAAGGCAACAAGGATATGTGTTATTAGGCTCAAAAAATTGAAGGAAGTGCTGAGTAGCTTATGAACAAACCCTGGGTTTGCTGTTTCTTATTTATTAGATTTTAAGTTGATTCACTTTAGGCAGAAAAAACAATCACATCATTTGTTGAGTACCTACTTACTGCCTGATCAGCACAGGTCTAGGATCTGTGGAGGTTTAGGGAGGAGACAGAGGGAGAGTGGAGATTAGGACAACAGCACTATTCCCCCCCCCCTCCAAATGTTGATGGAAGTCAGCTCCTAGAACTAGCTGGACTTGTTCTCTCCTTCTCCTTCCCATTCCCCTTCACCTTCGTGTCAATGTAGATCACTTCAACAAATTATAAAATACTTTTTAAAAATAATACTCAATATAAGAACATAGATTGGTAGGGCTAAGAAAAGGAAAATGGAATGTGGCAATGGGGTGGGTACTGTGGAACAGACATTGGATTTGGAGTCAGAGGTCATGGGTTCAAATACTGCCTCTGTCACTATGTGTGTGGCCCCTAGGAAGTAATTTAACTTTAGTGGGCATCAGCTTCCTCTTCTTTAAAATAAGGTAGTTGAACTACATGGCTTCTGAGGTCCCTTCCAGCTCAAGAGCTACAATCCTATGTATGTCCTTGTGCAAGTCACTTTCTATACCTAGTCTTCAGATTCTTCCTCTGTACAGTGCCTTGCTTCGAAGGATTGGGGGCTGGGGTAGGGAGGGTGGATCAGAGATTATAGATGTGTATAGATGTATAGCTGCTATAAAACACTATATAAATATTAGCTAATATTAGATGATCAGTCAATCAATTAGTAAGCATTCATTAATGAGCTGCAAAGGCTAGGCACTGTGAGAGGTGCTAGGGATAAAAATATCTTCAAATATAATATCCTTTCAAGAAGATCCTGTTTTATTTATTTTATTTGTATCCTCAGCATCTAGCTATAGGGATATCAAATGGACTGGTGATTTCATTCATTGTACAGGGTACCCAAGTGACAGAACTCTTTCTACCAATGCAAGCTGACACCTCTGTAGTATATCTTTTTACGCAGGAAGACCCTGTGCAGTTTTAAGCTTTAATAACTTCAAATTTTACTAAGACTTTTGGAACACCCTCTATAGTTTCCTAAAGCATTGAAAGGTTGAGTGACTTGTCCACAGCCACAAAGCTAGTATGAGTCAGAGACAGAACTTGAACCCAGGTTCTTCCTCCTTTAAGGCCAGCTCTCTATACTATTCTCCCTTTCTTGCCTGGCACATAGTAAGCACTTAATACACTATTTTGGATTGATTTATTTGATTGTTTTAAATGCAAAAAGTGAGAGAGCCCCTTGTGCCCCTAGAAATGTTGTTGAAATATTTTATCCTTTTAGAGTGGCAGGAGTCATAACTTTGTTTCAAGCACTAAAAAGCAAAAGAGAGAAGGGAAGAGAGCAGATGCTATTCTGATGTGAAAGTCCCACATGTGGGAGAGTTGTGCTAATAACACACCTCTGGGTATGCATGAATTCTTAAAAACCAGAAAGATGTAAAATCAGAGACATTGGATACAAAGATATTTTTTCCTGTTCAATTGCTTCCTTTCTTATCCTAGCTGCATTACTTTTGTCTGCGTAAAAACTTTTCAATTTCATGTAATCAAAGTCTTGTATTTTTTTAAAAAATCCTTCTATCTATCCCTTGTTTGGTTAAGAACATGTCTCTTATCTATAGTTGTGAGAGGTATATGATCTGTTTCTCTTTTAAATTTTTAGTAGTATTATCTTAAATATTAAGGTCACATCTATTTAGAATGTATAGAGGAATGTGGTGTAAGATGTTGATCTAAGCCTAATTTCTTCCATAATGTTTTCCCATTTCCCCAGCAGTTTTTAATGAAAAGGGAGCTCTTTCCTAAGTCATCTTTTTTTTCTTATTTATTGAACACTAGCTTATTGAATACCACTGTTTCTGATTCTCCCTTGGCACATCTGTTCCATTTATCTACCTTCCTTGTCTAGTCTGTTTTACCTTTTTTTTTTTTACCAGAACCAAATGTTTTTTGATAACTGCTGCTTTACAATATAGTTTGAGGTCTAGAAGTGCTATTTCCCTTTATCCCACCTCTTTTCATCATTTGCCTTGATATTTATTAACTGCTGTTTTTCCAAATGAATTTTATTATTATTTTCTCAAGTTTTATAAAATATCCCTTTGGTAATTGATTGGTCTAACATTAAAAGTTTCAATTAACTTTACTAGTACAGTTTGGTCCCTATTAGTGCAAGTAACAAATTCCACTTGAAGTGGTTGCATGTATTTGAATTCATACTATTCTAAGGTAGAATTATGTAAAATATCATAGCTTGTTTCATTTCCATGGAAATATCCAGTGCAGATTCAAATAATATAACCATTTCATGGGATTAATTCTTTGCTGCATTGATTGGGACATAAGCTGTATTGTCACTTTTATTATATTGGCATGGCCTAGACATGAGCATTAAATATTCCTCTAGCTATTTAAACATATTCTTTATTTATGTAAGGAATATTTTGTAATTGAATGTATACATCTTTTGTGTGCTTTGGTAGATTGGTTCCCAGACACTTTATGCATTTTGCAGTTATTTGGAATGAGATTTCCATTTTTATTATTGCCTTTTGGATTTCATTATCATTATATGGAAATATAGTTGATGTATGTTTATTTTGTAGCCTGCAACTTTGCTGAAGCTATTGTCTCATTAGTATCTTTGCTCATTCCCTAGGATTTTCCAAGTAAATTATCATGTCATAAGAAGATAAGGATAATTTTCTTTCTTTTTTACCCATCTTTAAGCCTTTGGTTTTCTTTTGTTATTGCTAGAATTTCCAGAACTATATAAAACAGTACCGGGGAGAGTGGGAATCCTTGCTTTATGTCTTTATTTATTAGGAAAGATACTAATGTATTCCCATTACACGTGATGCTTGTTTTTAGTTTTAGAGAGATTATTTTTGATATTAAAATGGACCCTCTGTGCCTATAATTTGTATGGATTTTACCATAAAGGAGTGTTGTGTTTTGGTAAAGGCTTTTTCTATAGTGATCAAAATAATTGTGTGGTTTTAGATGTTTTATTTTTTACATTATTATGTTGATGGTTTTCCTTATGTTGGATCATCCTTGAATTCCTTATATAAATTCAAATTGGTTACGATGAATAATTTCTTGGATTAATTGTTGTAGTATGTTTGACAGGATTTTATTTGAAATGTTTGAATCAATATCCATTAATGATAATGATCTATAGTTCTCCTATGCTTTATACTTACCTTGTTTAGGTATTAGGACTGCATTTATCTCATAAAATGAGCCTGATAGGAAGTTTTCCTTCTCAGATTTTGGGAGTTATTTGTGTAGTATGAATACCAATTTTTCTTTAAAAAATTGGTTGAATTCTCCTGTGAATCCATCAGGACCTGGAACTTCTCTTTTCCTTTGGTAGTTTCTTTACAATTAATTCTATTTCCTTTTATGATATTAGATTAAGATCTCTCCTTGGTCCTCTGTTGTTTTGGGTATTTTATATATTTTAAGATATTCCTCTATTTCTTTTGTGTTCTCAGTTTTGTTGGCATATAGATTCTGATTATTCTTTTTATATCTTCTAATTTTGTTGATTTGATTTTCTGCCTTCTTTTTAGTCAAATTGGCCAGAGGTTTATTAATTTTATTGGTCATTTCAAAGAACTGACTTTTAGTTTTATCATTTCTATAGTTGTTTTGTTTCTAGTTTATCTATTTCTCCTCTAATTTTAATATCTTCTCTTTTATGCTATTTTAAAATTTTGTTTCTGTTTTTTTCAATGCGTGTTCAGGTCATTAATTCCCTGTTTTTCTATTTTATTAATGTATGTTTGTAGGGATATGATTTTCCCCCTAAGGATTGTTTTTGCCATATCTCCCAAATTTTTGGTGTTATTTCATCATTATCTTTTTCTTTTGCTTAATTATTAATCGATTCTATCACTTGTCCTGACTCACTATTTTGGACTTCATTGTTAAATCTCCATTTAGGTCTATATCTTTTATTTGTGCTTCCTGAACAAATAACTATATTTTAAATTGAATTACAGTTTATAAAAGATGTATTTACTACTTTTTCCTTTTTTACATTTGTTTTCAGTATCTTTGTGCCCTAATACATTGCAAATTTTTGTAAAAAAAAAATCTATGTTGTGCTGATATATGCGTACTTTTTAGAAGTTCTATTTAGAAGATATGATAAATCTTTTAGCTCTTGCTTCTCTAGCAATTTGTTCAGTTTTATATTTTCTCCTTTATCTTTCTGTCCTACTTATCCAGAGCTGAGAAGGGCATATTGAAATCTCTTGCCCCTGTGCTTCTTATACTTCATTAATGTTTCCATTGTGATTTAGATCCTAAGACATTTGGAATATATAAGTTTATTCTAAATATTGGTTTGTTGTCCATGGTTTCTTTCAGCACAAAATTATTTCTTTTTATATTTTGGATGTTTACTTTTGCTTTATCTGGTAGAATGATTGCCATTCCTTTTTTGGGCTTTATTTGATACCTAGTAAAATTTTTTTTCCAGCCTCTCATTTTTATTGTGTACATTTTGTTTTCAAATGTTTCTTTCTTTTTTGTCTTTTTAGAGGGGGGAAGGCAAGGCAATTGGGTTAAAGTGACTTACCCAAGGTTACACAGCTAGTGAGTGGTAAGTGTCTGAGGCTGAATTTGAACTCAGGTCCTCCTGACTCCAGGGCCAGTGCTCTATTCACCGCAATACCTATATGCCCTCTAAATGTTTCTTTTAAACAATAAGTTGTAAATTTTTGTTTTCCCAATCTGTCACTCTTTTTTGTTTTATTGGATTTTTTAACCCATTCACATTCAAAGTTACGATAGTTACGTTTATATTTTCCTCCATTTGATTGTAAAATTGTTCTCCCCAAATTAGGATTATATCCCCTCTTACTCTATAAATATGGAACTATGTCTCTTTAGTTATTTTAGCTTAATCTTTTTAAAGGCGATCTTATTCCCACTGGCTTTCTTCTTCTCCCCTTCAACTCTAGTTTGGTACCCTTTCCCCTAGTTTTAGAGTTTTGTTTCCTAGTTCCTTTAACTGACTCCACTTGCCACTCCTCCATCCCAAGCTGAGGCTTTCTCTCTGAAGTTACCTCCAATTTACACTGTATATATCTGGTATGTACATAATTGTTTGCATATTGTCATTTTCCTCTCCTTTTTCTCCTCATTAGAATGTGAGCTGCTTGAGGGCAGGGACTGAGCTTTTGCCTTTCTTTTCCTTTTCAGTTTTTAGAATATTGACTGGAAATTAGTCAATAAATATTTATTAAGTGCCTACTATGTATCAAGTACTGTGATAAGTACTGGGGATACAAAGAGAGGTAAAAGACAGTCCCTGCTCTCAAGTAGCTCACAGTCTAATGGGAAAGACAACTATCTACAAAAAAACTATACACTGGATAAATTGGAAAGTAATTAACAGAGGGAAGATGCTAGAATTAAAGGGATGGGGTCAGGAAAGGCTTCCTGTACAAAGTCAGATTTCAGGTGGGATTGGAAGGAAGCTAGGAGGCAGAGAAAGGGAGGGAGGATACTCCAGGTATGGGGGATAGCAAGTGAAAATGCCCAGAGTTGATATATATGGAGTGGCTTTTTCAAGGAACCCTGTATTCCTGTATCCCAGAATACATGGGGAAAGGAATGTGTGTAAGGTTAAGAAGGCTAGAAATGAAGGCAAGGGCTAGGTCATGAAAGATCCGAATGCCAAAAAGGATGTTATATTTGATCCTGAAGGTGACAGGGAACCGCTGGAGTTTACTTAGTAGCGGTGGAAGTTGACCTTGCCAGGCTTACATTTTAGGAAGATAATTTTTATAGCTGAGCAGATAGATTGTAGCGGGGGCGGGGGGGGGGCAGGGGATGGAAGACTTGTGACAGGGAGAGTAACCAGCAGGCTATTTCAGTAGTTCAGGTGTAAGGTGATAAGGTGGTGGCACTGACAGAGGAGAAAAGGGGGCATATTAAGATGTCATAAAGGTAAATACAAGCCTTGGCAACAGACTGGATATGAGGGGAAGAGGGAGACAGTGGGGAGACAGCTAGGTTGTGAATCTGGGTGACTGGGAGGATGGTGGTGCTGGAAAATAATAGGGAAGTTAGGAAGGGGGAGTAAGGGTTTGTGGGGAAAGATAATGAGTTCTGTTTTGGACATGGTGACTTTAATATATCTACAAGATATACAGTTTGAGAAGCCAAATCAGCAGTTAGAGATTCAAGCCAGAGGTCAGCAGAGAGATTAGGGTTGCATAAGTAGATAAGGGAATCATAAGCATAGACAATCAGTAAATCTTCATTAAGTACCTACTGTGTGCCAGGCACCGTGTTAAATATGGGATAGAAACAGGAAAAAGAAAGACAGTCCTTGCCCTTAAGAAGTATACAATCTAATGGGAGAAGATAACACATAAAATTCAACTGAAAGGGGCTTGTGTAGGTTGGGTATCTAGTGCAAAAACATAATGGACAAGTCCAAATGAAGAGATGTCTGGCGTGGGCACTTTCCTTAAATGGAAGGTTCTGGGTGGAGATGACAATGGAACCTATTGGAACTGATGAGATCACCCCAGTGAAAAGATATAGAGGGAGAAGAAGGTCCTATGAGACATCCATGGTGAGTGTAAGTTGGATGAAGATCTAGCAAAGGAAATTGAGAAGGAACAATCAGATAAGTTAGGAGTAGAACCACAAAAAACAAAGAAATGCCTATTAAATGTTTGTTGTCTGACTGTCTGATACCTCCATTATAGGCAGTGAAGTTAGGAGAGGGGAAGGTTGGTGAGAATTTTTTTTAAAAAAAAATGCTTCAATGACCCTCTTTTCTTCTGCTTCCCTCCTTTCATATCTCACTCCTCCAAATGAAAAAGAAAACAAAATGAGAAAAGAAAGAACATAATAACTGTAATAAAAAAAAAAAGTCTGGCAAAACAAGTAAAACCCATCCACCCGGCGAGGCTTCACTATCTATCGCTCACTGGTCAATCCTCTGCCCCAAGCCGGTAGGCACTAACAAGGTGGGGTTGGGGTAGGGGTGGGGATGGAGCTCTCCAGCCTGTCCACATGGTGTGTGCTTATTTACAATGGGGAATTACCGCGAGATCTCAGGCGGAGGAAGTCCCGCCCTCACAGAGAGAGTGGGATTTCAGCTCCCAGTTCCCCGTCCCTTAGCTAAGCTCTAGCCCGTGTCCTGAGAGGGTTCGTTCACCGAGCGGTTTTCCCGCCGGAGATCACGGCCCCGCCCGCTCTGGTCCTCTCTGCCCTAGGCCTGCCAGTTAGCTTCATTAACCCGCCTCACGGCTTTTGTTAAGGAGGCCAATCCTTGAAGCCTTCTGGCTGAGGTGAGCCCCGCCTCCTGCCCTTACGTAACCCGGACACGTACGTAGCGGTTAGCTCCGGCGTCTTCCCTTTCGTACCGTTGGCCCGCCCCAACATTGTGGCAAACTTCGTCTCCTACCCTTACGTAACTTAAGTTTACACACCAAAGTCAGCCTTGTGTTCAGGTTTTGTGTACACACCGCTGACAGGTGTGTGTTTTTGTCCAAACATGCGTCCAGGTCCGCTCACGAATCTACCTAGGTCTGGAGGTGTGGGGTAGGCCTGCTGGAAAACCCTCGGGTGACAACGATCCGCCGCTGCCAGCTTTAACACCCCATCCCCTCCACCCATAAAGGGGGTCCTATTTTTCCTTCTTCCTTCTACCTCTCCTGGCCTAGTTCTAGAGGGTGAAGAGAGAAAGGAACTTGTTTATGGAACACTCCACCTCTTTAATTTTTGTAACTTTTAATTAGTTGTGTTTTGTTTTTATTCTGCAATTAACAAACACCAAATAAAATGGACATTTTCATATACATACTCAAACAGAAAAGGAAGATTTTACGTGAACTCGCAGATCTCCATGATTTACAGCTTGTTTTCTTTTAAGTACCTTGTAAGTTCAGTCTGTAGATTTCAAAGCTGTGGCTTTTTCTTTGTTTTAAAGAAAATGCTAACATAGCTCTTCCCACCCTCTCTCCTTTCGAATTACTTTCGTGTTTTTTTTTTCTTTTTTTAACTCTCATCCCATCTCTATCTTCTGCTCTGCTACCCCCTTTCACTGCACAGGGGAAGAAGGGGCCTGAGGGGGGGAAAAACAACTTTTTTAAAAACAAATATGCACAAAGTATATTCCAACATTAATTGTACTTGAAAATGTATGTCTTATTCTGCATCTTGAATCCCCCACCTTTCTTAAGACAGGTTGAATGTTTCTTAAATCCTCTAGGGTCCTAGTGGGTTTTGAAGTCTTTCAACAGTTGCAAAATCCATAGTTTTAATGAATTTTACTCTTTCCCTTATTGTCCCCTATTGCAGAATTAGTTGTAGAGGGAATGTATGAGAACAGTAATGCACAATCTTAGGAGCCTTAAAAAAAGGGACAAAGGACAGTTCCTATATAGGATCTCTAACTGATTCATCCGAGTTTCAAAGAGTAATTTTTAAGAAGTTTATTTTTATTTATTTTCACAGACATTTACTGTCTTCTGCCTTCTCCCCATAGAACAGCAACAAAACCCTCGCAATCAATTTACATAGTAGAACAAACTCCCATATTGGCCTCATTTAAATATTTTCATCCCATTCTGGATTTTAAGTCTATGATGTCTGGCAGGAGGTGGGTAGCATGATTCATGTTCAGTACTATGGACTTTATTACTTATTATTTAATTGTAGAGACTTTTCCAGCACAAACTTTTCCCCCCTGATTCCCTCTGCAACAAGTGGCAGATGCTAATTCTGCCCTTTTACATTAGAAGAAAGGGAGAGGAGAGCTGAATGCATGCAACCTTCTACCTGGGACCAGCCTTAGTTTTTTGTTGTTAATTGTTTCAGTTGTGTCTTACTCTTTATAACCCTATTTGGGATTTTCTTGGGAAAGATATTGGAGCAGTTTGCTTTTTCGTTCTCTATCTTATTTTACAGATGAGGAAACTGGGACAAATATGGTTAAGTGATTTGCCCATGGTCACACAAGTAGCAAGTATCTGAAGCAGGATTTGAACTCAGGTCTTCCTGACTGCAGGTTCAGTACTCTACCCACTACCGTATTTCATTGCCCCAGCCCTAGTTTAGGGACCCCCCCCCCAAAGTGGCAGAAACTCTGCCCAGGATACCCTTCTCAGTCTTCTCCCACCCTGCAAAAAGTAGTAGGTGCTGATTCAGTCCAAAGACAGAAGGAAAGGAGAGCAAAGGAAGGAATGGGAGCAGGGAGCCATGCTTGTTGACTGTAAATCCAAAACCAGAGAAGTATTTCTACTATATCATAGAGAATGTTTGGAATTTATAGGTCCGCAGGAGAGAAATTTGGAGGTGGAAAAAATGTTTTCTATGTACTTCAAATCACACTTAGGCAGTTTTCTATTCTGTCTACATGCAAAGTCAGCCCTGGGGACAAGCCTCTCTCTTTCTTATGTTAGAACCTTTCCAGTGTCAAAGCAATTGGTTTCTCAGGAAATGCATCGTTTAGCAACTAACTCTTCCCACAGCTATGATGGGGTGTTTGGACGCCTGTACTTGAACCACAGTTTGTAAAATCACAGTAGTTTACAAAATCACATTTTTCCCTAGCCTCAAATCTCCCCAGCCTCAGAGCATTATCTCTGCCCCTTCCCCCTGCTAGCACTCTGCCTAGCAATCATTCATGAAACATTCATCTCCCCTTAGTATAATAACCAGCTGCACCTTCACTGAATATCTTTAAGTCCCATTATGCACATCCTGGATCCCTTGTTAGCTTGGGACATATGTATACTCCCAACATCCATCTTGTCAAACAGGACATTGATGGGTAGCAGACTGGGCACTTCTCAGTCAGCCCTGACTGCTAGCTGATTTAGTGATGTTTCAAGCCTGAAACCACACCTCCGTGCAGCCCCACCTCCATGCAGAACTGACCACTCCTTAACTCCTCCTTAATCCCTCCCTTACTCACCCAGTTAACATAATTATCTGATTTACTATGGTTATTCTTCATAAACTTTTACCTGTGATCCTTTAAGGTTGCAGGTTCCCTTGGGTTGTTGGGGTTCATGAAACACCTATCATCCCTCATCAGCTAGACCATGGGAATGAATATGCCAGACCAGAGAATATGTGGGAATCTTCTAGTGCTTCTACCTTTGGGGATGTACTGCACTGATTTATCCTCACTCTCCATCCCCAGCTGTACTTCAGAAGAATGGTGTACATTTCAGTAATGGCTATTCAAAGCCATTAAATAGATTGAAATATGTGTTGTCTTAAGAGTAGGGCTGGTTTCATTCATTGCGTTTATATCCCAAATGCCTTGAACAGTGCCTTGAACATCCTAGGTACTTAATAAATGTGTTGGCTGATTGAATTGATTTGGATTGGAGTGTATGGCGTTGTTTTTTGGAATCCATTGCTCTAGTTGTTAGCATCACTTTTTCCTAAGGATGAGTGGCCTTTTGACCATTAGATGGAATTGCTGCCACAGTTGAGAGAAGGCTGCCAAGCTCTCTTATTGAAGATTGTCTAAATCCAATTCTGGGGCTCAAGTTCTATCAATCATCTACTTTAAAGAATGACCAGGTTGATTCAGAGCCTTAAGGAGAATAATAAGCCTAGTTATAGCTCTTATTTCTCTAGGTTTTCAGGCTTACAAAGCACTTTTCTTCATATAGTCCTGTGGAGAAGGTAGTGCAATGTTTTTGAAGGTGAGGGTAAAGTAACAGTTTGGAGGTAAGTCCCTGGGAAGATATAATCCACCAGAGGGGATGAGTTAGATTGTGTTTGTCTCAAGTGCTTTTCCCCTATGTGAATGGGGGACCTCAACCCCAAGGTAGTAGTCCTGGGGAGGAAGAAACCATTGGAGAAGGGGAAATGTTATCTTGACTGTTTATGGATAGTCATACTAGCATTTATTAAATGCCTACTATATACCAGATATTGTGCTTAAGCACAAGTCCTTTATGCTTTGCATTTTCCATCAGGTAAAAATAAATCTGTCCTACATTTGCTATGTTGTTAGTCTAATTGCTCACATGGGAGCTACAGGTCCTTTATCCTTTGTGGAGACCTATACAGAAGCCAGATTCTGATGTCCTATAGGGAAATGGAGAAACTATGGTTGGGGTTGGGTGACAAAAGCCCCTTTGGGAGTCCTAATTATACAATGTAAAGAATACTTACTGCTCTGGAATCAGAGTTTCAAATCCTGCCTCTTGATAGTACCTGTGACCTTGGGAAAATCACTTAACCCTTCTGGCCTTCAGTTTCCTTATTTGCAGAATAAAGGAATTGTGCTAAATTGCCTCTGAAATCCTTTTCCACTCTAGAGCAATGATATGTGTTTAATACTAGAACAACGATACTCTAAATAGCTAAGTGCAGCTAGAAGATTGCCCAACTAGGGATGAATTTCTTTAATCACATCAACTCATAAAACCATCCAACCAGTACATACAGAGTCCAGGGCAAAGTGGGCTCAAGTTTTCATAGCACATGTGGTAGAGAAGTAACACAGTTCCTAGAAGTCCTTTGCTGGAGTCCTCAAGATCTTAGTTATGGTGTGCTGTTTCTGAACTTCCTGTACAGCCCTGAATCTGTCTTTCCTCCTTGTTTCCAATCTGTCCTGGACTCCTGATGCAAACACTACTTCCAACTAAAGACTGCTAGGATGTTGATAAAAAGTCCAACTCCTCTTGTCTTCCAAAGTTCAAAGGTCTTCCTCCAGTCATGGGGAGGAGAGAAAGGAGACTGAGATCTACTCTAGTTCCCCTCCTTTCCTAGCACTTCCTTCGCAAAGATTTGGCTTCTACTAACAAACAGCTTGGGGACAGCTAGGTGGCACAATGGGTAGAATGCTGAGGCTGGAGTAAAAAAGACCTGATTTCGATTCCCACCTCAGATACTTACAAGCTGTGTGACCCTGGGCAAGTCACTTAGCTATACTTGCCTCAGTTTCATCATCTGTAAAATGAGTTGGAGAAGGAAATGGTAAACCACTTCAGTACCTCTGCCAAGGTGAAGAATTGGACATGACTGAAAATGACTGAACAAATACCCAGCTTGCTAAACTAGAGACTTTGAGGGGCAGCTGGGTGGCTCAGTTTTCAGTGGTAGAGCTCATTCACTGTGAATTGTCTGGTATGTTCTCATTTGTATACCTTCTTTGATTTCTGGCTTGGATAAATGGGTTTATTTGCTATTTACTATATATGCTTATTTTGGGACTAGCATTCTGTATGGAGTCAAGCCTTGGATATCTCATTCGGGCATTCCTCTTCCATTAAGGGATAATGATCAGGAACTCGGCTTCAACCTAAAAATTATCTCCCTTACACTAATAATGTTGGGGGGTTATCAGTAGATATAATTTAAAAATTTTTGCATCAATATTTGTTAAGGAAATTGATCTATTCTTTTCTCTTTTTCTTTCATGTTTACTTTTTATAGTTCTCTTGAGTCATATTTTTGAAAGTCAGATTTTCTATTCAGCTTTGGTCTTTTCATCAGGAATGCTTGAAAGTCCTCTATTTCACCAAATTTCCATATTTTCCTTTGAAGGATTATACTCAGTTTTGCTGGGTAGGTTATTCTTTTTTTTAAATTTCAGCTTTTTTGCCTTCCAGAGTATCATATTCTAAGTTCGTTTAATGTGATAGCTTTGTTCCGCAATATCTGAATGGTTTTTTTTTCTGGCTGCTTGAAGTATTTTCTCTTTGACTTGTGAGCTCTGAAATTTGGCTGTAATATTCTGGGGAGTTTTCATTTTGGAATTTCATGAAGTGATGAGTTGATTCTTTCAATTTCTATTTTACTCTCTGGTTTTAGGATATTGGGACACTTTTCCTTCATACTTTTTTGAAAAATTTTTTGATCATGGCTTTCAGGTAGTTCAATAATTCCTAAATTATCTCTCTTCAATCTATATTCCAGGTAATTTGTTTTTCCAATGAGATATTTCACATTTTCTTCATTTTTGACTTTGTTTTGTTGTTTCTTGATATCTCTTGGAGTAATTAGGTTACAGTTGCTAAATTCCAAATTTTAAGAAATTATTTTCTTCTATGAACTTTTGTATCTTTTTTCATTTGGTCAGTTCTATTTTTAAGGTGTTTTGTTCAATATTTTTTGTGCCTCTTTTATGAAACTGAATTGAAATTTCATAGTTTGCTTTCATTTCTTATTTATTTATTTAATTATTTTCTTTTTCAGAGGGCAGTTGGGGATAAGTGACTTGCAAGGTTAAGTGACTTGTAAGTGTTAAGTGTCTGAGGCCATATTTGAACTCAGGTCCTTCTGACTCCTGGGCCGGTGCTCTATTCACTGCATCACCTAGATGCCCTTGCTTTTATTTCTTAACCTAATTTTTTCCTCCAATTGTTATTTGAGTCTTCAAATAATTTTTAGCTCTTCTAGGAATTCTTATTGGGTTCATGTCCAATTCACATTTTTTTCTCTAAGGTTTTGCTTGTTGTTTTGATTTCATTGTGTTCTCGATTTATGTCTTGATTTTCCCTGTTCCTGTAGTAGCTTTTTATGGTGAGGTTATTTTTGGTTATTTGCTAAATTTCCACCTTATTTCTTGATATGAAATTTTTTGTTAATATTTGACTCTGTTCCTCACGTGGGATGGGAAGGAGGGGGGACTGTTTCAAGCTGCAAGATTTTCTGCTTTTCTATTTTCAGAACTAGTCTGGGCATTTGGAAGTTTTGGGTGCTTCTAAGGTGGTGTGATCTGGGGAGAGGTGTGGTCACTGATCTCTTGGTCTGGACTCTGGACCTTACCCAGGAAGGGACCTGATTCCTTGAAATTGTAATTGGCACTATTCCTCATGACCCCTTATCCATTGGGACCAGAATAGATACTGTTTTTCAACGTCCCTGATCCCTTGGGGCCACTAGTGATATTGTCTCTCAGGGTTTTTACTCCATCTTGATTGAGAGTGCTCTTCTCTGCCCTTGAACCATGACCTAGGAGTAGGTATAGGTAATGGAGTTGCCAAGTAGCATCTGGTCCTGTGTCCATTGCTAGCACAGGGATATTCTATAATTTTTGACCATTTGCCATGTCCCCTTACCATCTCTGGCTTGAGCACTTCCAAAGCTGCTGCTTCTTGAGTCACAGCTCCCTCTTTTTGACCTCCTGTGTTTTCTTTGTCTGGAAGAATATCTTACTCTGACCTTTGGTTGTCTCTGGCTCTCTAGAATTTGATTTGAGGAATTTGAATTTGTGCTTATTTACCAAGAAGTACAGCTTAGTACTAGAGGGTGGGGGTGGGATTGCTAGAATGGTTTTTGGAGACCAGAAGAGACAGTTGGGAGTAAAGACTTATCAGCTGTGTGCCCTCCACTCTCACCTCTGATACCAGGCAGGTCATTTTTCTTCTCTAGGGCTCAGCTCTTTCATCTGAACAATGGGGATCATAATACTTGTTCTATCTCACAGAGGTTTTGTGAGGATCAAATGAGGTATGAGAAAGGTGCTTTGAAATCTTTAAAGCACTTGCAGTGTTCTTCATAGCCTGCCTCAATCTTCAGAGACTCTTGGGAAATTCAAGAGTTCAGTCATGTACTTTGGCAAAGGATAGGGTTATTGGTGTGTGATTAGGAATCAATCAGGAAGATTACCAGAGTGCCTGGCATGATGTATGGCATGTTTGTTCTTTCTCTTTCCTCAAGTCAATTAACCACAGCTGGTTTATGTAACTTCTTATTCATACTATCTGCAATTAGCTTCTTTATTAAGCAATCTATGGTTTTGCCCCTCTCTCTATGAGGATGTAGCACCTAGTTATTTAGGTCTGTGCCCACCTAGTTGTTCATAGCAAAGTTAAGAAGAAGCCCATCTATCCTCTTAGCTGAGAGGTCATAATGGGCCTGTTAAAGAAAGCACACATCTAGCATCAGGACCAGCAACTCAGGATTGTGGGTTTCCTTGGAAACAAACCAGTCACCATGGCAACTGGTGATTAAGATCAGCTGATGTTGTCTTCATGGACACTGAATACTTCCTCAGCAGGAACTCACAGTGTGAAAGGCAGGGCTCCTGCCTAGAGCACATATTGTGATCCTTTCCTCCTGCAGAGACTTTGGCAGTACTATCCTCCTCCCCTACTCTCATGACAAAAAAGATGGAATCCAGTAAAGACAGAATCCAGATGATTTAAAAAAGTTTTTTTTTAATCCAGATGATTTGACACAGAAGGAGCACAGTAATCTTTAATGTCTTCCATCAGCACTCCTCCCCCATCAGCCTCCACATTGCCAGTAGGGATTCACAATTCTGTCCAGGTTACACCTCCATCACCCTCCGCACATACCCTCCCTCCTCACTTCAAAAAGTAGTTCATGATTCAGCCCAGACACAAAAGTAAAGGAGAACCAAGGAAAGAAATGGGTTAGGCATCATGCTTACTGGCTCCAAATCCCAAACCAGAAGACTTTTCACTACATCATTGAGAATTAGTAGAGTTTACTGGTAGAGAGATTTTGCGATGGAGGAGTGGACATTTTCTGTGCTCCTCAAGTTACCCTTCATCAACTGACATCTATCCTACCCATATCAGCTATAAACTTTGTGGATAAGTTTCACAGTTTCCTATACTAGGATCCCTCCAGTGTGAAAGTATTTAGTTTCTCAGGAAATTAATATTTTAAAAATTTATTCTGCCTCCAACCAGGCTGTGGGAACGAACATACTAGGCCAGAGAATATTTGGGATTCTTTCTGTGCAGGAAGACTCTACCTTGTGGAAACTTGTGGGGTTGGACTTCACTGAGCCATCTTTGACTGCCAACTCAGCCCCTGCTTCAGACCAGTGGCATACGTTTCTGTAATGGCTTCTCTAGGATGTTTGTCAGACATATCTACTCCCTAAGGCACTTAAGCACTATGTTTTTGGATTTTGTGATTATTGTTTTTTTCATTCATTGTGTATATATATATATATATATATATATATATATATATATATCTCCCCATAATTTAGAATGGTGCCTGGGACAGGTTGTTAGTATCACTTCTCTTAAGGATGAGCAGCCTTCTAGCCACTAGAAGGCAGGGGATGACTTCACCCAGCAGAAGTCTCCCAAGCTTCCTTGTGGAAGCCAACCTAAATCCTGTACTGGGGAAGAGAATGACTACTAAACAGCTCTAAGTAAAACCTCAAAGAAAAACAGCTTGGGCATAAATTCAACTAGAATTCCTGGAAGAGATAAAGAATTTTAAAAAGAATTTTAAACACTTTCATAAAACCAGAATACTATAAGAAAAAATTGTGAAAGAAATGAGGGCTATGGAAGAAAGTATTGGAAAGGAAATTAACAGTTTGCTAAAAGATGTACAAAATCTTGTCTAAACGATAAACCCCCTGAAAATTGGAGTTGACAAAATGAAGCTAATCACCCCATCAGATCAGGAAGCATTAATACAAAGATAAAACACTTTAAGAATTAGAAGAAAATGTAAGGTATCTCATAGCAAAAACAATTGACCTGGAAAGTAGAGTGAGGAGAAATAATTTTACAATTACTAGATTAATTGAAAACCATGACCAAAAGAGTCCAGATATCACATTCCAAATACCATTATAAGAAAACTGGTTAGATCTCTTAGAACCAGAAGGCAAAATGGAAATAGAATCCACAGGTCTTCCCCTTAAAGAAACCCTCGAATGAAAATTCTCAAGAACATTATAATTAAAATCCAGAAGTTCCATTAAAAAAACTTATTGGAAGTGTTAGGACACAAGATTAGTAGGGGGAAGGCTATCTTGTCAGTTATGCCAATTGTAAGACCAAATGTAAGAGGACAGATCTGTTCTGCCCTGATATGCCAATTGTAGGGATGCAGACCCTTTGAGAGAATAGTGAGATACAGAAGAAAGAGGTGCCCATTTCAGCCTTGTTGTATAATGGACTTATTAGGATTTATTGTGTTAACTGGGTTAAGGGAGTTTACTCACAAGATCAAATCCTTGGTGGCAGGAGGATACTATGGGTGTAATGGATGGCCACACCAACCCTAGGTATTATATAGAAATAGATCAAAGAAGGCATGCCAAGGATGGCCCAGGGTTATGTGCAAGTGTTCCCATGAAATAGTTACAGCTTTTTTGCTGTTTACATTTACTCATGGTAGTTTACATTCTCTGTGAGACTTGAGATCTTGTTCTAGGCTTTCTGGCCTATGTATGTATACAAGCAGCTAGAAAGACCCTGAGGAACTATAGTGAGGATCACATATAACAGCCGCCACTATGAAGAAGGCTAGAACTTGGAATAAAATATCTCAGAAGGCAAATTATAGAGGTTATAGCCAAGAATAAATTACTCAGCAGAACTGAGTATAATTCTGCAGGGGAAAAATGGATCTTTGATGAAATAAAAGACTTCCTAGCATTCCTGATGAAAAGACCAGAGCTACATAGAAGCTTTGAAATTCGAACAAGAGTTAAGAACATAAAAATTTAAACAGGAAGAAATAATTGTAGAGGAATAAACAAGGATAAAAATAAAGATAAACTGTTTAAATTCTAATGTGGGGAAATGATATACTGGTCCCCTCTGAACCATCTCATCATCAGAAGCCATAGGGGAGTCTAATTATTTAGACAGAGGAACTGGCAGTGATTCTGTTATCTCCTGATCATCTTAAAGAAGAAGAAAAGAGGGGAAGAGGAATATACTGGGGGCAGGAGGGTCAGAAACAAAATCGAAGGTTGGGGAAAATGAAGGAAGAAAAGGTGCGTGTGGGAGAACAGCTGGTACCTGAACAACACTTTGATTTGAACTGGTCAAAGGAAAGAGGAATACATGCGTGCAGTTGGGTATACAAATACTTTTCATTCAAAAGAGAATAGGGAAAGAAGAAAAAGGTGAAGTGGGAACAAGAGAGGACAGATTAAATGAAGGATTATGCCTTTGCATAAAAATACACTAAGAATGTACAAAAATAAAGGTGGTTTTTTTTTGAGATGGGAAAGAATGGAAATCTGAGTGTCCATCAATTGGGGAATGACTAAACAAGTTATGGTATATAAATGTGATAAGATACAATTGTGCTGTAAGAAATAACGGAGGGGATAGTTTTAGAGAAACGTGGAAAGACTTACATGAACTGATACAGAGTGAGATGAAAAGAATCAAGAGAACAGTTTATATGATGACAATATTATAACAACAAACAACTTTGAAGAACTTAGAACTCTGATAAGCATAGTCATGATTCTAGAAGACTAGTGATGAATCATGCTACCCTTCTCCTGATAGAGAAATGAAGGACTCAAAAGGTCCACTGAGATCTTTATATATATATGTATATTTACACCCATACTATGTATGTATATTTACACTCATACTATGTAGGTATATTTTTCTTTTGCACTTGGAAAAGGACCTTTCTTTCTCAATTATGCATGTTGGTAATGAGTTGTTTTTCTTTCATTCCCAGTTGATGGAGGACAAAAGGCAAAGAAGGCATTATTTTTGTTTGTTAAAAATAAAATTTAAAAAGTTATTCCATTTTGGGGCTGAATTTTCATCAATGAACTACTTCAAAGAATGATTTTTGCTAATATAGAGGTATAATGAGAGTAACGACTAGTAATATTTCTCATTTCTCTGGGATTTCAGGTCTGTAAGGTACTGTTCTCCCAATAATCCCAAGAATAAAGGAATGCAAGGATTATGGGGGCTTGAGTATCTGTGTTCCAAATCCTAGATTCACTTTTTTCTTCTGATACTTAGCTCCTGTGTGTCCTTGGCATAGTTACTTAATTTTTCTGATCCTCAGTTTACTTATCTGTAGAATACAGTGGTTGGACAAGATGGCCTGTAAAGTCCTTTGCAGCTCTATACCTTTATCCTCTGACCAGTCCAGTAAAGTGCAGCCAGAAGGATGCCCATAGAAGGAAGAATTTCTTTGACCACATTAACTCATAAAACCATCCATGAGTTGTTGATAGGATTACATAGAGGTGGTATTCACAATGTATCCTTCAGTTATATAATGAACATTTCTTCAAAGATCTTCCTTTTTGTACAAAAGTGGGAGACCACAGGTGTAGATTATTGTATATATATTCAGATGTGAGCACATTGGGGGTCAGTTTTGCTTACTTTGTTCCTCTGTTACAAGTGACAGTTTATTAGGGAGGAACAGAGTAGAAAATCACTGATGGAAAAAATTAGCATCTTTATTTCTCCATCCTTGTTGCTGGCCACGATATATGCATATCTCTGTGCGTGCATGCATATCTCTCATTTTCTAATTTAGTGATTAGTGTTTTGCCTAACTGTCTGTCCAGAGCACCCATTCTCTTGTCCTAGCTTTTATAACAGGCTGGAAAGCAATTGGCATGAGGGCCAGTAGCACAGGATTGGACATATCTTTGGAGACAGACAAGTTACCATGGCAACTGGTGTTTGAGACTGGCTGATGCTTGCCCTTTACAATGATTAATTGAGCCAAATAGCTCACAACACTCAATTATAAAGTGACAGATGGCTAAGTTCTACTGGGTTTGTGTGAGTTCATATGTACTACCTAGTTAGGAAGAAATAGATAATAGATGTGCTTATCATTTATTACTGAATATATAAGGAAGTGCCTCACTCCAGGATTAGGTAGACTGAATTTATACCATGCACATCACATTTCCTGCCACACCTAGATGCTAGTGGGGTGGGAGAAGGGGAAGAGAGTGGTATTATCTACTTGAGAAGAATTATAGATCATAGAGAGTTATACTTTTATACTTGATCTCAGTTCCAGGCTCACTGGGGTCATCCACTTAACAAAGATAATGTGCTATCAAATCAGGAAGGTCCCTATCACAAGCTGTGTGAGCTTGGGCAAATTTCCTTCCAACAATGACTTTCTTTGTTCTGAGGATCCTTCCAGCTCTGCCATTCAGTAATTCTCCCAACACTGACATTCAGTGTCAAGGTCATTTCCAGCTCTATCACTCTGTGTTCCCTGGCCTAAGGATCCTCCCAGCTCTGACAATCTATCATCTAAGGACATTCCCAGCACTGACATTCTCTTTTCTGTGGTCTATGTAAAACTTTGTCACAATAATTTTTTAAAGTCTAAGTTAAATACAACGAGCCCTAATTCCACTAAAGCTTCTCTCTGACTTTAATGCAATTATTTTAGATAAAGTTCTAAGCTCATTTACAATCACCTTTAGCCCCTAATTCTAATTAGGAAAGTTTCATTAGAGGGTAGACTCTCTGTGAAAATTTATATCTTTGTGTTTGAGACAAAATTCAGATTACTGGAAACATTTGAGTTATTGCATCATGAAGCAACACATTATGTTAGAGGGTCTATAGATAGACAGGAACTGTAAGGGGGAGCCAGGGAACACATCTTTTCCTGAAACTTGTGTAGCTGAGTACACTGGTGACCCAGATCTTGTTCTTTTTGGAGATGCTTATTGAACCAGTGGCATTCCTTGATACCTCCCTTCTCTTTGCCAAATCTCAGTTCTGTCTTCTCTCCCTTCTTTTGCTGGTTGATCCAAGCCTACCAGTTATTGGATCAATTTGGTATGATCCCTGATCTTTCCTCTTTGTGTTCAAAACCTTGGGGTCTCTATTTGCTTCTGCAATAGCTCTTCCCTTTCTTTCAAGTTCATTAGATTATGACCAGGTTTCAGGTAATGATTTTGCTCAATTCAAAGAGATATATAGATAACTAAGCAAAGGATATAAACAGTTTTCAGAGGAAGAAATCTAAGCTATCAATAGCCATATGAACAAATGATTTAAATCACTAATAACTAGAGTAATGCAAGTTAAAACAACTCTGAGGTACCACCTTGCACCCAATAGATCGACAAAGTTGGCTAAAAAGGGATAAATCCTAGAGGGATTGTGGGAAGACAGGTACTTTAATATACTCTTTACAGAGCTATGAACTTGTCCTGCCATTCTAGAAAGCAATTTGGAACTATACCTCAAAACAATTAAACTGGTCAAATATCCATTGACACAGTGATATTGCTACTAATTCTATACCCCTAAGAAGTCAAAGAAAAAGGAAAAGGACTGATATCTTATACACATACACACACACAAAATTTCTTTTTTTGTGTTGGCAAGGAATTGGAAACTGACGGTATGCTCAACAGTTGGCCAATGGATGAACAAATTAAGGATAGAGATATGATGGAATAATATTGTACTATAAGAAATGACTAAGTGAATGGTTTTAGAGAAACCCAGGAAGACCTGTATTAATGTGTGAAGAGAAAGGAGCAGAATGAAGAGCACAGGTTATACAGCAATTACACTATTGTAAAGATAATCAACTTTGAAAGCCATAGAAACTCTGTTCAAAGCAGTGCTTCCAGGGGCCTCATGATGAAGTATGATACACATCTCCAAAAAGAGGGGTAATCGACTCAGAATGCAGATTGAGACATATTTTTGGACATGTCTAATGCAAGAAGTTTGTTTTACTTGACTATACATGTTTGTAAGGATTTTGTTTTAACCTTGATTTCTCAGTGGTGAGGGGAGGGGAGAAGGAAAAGAGAGGGAGAAAATACATCTGAAAATAAAATTGAATGAATTGAATTAATAAATTAAAATAAAAAACCAAAGCTGTGTCTAAACCCTGTTTATAATTGTTTATGATGTATTGATTATACCAAGAAGTGTTCTTACCTAACAAAAGTAATTACTTTTAAGTGGGTAAAATAATCAGTAGAGTTCTCCCCTTACTTACACAAAGTTCCTCCCTGCTTTCACATTCTTTCATCTAAGCACTCTCCCAGCTCTGACATTGTGTTCCAAGGTTCCTTCCAAGTCTGATGTTGCATTGTTATCAGGTCTCTTCCTGCTCTCGTACTATGATCCTAGAGGCACTGAATTCTGAGTAAAGTTTGGGCTGCTGATAGCAGCGTACTGTGACAGAATGAAGAGAATAACCAACCACCACCAAGCCTTTCACTCTAAACAAAGTGCTAAAGCAAGAAAAGCCACCCTTAGCTTCCAAGGGTACTTTACTCCAGTTGATGTTACTAGGACTCAGAATTTACCCTTAGTGTCTGGCTATGAACCTGCTCCCAGATTCCCTAGTCAAAAATGGTTCTCTCCAAAATAAGTTTATGTAGCCTTAGAGGAAACCTCAGAGAAAATCAAAGGTTTTCCATGAGCTGTATTGGAATTTCTGGAAGAAATCAAGTGAGAATTTTAAAAATTCTTCATAAAAATGATCATTTTTGGAGGACAGAATGAAAAAAATTACTATTCTGGAATAAAGAAATAGATGGAGAATAAATAGCTTAGAGTAGATGCAAAACCTCGTTCAATAACAATCAATAAACATTTATTAAGCACCTACTATGTGTCAAGCATTGGGCTTAGCATTGGAAATTAAGAATCGCATCTGATTGAAAATTAAATAGTACCAAACAGGTCAATGAATTTGAGATGGTCCAAAAATATTAGAACAAAATCAAGAGTGAAATAGGTCATAAAATGTAAGGTGTCTCCTAGCAAAACATGTGTCCAAAACTTGTCAGGGAGAGATGATCTAAGAATCATCTGACTGCCTGAAAACTTTGACCCTAAAAAACCCTAGATATCACATTTCAAGAAACGATGAATGAATTGACCACACCCATTAGAATCAAAGTGTGAAATGAAAATTAAAAAAATACACTGATCAGCTTCTAAAAGAAAATCCAAAATGGAAGCTTCAAAGAATTTTATTCAAATTCCAAAGCTTACATTTCAAAGAACTACTGTATATAGCCTGAAAGAAAGAAGGAAAAAAAAATATATATATATAGTTATCTTTTCCACATTGTGGGGCTTAGGGTGCAGTGTCCTGCTATCTGGAAGGGCTGCATAAATATGTTGGCTCTCCCCTCATACCAGAGAAGAAGTCTGATTTTTTTCTTTTTCTTTTATGGGGTGTTTATAGTATTTTATTATAAAATTTGGATCGCTGTTATATAATACTACACATATATTTTAAGCATTTCTAAGTTTCTAAACTTTTTCTGTGTTGTCTGCAGCTTCTTCAAAATTACCGAAACATTCTTATTTTATTTTTTATGCCAACCCATAATATATCAACACTGTGATGGGGAAAGTCAAGATATAAAAGATATAACTGTATTATGGAGCCACATTCAGGATTGTTAATGATCTGACAGCTACAAATATAAAAGAGAGCAGAGACTGGGATACTATATTCCAGAAGGTAGTAGCTAAAATAATACAACTCGTATTAACTGAGCCAGCAAAACATTCTCATATTACAGGGAGGGGAAATCGAACTTTAATGAATGGAATGGAATAAAGCATTTATTAAGTACCTATTGTGTACCATGCACTGTGCTAAGCCCTTTATAAATATTATCTTGTTTGATCCTTACAATAACCCTGTGAAGTAGGTACTATTATAGGATAGAAGATGTCTAATTATTCATGATGAAAGGACTAGAGTTGAGCAGACACTTTCAATTGTAAATAATTGGAGTAAAGAGAAGCAGAGAATTATATATATTTGAGCATATGGAAAGGACTATATGATCAAGTGTTCATGTTCTAGTAGGAGAGAAGAATGACATATCCCCTCAGAACTGTACTATCTTCAAATGTCCTAGAAAGAATAAATAAAGGGCCTAGAATCAGTTCAAAAATATTTTGTTGATATTAAAAGGCAAAAAAAAGAATAGTTTAGGGAAGAAAGGGGAATGAAGAATGAAGAACTTACTATTTTTGCATAATCAGGGCAGATGAAAACTGTACAAAAATGAAATAAATGGACTACCATATTTTACTTGCATTTGAAACAGATAAAGGAGTATTAAATATGTGCATATACAAAAAACATGCACATATGCAGCATTTGGTGCATGCATGCATGAAACTCAAGCCATCTTCCCACTTGTCCGAGGCTCCTGCTGCCCCAGCTCCAGCTTCTTCCATCACTTGCATAAGGTTTGGTACATATTGGGCTTCAGGAACTTTTTCCTGTTGGTGTAACTTGACTGAACACTACCCATAATCCACGAGGCAAACAAGCACATCTGTCACTGCCAAGTCAAGAAGCAGCTCTATTGGAAAGTCACAAACAATGACTGTAGGAGAGAAAAAACCTTACAATTAACTACAGTTCCTACTTAATATGCATCACAGAGATGCATGTTTTCAGAAATACAAACACAGGAGTCAAAAGAATAATAAAAATGTAAACATGAATCAGTAATAAAAAAGGACTAAATAAGGCTAAATTGCTCACACTTTAATATGTAGGATGATACATATATCTCTCTAGAACTCTATCATTAGGGATCAAGGAGTTCAGAGAGAGGCCCTGAGAGTGATTCTGTTATGTTCTGATGTTCTTATAAGAAGAATGGAAAGGAAGAAGAAGAGGAATATCCTGGAAGATGGTAGGGAAAAGGAGAATGGGGGAAAATTATCTTACACAATTGAGATGTACAAGAAAACTATATAATATGGACAAGGGTGTGGGATGTAAGCAGATGGCACTTGCACCTCACTCTCATGTGAATTATAGAAAGAAAGAACACACAGACACACACACACACACACACACGGGTACAGAAATATATCTCACCCAATAGGGAAATAGAGGGAAAGGGCTTAAAGGAAAGAGAGGGAAAAGTTTGAAGATAGAGAGATTAGTCAGAAGCAAAATAAACTCTTAAAGAGATTGTAGAAAATAAGGAGCAAACATATGAAAGTAGCATGGAAGCAAATATGCAATTAACAGTCGTAACTCTGAATGTGAAGGGGATGAATTTATCAACAAAATGGGAGAAGACTGCACAATAGATTAAAAGCTAAAATCTAGCAAAGTTATTTTTCCTTCTTTACATTTTTTTCCAGTTACATGTAAAAATATGTTTACATTGGTTTTAAAAAAATTTGAGTTCCAATTTCTTTCCCTCTTTTCTTCCCCCCATCATTGAGAAAGCAAGCAATTTGATGTAGGTTATATATGTGCAGTCATACAAAACATTTCCATATTAGTCATGTTGTGAAAGAAAAAGACTGAAAAAAGCAAGAAAAATAAAGAAGGTTAAAAACAGGGGTGCTTTGATTTGTATTCAGACTCTATCAGTTCTTTCCCTGGTGGTGGGTAGTATTTTTCATCCTAAGTCCTTCAAATTGTCTTAAATCATTGTATTGCTGAGAACAGTTAAGTCAATCACAGTTAATTGTTGTACATTATTGCTATTACTGTGAACAGTGTTCTCTTGGTTCTGCTCACTTCACTTTGTGTCAGTTCATGTAAGGTTTTTCATGTTTTTCTGGAAAAAACCATCCTGCTTGTCATTTCTTATAAGGACAAAAGTATTCTATCATAATCATACGCCAGAACTTATTCAGCCATTTCCCAAGTGATGGGCTTCCTCTCAGTTTCTGATTTGTTGCTATCACAAAAAGAACTGCTGTAAATATTTTGTATATATAGATCCATTTTCTTTAAAAAAAAATCTCTTTGGAATACAGACCTAGTAGTGGTATTGCAGGGTCAAAAGTTATGCACAGTATTACCGACCTTTGAGCATTGTTTCAAATTGATTACATCAATTCACTGCTGGTACATATTGCATGTACATACATACAATGCACAACAGTGCATTGGTGTCTCAATTTTTCTACATCCTCTCCAACATGTGTCATTTTCCTTTTCTGTCATATTAACCCATTTTATAGGTGTGAAGTAGTACCTCAGAGTTGTTTAATTTCTCTAATCAATTGTGATTTAGAGCATTTTTTTCATATGACAATAGATAGCTTTGATTTCTTCATCTGAAAACTGCCTGTTCATATTTTTAGTCATTTATCAGTTATGGGAGTAACATCAGGAGTAAATCAAGTACCTCTTTTAATTCTCTTTCCATGATTTCTTGCGTTGTTCTCATTTCTTTTCTCAATTTTTCTTCCTTCATTCTTATTTGATTAAAAAATTTTTTTTTGCTCTTTTAAAAATTTTTCTATGTTTCTTCCAGGAATTCTTATTGGGCTTATATCAGATCTGCAGTCTTCTTTGAGGCTTTGCTTCTAGATACTTTTAAGTCATTTTCTTCTTTTGAGTTTGTATCTTGAGCTTTCCTGACCCTGCAGTACATTTGTATGATCAAGTTCTTTTACTGTTGTTTTGTCTTTTTCTTAGCATATTTCTTTACTTTGTTTTTAAATTTTTATTTACTTTTATTTATTTGCTTTTTGGAGGGGGGATGCAAGGTAATTGGGGTTAAGTGACTTGCCCAAGGTCACATGGTTAGTTTTGTGTTAAGTGTCTGAAGTCTGATTTGAACTCAGGCCCTCCTGACTCCAAGGCCAGTGCTCTATTCACTGAACCACCTAGCCATCCCAATATTTCTTTACTTTGGATTTTATGTTGGAGTTGGGCTCAGCTTACTACCTCTGGGGTTGGGAATTATGTCTGGCATTATCTTCTGATTTTTATGCTTTGCTGTTTTCTCTGTTAATTCTGGGGACCAGTAAGTTTTTGTTGCTTCCAATTTTATGTGATCTTTAAAGAGAGGTCTGTCATTGCCCTCTTGTCTGAGCTCTGGTCCTTTCCTAGGTAGGGTTCTTGCAACTTCTTTTCACCCTGGAACTGTGATCTGGGACTATGAAATGGCCAGTGGAGTTTCCAAATGACACTTGGTCCTAAGTCAGTGTTAGCAGAAAGGTCCTCTGTAATCTCTTTCTGACCAGGTGTTCATTCCCCTTATGTCCTTGGGTACTGAGCACTCCTGCTGCTGCTACTGCTGCTGTCACTGAAGCCTCCAAAGCCCATGCTGGTGCCACCTCTACTGCACCACACTCTGACTAGCTCCTACCCTAGTGTCCTCACCCCTCTCTTTATGTCTTCCTAAGTCTCCCTGGGTATGGGTGTTGTGTTTTGATTTGCACATAAATTAGATTTAAATGAGGCAGAGTTGCACAGAGTTGTTGGTCTCACTCTCTCTTGCAGAGTTATTGAAGTCCAGTTGTAAGACAAAAGTCAAGAAGACTGGTGATGGCTCGGAATGTAGTAGATTATTTTGGTGTCTTGATGCTTCTAAGCACCAAGCTCTAAGCACTCCACAACACCTGCTTAAGCTGCCTCCGTGGCCATTGGAACAAATTGTTCTTACCCATCTGTTTCATTCAAGAAAGTCTTCACATACTTGGAGTGGACACCCCTCTAACTCACTGATTTATTTGAGACCCTTTGGCTACCCTTGACCTGGTTTAGCCCATCTCCTGAAATTGTTTACCAAGGTGTGGTTGCTGTAAATGCTATAGTTTCTTGGAGCCACAGTGAATCAGGTGGGCACCAGAGGTGAAAAGAGTCCCTGAAAATGGGTCAGAAGCTCTCACACCAGAGGTACTAGTCTTCTCTGAACACCTCTCCAAACAAGTATAAGGGGCTAAACAAGGAAAAACTGCTAATAGTCATATAGCTCTTAAATTTGATGGCATTGGGGGCTGGATATGGAACACATTTGGTCCTGGAGGGCATATTTTAATGACTATTTTTAATACTTCACATAAATTTAACTATGTCCCAAAGAAGTGGCACTTTTCTAGGGCCATTTTCATCTATAAAAATGTGATAAGAATCTACCCTCTAACTTGAGACCCATGTCTCTGTATACTCATTTAGAATTTATTATGGAATATGATATAAGCTATTGGCCTAAGTCTAATTTCTACTAGATTGCTTTTTAGGTATTCCAGCAAGTTTTTTTTATTCAACTAGAGGTGTCATTCAGAAGTAATTTTTTTTCACGTTTATCAATCAAAGGGTTATGATATTGCGTTGATTCTGGTTCTCTCTTGTCTAGTTTGTTCCATTGATCTACTTTTCTATTTTTTAAATAACACCAAATGATTTTGATGACTACTGTTATACATTTTGATTTCTGAACATGCATTTCCACTTTCATTCTTAACTTTTTTTCATTATTAGCTCTGCTATTCTAGATCTTTTGTTTATCCAAATGAATTTTATTATTTTAATGAGTTTTGTTAAGTATCCCTTTGTGTCATGGCTATCACATTCCATCTATTAATTAATTCTGGGAGTTCTGTCACTTTTATTATATAGGTATTACCCAGTCAGGGCAACTTTGTAATCAAATCATGTCTTGTGGTCTTTGTTAGACAGATCTCAAATACTTTATATACTTTTTAAGTATGCTGAATGGGGCGAGAGCTACCATCTCTAAACTAACCCTTTTATGTATTGTTTCCCTTCACTAGAATGTGAACTCATTAAAGGTGGGGGTTGTCTTGCTTGCTTGTATTTTTAGACTCAGTCCTTAACACAGTTCCTGCCACTTAATCAGCACTTAAAAATGTCCTTCCTTCCTTCCTTCCTTCCTTCCTCCTTCTCTCCCTTCCTCCTTCCCTCCCTTCCTCCTTCCCTCCCTCCCTTCCTCCCTCCCTCCTTCCCTCCCTTCCCTCCTTCCCTCCTTCCCTCCTTTCTTCCTTCCTTCCTTCCTTCCTTCCTTCCTTCCTTCCTTCCTTCCTTCCTTCCTTCCTTCCTTCCTTCCTTCCTTCTTATCTATGTATCTATCTATGTATCTATGTATCTATCTATGTATCTATGTATCTATCTATGTATCTATGTATCTATCTATGTATCTATCTATGTATCTATCTATGTATCTATCTATCTATCTATCTATCTATCATCTCTATTTCTCTGTTTGTCTTCTTACTCTTTATACCCCTTACTCTTCCATAGACTGATCCAGTGAACCTAGCTTCCTTGGTGTTCCTTGAACTAGACACTCTATCTTCTAATTCTGGGCATTTTTACTTACTGTTCCTTCTTCCTGGAATTCTCTCCCTCTTTGTCTCCACTTCCTACCTTTCCTGGGCTTCTTCAAGTCCTAGCTAAAATCTTGCCTTCTACAATGAGCCTTTCCCAATCTCATTAAATGTTAGGGCATTTTATTCTGTTGATTACCTCTAGTTTTTTCTTGCATCTATCTTGCTTGTACATAGTTTTTAAGGAAATATATATTAAATGTGATATTAAGCTACTTGAGAGCAGGCACTATCTTTTACCTTTTTTGCATTCTCAGAACTTAGCAAGTGTGTAGCACCCAGTAGGTGCTTAATAAATGCTTGTTGACTATTGTCTGCCTATGGCCATTTTCTGTACTTCCTCTAATATGCTGCAGCTCTTCATGCTGATGTTTCACTTCAGCCCTGGAATTTACAGCCTCTCCCTCTGATTGGATGGCTCTTCCAAGAACCTGTATTTTAAGGAGGAGTCTTTCTTTTTCAGATTTTCTGTACTATGCCACCCCTGCCTCTACCTCAGCTTTTCAGCTTGCTTTTATGTGTTGTCTTTTCCCATTAGAATGTAAGTTCCTTGAGGGTAGGGGCTACCTTTTTTTTTTCTAATTTCATTTATATTCCTAGTTCTTGGCACATAGTGCTTAATACAGACAGTTCTTGTTTTATGTAAGTGAACTGTCCCATAGATGTCTACATAAAGTGATTTTTTTACATATAGTGTGAATTTACGTTGGACATGGGGAAAGGAGGGAGGGAAGAAGGTAGAAAGGGAGTGAGGGGAGAGAGCTCGAACATGGTTCAAGGATACATGGGGGCTAGGGACAGAGAAGCAGAGCAGAAGGAAGAACCGGGGCAGTGAGGGCCTGGCTAACCTGAGAGGAATAACAAGGGGAAGGTGACAGACATATGGGGGCTGGACAGGACACAGATAGGAGGGGGGGCTGATGGAGTCAGAATACAGACATGCTTGGGGTGGGCAGAGCATGCAAAGATCTCCTTGCGGATGTCTCAGACAAAGCCTCCAATCAGTGGTGATGGTGGTGCTCTCTCTAGGTGTCCATTCTTCTGCTTTCACTTGGAGGGTTTTTTGTTTATTTTTGGGGGAGGGGGTTGAGGTGGGAGGCTGTGAAGCACAGAGTGGCAGGGCAGGATCAGAGAGAGAGAGAGAGAGAGAGACAGAGGGAGAGACAGAGACAGAGCCAGAGCACAGTACTGTACAGTAAAGTAAACAGGTGTATTTTTGAAATTCAGATTTCTTTCAGAATTCTTTATGTAAAGTCAAATTTGCATAATGAAAATTTATGTAAAGTGAGAACCCTAAATATTTGTTGACTGGCCAACCAACTAACTCAGTCTCATTTTTTTTCTCACAGAGACAATTGCAGTAGACTTCTGAATGATCTCTCAGTTCTCCTAGCTCCACTAAACTTCTATGACATGTCTACTCATTTCTTTTTTTTCTTCTTTAAACATTAATTTGTTTATTTACTTTTAGTTTACAGCATTCAGTTCCACAGTCCCTTGAGTTTCAAATTTTCTCCCCCTTCCTCTCCTTCACAGCTCCCCTCCCCTGTCATGGTGGCATGCACTCAAATATAGGATCTACAAATATCTTCACATTAATCATTAGTCAGGTTGTAAAGAAGGATTGTAACTGATGGAATGATCAGTGGGAAAGAGGAAACAAAACAAAACAAGAAAAAGAGACAGAGCAAGTAGTTTGTTTTAATCTGCATTCAGACTCAGAAGTTCTTTCTCTGGATGTGGATGTCTCTTTCCATCATGAGTCTTTTGGAGCTGCTGAGAGAAGCCCAGTCTATTGAAATTAGTCATCATACATATGTTGTGTCTGTGATTGTGTACAGATTTCTCCTGGTTCTGCTCTTCTCTCTCAGTATCAGTTTATATAAGCCTCTCCAGGTTATTATGAAATCCGTCTGCTCTTCATTTCTTATAGCACAGTAGTATTCCATTACATTCATATACCACAACTTGTTCAGCCATTCCCCAATTGATGGGTATCCCCTTGTTTTCCAACTGTTTTGCCACCACAAAAAGAGCTGCTATAAATATTTTTGTACACACAGGTCCTCCTCCAACTTCTCTGATCTCTTTGGGCATAGTTCCAGATTCCTCTCCAGAATGGCTGGATCAGTTCACAGCTCCACCAACAATGCATTAGTGTTGCAATTTTTCCACATCCTGTTCAGCATTTATAATTTTCCTGTTTTGTCATCTTAGCCAATCTGGCTGGTGAGATGTGGTATTTGAGTTGTTTTGATTTGTATTTCTCTAAATCAGTAGTGATTTAGAACATTTTTTCATATGCTTATAGATATCTTTAATTTCATCTTCTGAGAACTGCCTGTTCATATCCTTTGACCATTTATCAATTGGGTAGAGGCTTGTATTCTTATAGATTTGACTCAATTCTTTGTATATTTTAGAAATGAGGCCTTTATCAGAGACACTGTAAAAATTCTTTCCCAATTTTCCACTTCCCTCTTAATCTTGGTTACATTGGCTTTATTTGTACAGAAACTTTTCAATCTAATGTAATCAAAATGATCCGCTTTGCATTTTATAATGCTCTCTAACTCTTATTTCATCACAAAATCTTCCCCTCTTCATATATCTGACAGGTAAACTATTCCTTGCTCTCCCAGATTGCTTACAGTATCAGCCTTTATACCTAGATTGTGCACCCATTTTGACTTTATCTTTGTGTACTGTGTTAGATATTGTTCTATGGCCAATTTCTGCCATACTATGTTCCAGTTTTTCCAGTAGTTTTTGTCAAATAGTGCTTTCTTATCCCAAGGGGTCTTTGGCTTTATTGAACAGTGGATTACTATAGTCATTGGCTGCTGAGTCTTGTGTACCCAACCTATTCCATTGATCCACTGCTCTATTTCTTAGCCAGTACCAAGTAGTTTTGGTAACTGCTGCTTTGTAGCACAGATACAGTGGTTCTCAGCGTTCCTAATGTGGCAATCCTTTAATACTCATATGTGGGCATATCTGCACATGGGCGGACCCGCCTGGAGATGGATAAAGGAGCAGTGTCTTGATTCATTAGACCATTGGAAATATGTGTTTTCTGACGGTCTTAGGTAATGCCCAAAGGGGTTGCAACCCACAGGTTGAGAACCGCTGGATTAAAATCTGGTATGCCTATGTCACCTTCCCTAGCATTTCTTTTCATTAGTTGCCTTGATATCCTGGACCTTTTGCTCTTCCAGATGAAATTTGCTACTATTTTTTCTAGCTCTACAAAATAATGTTTTGGTAGCTTGATTGGTATGGCACTAAATATGTAATTTAATTTAGGTAAGATTGTCATTTTTATTATATTGACTCGACCCAGCCATGAGCAACTGATGTTTTCTCAATTAGTTAGATCTGATTTTATTTGTGTGAAAAGTGTTTTGTAATTGTGTTTGTATAAGTCCTGGGTTTGTTTTGGCAGGTAGAGTCCCAGATATTTTATAATGTCTACAGTAACTTTAACTGGAATTTCTCTTTCTATCTCTTGCTGTTGGATTTCGTTAGAGATATATAGGAATGCCAAGGATTTATGTGGGTTTATTTTATATCCTGCAACTCTGCCAAATTTATTTATTATCTCTAGTAGTTTTTTACTTGATTCTCTAGGCTTCTCTAAGTATATCATCATATTATCTGCAAAGAGTGATAGCTTAGTCTCTTCTTTGCCTAATTTGATTCCTTCATTTTCTTTTTCTTCTCTTACTGCTACGGCTAACATTTCTAGTACCAGACTGAATAAGAGGGGTGATAGCGGACATTCTTGTTTCACTCCTGATCTTATTGGAAATGCTTCTAGCTTATCCCCATTACATGTAATACTTGCTGATGGTTTTAGACAGATGCTACTTATTATTTTAAGGGAGATGCCATTTATTCCTATACTTTCTAGTGTTTTTAATAAGAATGGATGTTGTGTTTTGTCAAAAGCCTTTTATACATCTATTGAGATAATCACATGGTTTCTGCTAGTTTTGTTGTTGATGTGATCAATTATACTGATAGCTTTCCTAATATTGAACTATCTTTGCATTCCTGGAATAAATCCTACCTGATCAAAGTGTATTATTCTTGTGATGAGTTGCTGTAGTCTGTTTGCTAATATTTTATTTAGAATTTTTGTGTCTATATTCATGAGGGAAATTGGTCTATAATTTTCTTTCTCTGTTTTGTCTCTTCCCATTTAGGTATCAGTACCATATTTGTGTCATAAAAAGAATTTGCTAGGACTTCTCCAATTTTCCCAAATAGTTTGTAAAGTATTGGAATCAATTGTTCTTTAAATGTTCAGTAGATGTCTATTCATTTCAATCCCTGTTTCAGTGAATGCCAGGGTCCCCCTTGTACTTCTAGGATCAAATATAGACTCCTCTTTTTGTCACCAAATGACATGCATAGCATTACTACACCCAACACTTCTGGCCTTATCATGTATCATTCCCCTTCATTTACTTTTTGATTCTCTTTGCAGAAAGAGCCGTGGTGGATACCAAGCATTTTAAAGTAACAAATAGCATCAGTGGTATAAGAACTGATTCAATGGCCTGACTATTAGACTGTGAGCTCTTCAAGGGCAAGAACTATCATTTGCTTTTCTTTGCGACCCTAGTGCTTAGCACAATGCCAGGCACAGTTCAGTCAGCTCTTGAACAGGATGTTATTTGTTGCTTTAAAAGAATTGGTGTCCACCCCAGCTCTTTCCACCGAGTATCAAAGTTCCTTATGGGCAGGAGCCATTTTATTTTTTGTTTTTGTATCACCAACATCTAGAGCAGCATCTGGAACATAGTAGGTGCTTAAGAAATGTTTATTGGACAATGAATTGCCTTTTAGGAAATAACACAGTCTTTGCTGACATCTGGTGTCCAAAAAGAACATTGCAGCTCGTTGAAAATTTTGAGGCAACTTAGTTATCACAGTCTTTGTCAGCCAATTGAGTATCCAGACTCTAGAATTAGTTTTTAACACATTCCAAACTCCATTTTTACTGAATTTTAGCACATATGACAACTCACGCTGTTAAGGGAGGTGTAACCGAGCCAAATGAAAGCCTCGATTTGTGAAGTGAAGCAAATACTGAATTCCTTTAGTTTAAATAGGAATTTAGCCCAAATCACCATTGGAATGACTTTTTAAGCTTTCATTATGGGAGATATTAAAAAGGTTAAGATTTAATAGCAGTGGAGACAGCATTGATCAGGCTTCCCCCTACAATGCACCAGGTCGCTGGGTAAAGTATTAATGTTACCCATTCACAAGAGTAAAACTTGGAGGGAGTAATGCAAGAAAATGACTGATCTCAACTTTGAAGGAAATTTATGAAATAAATATCTAAGTTTGACTAAGACAGTGGTATGCTAAAGCCTGATAATACAGACTTTAGAAAGCTGATTGTTAAATTGTCGGGAATTTTGCAAGCTGGTTGTTAAGCCAGTCAGTCAGTCATAAGCTTTGATAATAATTTAATATCAACTTAATAACTCTTAAAAAGATCCAAAGCTTGAACTACTCAATCAGACTGCTTTGCTTTGCTTTGATTTAAAAGTGCCCTTTCCTATGTCTGTAACTTGAAAGACCAGATAAGGTCAGCAATGGGTATTCTCTTCTTTGTGACAGGGATGCTTTGAAATTCAGAATAATGGAATTTCTCTTGTCTTGGGGGGTATACTCCAGATGGAGGAAAACAGAGACATTGTAAATTCTGAGATTGTAAATTCTACTGATACTACTTTATTAGTTGTCTTGTATTTACAACTAAGAAACTCCCTTTGTTATGGTATGGATGAAAAACACAAGAGACCATAAATCTGAGGGACACAAACATCCTGGGATTGTCCAGAAACATATAAAACTTTCTCAATCTTGTATTAGGGAGTCACAACTTAGGTTTTGGCTCTATATAATCATGTATCTGCTAGCTTTAAGGGAATAAATGATAAAAAATGTGTATCACCCAGCCTGTTTGTGTCCTTTAGCCAAACTTTGAGGTTAACAGCATCTATTAACCACCAACCATGAGCCCAGATACAGTTCTAAGCACTGGGAATACGAAGAAAGACAAAAGACAGGTCTGTCCAGGAAGAACTCATGATTTAATATTAATTAATGTAATTTGTTGCTTTAAAAGAATTGATACTAACCACAGAAGAGTGAATTTTCAACACAATGTTGTTAACGTTAAATGATTGTGACTTTGATAATGCATATTAGGTGGGGAACCTGACTGTATTTTTTTTCCTATTCATTCTGGCCTGTGATACAGGGAAGAATGTCTGGAGGAGTTACCAAGTTCTTAGAAAATTGCTTAAAATCATTTGGCACTGTTTAAATCATTTATTTGTAATTATGACTTGACAGTTGACCTAAAATAAAACAATTTAATAATTTAAAAATATTTCTGGATAAAATTAATTCTATTTATTATCAATCTAATAAAAATCAAATGGAGCTAGAAATTGTGTTGAAAAAACTTGAAAGTGAAATTATTAAAATTGATCCCGTACTGGGACCAAGATAGGTAACATGTAGTCAGCGGAGTTGCCATTACTTTTTGGTGCAGATAATCTTTACTTTATCTGTATTTTGCTCTTTGTTCTTTTTAATTCTGTTTTGGTAAAGAGATTAGATAACGTTAAGTTTTTTGTAAGACCTTGCTTTAGTGATTGACATGCTTAAAGAATTTTTGTTACATTCAATAGCATTGCAGTCAACATCATCTAACATTCAGAGATGGCAAAAATTAATCAAATGCATCATAAGCTCCTTGGAAAATGTAAAGATTGGTACTAGAAAGCATGAATTTCAAGTTGAAAATTTCATTAAGCCAGATAAATTGAAGACATTTCATTTAATAAAATTTATGTTTAATGCTCCTCTTTAGATGATATTACTAGAACATCTAATTGAACACATGACTTCTTTTTTTTTGGAGAGGGGAAGGCAGGGCAGTTGGCGTTAAGTGACTTGCCCAAGATCACAGGGCTAGTAAGTATTAAGTATCTGAGGCCAGATTTGAACTCAGGTCCTCCTGACTCCAGGGCCAGTGCTCTATTCACTGCACCACCTAGCCACCCCTACATATCTGATTTAATGACACTGAACTTATTGGTAAAACATATCCAATTGATAGGCAACTCCATTCATCAAATCATGATTGAATTGTAATCATCAGTTGGCTATGGACATAAGAGTTCAGTAAAATTCAAGAAAAGCATTCTATGAGCATTAGTTTACTATATGGAATTTACAATAAGGGGTATTATATATTTTATTATTATTTGTGAATTATATATTCCAATTAAATTCATAATAAACTTATGTATACACACATATACTCAAACTTCTTTTTTTCAGAGAACCAGATGTTAAACATTTACCAGCACATGAATGGACTGAGAATTTGCTAGTGTCAAGGGCTAGGGAAAAAAAATTAGGCTTAGAGTATACAAAAACCAAAAAAGTAAGTGAGACTAGTGCTGTAGTCATTTAATTAAGTAATAGATCTGGGATTCAAATTTTACTCTGTTGTCTCCAGTCAGTCAATAAGTATTTATTAATCACCTACTATATTCCAAGTATTGTACAAAGCACTGGGGATACAAAAAAGAGGTAAAAACCAGTTTTTGCTCTCAAGGAACTCACAACCTAATGGGGGAGACAACATGCAAACAGCTATGTACAAACAAGATAAATGAAGGGTAAATCAGAGGTAGGAAGTAGAAGGAAGTCCCTAGAATTTAGGGGAAATGGGAAATGCTTCCTTTATGAGATGAGACTTTAGGTGAACCTTAAAGGAAACCAGGAAAGTCCAGAAGCAGAGATAAGGAGAGAGAAGTCCAGGAATGTGAGGTAATGAGAGAAAAAGCTGCAAGTTGGGAGTCTCGCTAAAGGTACAGGAAGGAAGCCAGTGACTCCGGATTGCTGGGGACATAGGGTGGTGGTGGAGGTGTGTGTATGGGGGTGAGACTTGGGGAGCTTTGCAGTAAGTTTAAGAGGAATGGATAGGGAAAGGAAGGGGAACAAGTTATGAAGAGGCAACAGAGGAAATTGAGTCCCAGGGAGGTAAAGTGACTTGCCCAGGATCATGCGTAGGACCCTAGATTGAAAGCCAGAAATGACCTCTTAAGTTATAGAAGAAAAAAACCTGAAAAACAGAGAAGTTATAAGTCTTCCTCCAGGTCACACAGGGAGGGAGTCAAAGAGGTAGGATCTTTATGTCTTCTGCCTCCCAATCCATTGCCTGTTGCACAGTTCTCCAATATCCACTTGTACCTTCCACACCCAACCAACATATATCCTTGTATTGAATGTTGTTTTTAAGAAGTATTTTCTAATTTGCTCAAGCACTGATGCAAAGGTGAAGGGAAACGGGAAGGGAAAGAAGAGAGCAAGGCCATCTAGTTCTAGCAGCTGAGTTCGATCATTGCTTCCTGGGGGGTGGGGGAGAATGGGGCTCTTCCCCCAATCTCCACCCTTCCTCTTTCTCTTCCTCACCCCTCTACAGTCTATACTAATCATAGGTGCAGAACAAAGTGTTTTGTTTTGTTTCTAAACTGAATAGACTTTAAAACCTAATAAACAATAAACATTGAACTCAGATTTTCTTCATCACCTACTCAACCTTTCCTTAAACTTTTTGAGCTCAAGAACATCTTTTCTCCTTGCCCCAGATCTTCCACATAGACAAATGTCCTTTTGGTTGCTCTTCTTTAATTCTCCATTACTTACAGTAAAAGACTAGTCCCAACAGCCAGGGTGAGGTTTTTTTTTTTTTCTCGGTGTCCCTCTATCAAGAAATCTGAGCACAGAATGAACCAATGCTTTGGTAAAATTCACATCAGCTCTTCTAAGAATAGCAGATTCACCATCAGTCGTTTTGGGTGATTTTGTACCTGAGAAACTGATAACCAATGGCATCTTGACTGATGTTTGTCATTATTTTGTTCATGTAGCACAGCAATGGTATGAAGAATGAGGGTTTTCCCTGGGAAGTAGACAAAATGTCTTTTTGACCCTTTATCATGTTACTTGGAACACTGATGTGTATGCCATTTGCCACAGTGTGGGATCGGGTCAGAAGGAAACAGAAAATACTAAACACCATAACACTTAGTAGACAGAAATTTCTCTGAGAGAGTATCAGAGGTAGAGCTACCATGTAATCCTAGACTCTCTTTAATGTATGAGGATTATGGGATATAAAGTTTTTTCAGTGGTAGGATACTTATTACAATGACTGTAACAGTAGGCTCACTTGCTTTTTGAACTCCAAACTTTTTTTTGTTACTAGCCCTCAACACTGACTACTCTCAGTTTGTTGATGTGTCGGTAAATATTTAATAAACAGCTTTCTGGGGGGGAAAGGTATATATGTATACACATATGTTTATATGATTGTTAAAAATGTACTGATATAAAGTATTATAGCACATGATTTAAAATAATGATAAAATATGTAACATTCATCCTAAATCAATGTAGTCAATTGATTCTCACAGAATGCTTTTGTTAATTTTTGCCAGACTCTTGCATACATAGCCAACTTGTGAATGCAATCCCATCATGATTTGACAAATGGAGTTATATACCAATCAGCTAAATCTTTTCACAATAAATTTAGTGTCCCTAAGTCAGATATGTTCTACAGTTAACCTGTTTCTCCCCCTCATACAAATTATGTTCACTTAACTGAAATCTTTTTCAGCTTCAGCTCAACAGAATGCCATAGTACTCTCTGTCTCTCTGTCTCTGTCTCTCTGTCTCTCTCTGTCTCTCTTTTTTTTTAGCATATTGTATAGTTTTAGTAATTGGAACATTGTTTTTCCTCCATAAAATCCTGAAAACAATTTCAATCAATTTCATGTTTTTTTAAACAATTAATTGAAATGATACTTTTTCACCACTTATCCATGGTGGACTTATTAATTAGGCCAAACTATGGTTCTAATAAATCAGAAAAATTACAAATGATGTCATTGTTCCTTCTCAACAATAAAAGTAATAAATTCATGTGTTCAATTTTATTTTCTAGTAACATATTCCTAGGAACAGCATTAAATTTATTATATTTATTAAACAGAATGTCTTTAAATTTATCTGACTTAATAAAATCTTTAACATGGGATTCATGCTTTCCAGTTTCCAATTTCTTTAAATTTCTGAAGCACTTGTAGTTAATTTAATTAATTTTTATACTTTCTGAATGTGAGTTGATATTGGCTGCAATGCAATTGAATGTAATATGAATTCTTCAGTCATGTCACTCATTAAAGCAAAATTTTGCAAGAAATTAATGTTAGCTTAGCCAAACCAAAATTAAGAGAACAATGGGCAAAATGCATGTATAAAGCAGTAGAAGCATGCCACACAGCAATAGCAGCTTCCAAACAACATGCTACCCATCTTAGCTCCAGGACTGGGCCAATTTTAATAATTTCAGTTTCAAATTCATTGACTATAACTTGTAACTCGGTTTGATTTTTAGTAGATTTGTTATAAGTGGAATGCATTTTATCCAGAAATATGTTAAAATACTGAAGTTGCTTTATTTTAGATATTGAATTGTCAACTGATCAATGCAATCAATGACTTAAAACTACCACATGATGATTTTAGGAATATTTTCTAAGAATTCTGTAGCAACTCCAGATATCCTTCCTAGCATTCAGGACTAGCACCAGTGGGGAAAAATACAATGAAATTCACTTTCTAATATTCATTATTAAAGACACAATCATTTCAAGTACACACCCAAGTGTTGAAAAAAAATTCACTATTTTGTGATTGACATTAACATTGTCATTAGCTGCACAACAGCTAATTCCATTCTCACTGGTTGTACATTGGATTGTGAACTATTTGAGGGCTTTTCTTCGTTATCCCTAGCACACAGTGCCAGGCTTATAATAGGTATTTAACAAATATGGACCGACTGATTTTACAACCAGCCTACAAAATTCCTGAAATCTAACAATAAGTTCTTGGAAGTCTGTAGGAGCCTGTGTGAGCAGGATTTAAGCACACTACTCTCTTAGTTAAATTTCAGTGTTTTGTTTCATAAATTTCTTTCAAAGCTGAGACAGCTTATTTTCTTATATTTATTTCCTCGCATTTTTCTCTTGTGAATGGGCAACAATACTTTATGTGGGAATCAGATACATTGTAGGGTAAAGCCTGATTAGTTCTGTCTCTACTGCTATTAAGTATTAATCTGCATCATTGTGATAGTATAAGGAATGAAATAAAGAAGGAATGAAAGGAAAGGAAAGAAAAGAAAAAAAAGAAAGAAATGTCAGTGGTGATGATTTAGTCTTAATTCCTATTTACACTGAAGGAATTCATTTCTTGCTTCACTCTGAAAACCAAGGATTTAATTTGCTTCTGTTATGTCTCCCTCAACAGCAAGTGAGTTGTCTCATGTGCTAAATAAAACCCACCAAAAAAGGGTTTAGAATTAACCAAAATTATTTGGATACATGATGACTGACTAAAAGTATTACCTTATTTGGTCACAAGAGGGCAAGCTTGCCTCAAAACTCTTAATAAATTGCAATATCCTTGTTCAACACTAGATGGCAACACTATTATTTTCTTATTTTCTTTCAATAAGCATTTCTTCGGCCCCTTCTAAATTCTAGGTACTGCTATATTTACGGAGATTAAAAAAAAATCCCCTTCCTATGAGTAATTTTGTTTTTATTTTTTATATTTATATTTCTGCTTTTAGGAGGGTTCAGGAACATAGGGCAATTGGGGTTAAGTGACTTGCCCAAGGTCACAGGCTAGTTTTTGTGTTAAGGACCACATTTGAACTCAGGTCCTCCTGACTCCAGGGCCAGCTCTCTATTCACTGCACCACCTAGCCACCCCCATCAGTACCTTTGATCCTCTTGGTGGAGAAAGCTGTGGTTGATACCAATTCTTTTAAAGCGATAAATAACATTGCTTGTACAGGAACTGATTGAATTGCACACTAGCTTTACTTAACAACCAGCTTGCAAAATTCCTGAAAATTTAACAAACAGCTGTTGGAAACCTGAAGGATCTGGTTCCAGATGGCTTTAGCAGTCTTAATCAGACTTTGATATTTATTTCATAAATTTCCTTTAGTGTGGGGATCGGATGTTTTCTTTTATTCATTTCCCCCAAATTTTGCTTTTGTGAATGGGCAACATTAACACTTTACCCAGAGATCAGGTATTCTGTAGAGTAAAACCTGTAAAATGATGTCTCTCCTTCTATTTATTCTTTTTTTCAAATAGTATTTTATTTTTTCTAATTTCATGTAATAAAAGTTTTCAGTGTTCACTTTTGTAAGATTTTTGAGTTTCAAACTTTTTTTCTCCCTCCCTCCCTTATTATCCTCCTTCCCCAAGATGGCAAACAATCTGATATAGGCCATAAATGTATAATCATATTAAACATATTTTCACATTAGTAGAAAGAAGAATCAAAACAAAAGGGAAACCAACAGCAGAGCTGAAACTCGTCTGCTTTGATCTGCATTCAGACTCCATAGTTCTTTCTCTGGATGTGGATAGCATTTTCCATCATGACGCTTTTGGAGTTGTCTTAGAGCATTTTATTCCTTCTATTTATTCTTAAATAAATGGGATATGACTAAGAATTCAAGAAGTAATTTTGATGAAACAGATTTAATCTGAATTACTGTTTATTTTTTATTTGGCTCCATTATACTTCCCTTACCAGTGAGTGAGTTGTCACATATAATAAAGTCCAATAAATAAAGGTCTTGGAATAGGTTGGAATGTAATACTAGGATTCAGATATAAGACGGACAGAAGATCCAAATGCTTCACTATCCTTTTGCAATATACAGTGTCCCTGAAAGAATGTGCTATTTTCATCCATATCAATGAATTTCTCAACAAGTATTTATTAAGTACCTACTATGTGTGAGACCCTAGACCAGGTGGTAGGGATTCAAAAACAATAGTAAAAATGCCTCTTCCTTCCAGGAGCTTAAATCCTATTGGTAGAGACAACATGTACATATCTAATTATACACAGAATATTAACAAGATGCAAGCTAATTGGGGGAAGGTGCAAGCTCCCTTGAGCATCTGGAGAGACTGCTATCAGGAAAGACCTCAGGTAGGAAGAGCTGTCATGTTAGCTTCAGTGGAAACTAAGGGTCCTAAGAAGCAAAGGTGAAGATGGATTTCATTCCAGGCTTGAATGACAGGTTTGCAAAGGCTTATAGATGGAAAATGAAATGTCATGCGTGAAGAACATCCTGGAATATGCCTGGACCATAGAACACCCAAAGCAGAATAATGTGATAAGATGAGAAGGCTAGAATTGTAGTCAGGTTATGAATGGTATTAAATAACAGAATTATTTGGATTAGATTCTAGATATACGAGGGCAACACTGGAGTTTACTGAAGGTGAGAATGATTTCATTAGAACTGTGTTATAGGAAAATCCCTTTGGCAGTTCAGTGGAGCATGGAATGGAGTGAAAATTACTTGAAGCATGGAAACTGATTAGGAAGCTATAATAACAGGCCAGGCAAGAAGTGGCGACATTATGTGAGTAGAAAGCAAAGGCCTGCTGGAGTTGCCCTGTAAGTAGGAATTACCCACTTGGCTACTGATTGGATATGGGAGCTGAGGGAGAGTGAGGACAATGGATTGATACATAGATAGTATACAAATACATAGATAAATATCTTCTGACCTAAATCTGTTAGGATACTGCATTATACCTTTAGCTCACAAAGACTGCTCTTTTCCCTAATGACAATGAAATGGCCAAAGCTAGCTAGCTAGCTAGTTACATACATCCATACATCTAGTGGTGTGCTGCAGGTGGCTTAAACTGGTTAAGAACCAATTGTTAAATTTTCAGATTGAGCATTTACATTTCAGAATTTGGAAAATGCTACAACTCATCAGAGCTTGATTTATTGTTTTATTGATTATCTAGACTTCTGAAAGTGACAGAGATGATGACAGTAAAAATTAAACTATACATAAATTTTTTTTGAGAGCTGATTGTTGGGCGGCTAGGTGGTGCAGTGAATAGAGCACCGGCCCTGGAGTCAGGAGGACCTGAGTTCAAATTCAGCCTCAGACACGTAAACAAAAAATAGCCGTGTGACCTTGGGCAAGTCACTTAACCCCAACTGCCCTCCAAAAAGCAAAAAAAAAAAGAGAGAGCTGATTGTTAAAGTTACTGGTGATCAATTATAGTTTTCCTCCCTGGTCATAGTATATGATTCTTGTGATATATTGCTGTAATCTCCTTTCTAGTATTTTATTTAAAATTTTTGTGTCAATATTCATTAGGGAAATTGGTCTATAATTTTCTTTCTCTGCTTTTGTTCTCCCTGGTTTAGGTATCAGCACCATGTTTGTGTCATAAAAGAAATTTAGTAGGATACCTTCTTTGCCTATTTTTCTAAAACATTTAGATAGTGTTGGCACTAGTTGTTCTTTAAATGTTTGGTAGAATTGACTTGTGAATCCATATGACCCAGGGGATTTTTTTTCTCAAGGAGTTCACTGATGGCTTGTTCAATTCCTTTTTCTAAGATGGGGTTATTTAAGTATTCTATTTTATCTTCTGTTAATCTGGGCAATTTATATTTTTGTATATATTCATCCATTTTGCATAGATTGTTGGATTTATTGGTCTGTAATTGGGCAAAATAGCTCCTATTAATTAATTTTGTTTTCTCTTCATTTGTAGCGAATTCACCCTTTTCTTTTTTGAACCTAATAATTTGGTTTTCTTTCTTTTTTAAATTAAATTAATCAGTGGTTTATCTATTTTATTTTTTTCATAAAAGCGCCTCCTAATTTTTGTTAGTTAATTTTTTTTTACTTCTAATATTATTAGTCTCTTCTTTGATTTTTAGGTTTTCTACTTTGGTGTTTAATTGAGATTTTAAAATTTGTTCTTTTTCTAGATTTTTTTTTGTCCCATGCCTAATTAATTGACCTGTCCCTTCTCTATTTTATTGATGTAAGAGTTTAGAGGTATAAACTTATAAATACTGCTTTAACTGCATCCCATAAATGTTGGTATGCTGTCTCATTCTTGTCATTCTTTTGTATGAAATTTTTGTTTGCTTCTATGATTTGTTCTTTGACCAACTCATTCTTTAGGATTAAATTATTTCGTTTCCAGGCACATATTTATTAATCACCTACTATGTGCAAGGTACTATACAAATGCCAGGTATTCAAATATGATAAAAGACAGTATTTTCCCCAAGGATCTTATAACCTAATGGGAGAAAACACTTAAAAGGAAACTGAAAAGTGTGGGTGGACAGAAATGGTACCCAATGTGGTGGCATGATGGAGAAGTCAGAGAAGTCTCAAAGTAGTGCAGTTCGGTGAGAAATGAGATGTTCTGAACTGAGCTCTCCTTACATGGAGGTTTTGGAGTTCATAGCTCTATGCTCCAATCAGGGACAGAGGATGGTGATATCGTAGAGTACCAAGGCTGATGAGATCTTGCAGGGTGATGAGTTTTTCCTAATGATGAACTTCCTGGGACATGGTGGAAAAGTTGGACAAGTCCCAAGGTGAGGTGAGAAATTATGAGATGTTGGTTTTTGCAGATCTAAGTCTAATAATATAGGTAATATTAGTAGAGAACAAGTAAGAAATTTCTCTGATAAAGATTACATACACACACACGCATGTATACAAGTAACTGATTCAAATTTTTAACACTAAGAGCAATTCTTCAATGGATAGTCAACAATATGAGCAGATAGTTTGAAAGGAAGAAATCTATGCTATCAATAACCATGAGAAAAACTTCTCATGATGACTAATGATTAGAAAAAACAACAAACTTTGATGTTCTCCCTCACCCTCTACAGAAGGACACAAGAGGAAAATGACTAAAGCTGGTGGGGCCATGGGTCAACAAGAATGAAGCTGTGAATTGGTCTGGCCATTCTGAAAAGCAATTTGTAACCATGACTCCCAAAGTAATTAACTTGTATATGCCCTTTGACAAACTGTTCCATGACTGAACCTATACTCCAAAGAGATTCAAGAAAGTAGAAAATGATTGAGATACATAGCAATGTTTATAGCAAGTTTCTTTTCATGGTAGTCAAAAATTGGAATTTAAAGTCCTCTCTTCCCACTAAGGGATGGCTAAACAGATTGGGGTATATGAATGTAATTGAATGTTATTTATCACAAGAAATGAAAAAATGAGTCATTTCTGAGGAACATGGGAATACCAGTATGAAGTGAGGCTAAGTGAAGAAATAGCAAATAGTTTCTACTATGACAACATTATAAAGAAAAATAATTCTGAAAATTATTAGAACTCTAATCAAGGCTATGATAAACCAAAAGTCCAAAAGACTGAAAATGAACACCACCACTCACCTCCTATAAGAGATAAGATTGACATAGAGACATTTTCAGACATGGTCAGAACCAAGAGAGCCTGTAACAAAACAGGATGTTGCAAATGAAAGCACACTCAGAATATAAATATTGGGGATGACTACGCAGCTCAGCACAGTGAATACAGCCCTGGCCCTAGAGTCAGGAGGACCTGAATTCAAATCTAGCCTCACGACACTTAACACTTACTAGCCATGTGACCTTGGGCAACACACTTAACCCCGACTGCCCTGCTTTCCCCCCCCTCCAAAAAAAAGCAAAAGAAAAAAGAATATAAATATTTGTTAGCATTTATTAAATGATTTAAAATTGGCAAAGCACTTGGCAAATATCTCAAGTATTCTACTAACATCCTGGTGAGGTAGGTCCTATTATCATCCTTATTTAAAAGAAAGGAAAGTAAGATAAAGAAAGCTTGAGTGAAGGGCAGGCTAGGTGGTGCAGTGAATAGAGCACCAGCCCTGGAGTCAGGAGGACCTGAGTTCAAATCCAGGCCTCAGACACTTGACACACACACAAAAACTAGCCATGTGGCCTTGGGCAAGTCACTTGACCCCAATTGTGCTACCTTCCCCTCTCCAAAAAAAACCAAACTAGAAAATAGAAAAAAGAAAGCTTGAGTAACTGGCCCAGGGTCCCAAACTTAGTAAGTGTCTGTGGCGGGATTTGAACAAAGGGTTCTAAGCACTCTGCCAACTTGCTTCCTATCTTGAAAGTTTGGTGGGGCCTTGGACACCAAAACTCTCTGAGCCTCAGTTTCCTCATCTGTAAGATTAGGATAATAATACTACTGAGTGAGGGTGGGAGAATCAAGTGAGATATTATATGTTGTAGCCCAGGCTACAGGTCCCCAGAGGGTTTTTGTTGCATCTCCCTTAAGAGTTTTAGAAGTAGCCCTAAGGCCTGGTGGGAAAGGTCATTGCTCATGAGCCCCAAACCGTGCATATTCTCCATGTTTATTAGTTGATACATTTAATAGCGATTTTCTGCAACACAATGATCTAAGAAGATTCCAAAGGACTCAGGAGGAAGAAAAATGCTATCTATATCCACAGAAAGAATGGATAGAGTCTGAATGCAGATTGAAGCACATTATTTTTCACTTTTTTGTGTTTTTTTTGGTTTGTGTCTTCTTTCATAACATGACTAATATGGAAACATGTTTTGTGTGATTGCACATGTACAATCTATATCAAATTGCTTACTGTCTCAGGGAAGGTTGAAGAGAAGGATGAAGGAAGAGAATTTGGAACTCAAAAATTTTTAAATGAATGTTAAAAATTCTCTTTACATGTAATTAGAAGAAATATTATTTTAAAAATGTAGTGATTGATAAATGTGTACGATCCTCACTATGGCTTCTCATTGCTTTGAATTCTTTCTTTTTGACTGCTTGCAATATATTTTTTCTCACCTGGAAGCTCTGAATTTTAGTTACAATGATCCTAGAAATGTTCATTTTGGGGTTCTTTCATTAGATGACCTGCAGATTCATTCAATTTCCACTTTATCCTCTAGTTCTAAGAGATCTGATCAGCTTTCTCATAAAATTATTTATTTAGTCATGATTTTCAGGTAGTACAATGATTTTTAAATGATGTCTCCTCATTCTATTTTCCAGGTTTGTTTTTGCAAGAAAATACCTTACATTTTCTTGTATTTTTTCAGTCATTTGATTTTATAATAATATTTCTTTTAACTCATGGGGTGATTGGTTTCCTTTTGATCTATTCTAATTTTCATGGAATTTGTTACTTTGGCAACATCTTGTACTGAACTATTAATTCTCTTTCCAATTCTTTCTTCCATAGTTAGAGTTTCTTTTTCAATTTTTTTTCATCTCATGCTCCAATTTCATTTATTAGAGACACTTTTAACACTTGCTTCAAAACTCTTGCTTCATCTCTTCCGGGAATTCTTTCTGAATATTTTCCCAAGCTGTGTTTATCTTTTAATCTTTGCTTTTAGATGTTTCATAGTCATTCTCTTCTCCAGTAGAGGATTTAGTCAGTTTTCCACAAGGAAGTTTGGGCAGCTTTTGCTGAGTGAAGCCACCCTGCTTAAAAGTTGCTAGAACACTGCTCTTCCTTAGGATAAGTAGTACTAACAGACAGAGAATTGCCTTCCAATTCAATCCAAGTGAATAAATCAATAAACATTTATTAAGCATGTGGCATATCCCAGGTACTATTCTAGATTCCGAGTATATAAATGCAATGAAGGAAATCATGCTTAATCACAAATTCAAATGCATTGTACTTAAGTGTCTTAGGGAGTTGATATGTTTGACATCCATTCTGGAGAAGCCTTTGCAGCAATGTATACCAGTGGTCTGAAACAGGGACTGGATGGCAAGTGAGGATGACTCAGTGTTACCTGTTCCCACAATTTTCTACAAAGTAGAGCCCATAGAATACTCCATGGTGGAAGAATTTCATATATTCCCTGGCCTGGTATGTTCATTCCCATATCCTGGTTGGGGGCAAAAACAGTCCATGAACTATTGCTTTTTTTTTGAGGGGCAATTGGGGTTAAATGACTTGTCCAAGGTCACATGGCTAGTAAGTGTTAAGTGTCTGAGGCTGAATTTGAACTCAGGTCCTCCTGACTCAAGAATTGGTGCTCCATTCACTGCACCACCTAGCTGCCCCTTTTTGGAGGGGCAATTGGGGTTAAGTTAATGAACTATTTATTTCCTGAGAAACTAAGTGTTAGATAGTGGAGAGATCCTGACATAGGAAAGAGTGAAATTTATCCTCATGATTGATCTTGATTTAGGCAGAACAGTTTTCTGTTTATGAACAGTATCTTGAGAGGCATAGAAAGTAACCTCATCCCCAAATCTCTCTACCACTGATCTGAAGATTCTATTCATTCACTTTGATATAAAGGTTTGGTATTTGGAGCCAGCAAGCATTGGTTCCTGCCAAGTTTCTCCCTTGGCTCTCCTTTCCTTTTGTGTCTGGGCCGAATCAGCATCTACCATATTTTCACTGTGAGGGGAATAGTGTGGGAGATAATATGTGTAGAGCCTCTATGAATTCAGGGGTCCTTAAGCTAGGGTTGACCCCAGGTAAAATGCAGCACATTTCCGTTAACCCCTCCCTCACCACCTTCCTTATGAAATAACTGGGAAGAATCTGTGTCTACTGCTTGTTAATGGGAGATGGGAGAGGGGAAAAAGTGTGCTGGTTAAGTGTCTACATCAGGAGGAGATTTCAATATAGGTCTCAGGTAGGAATACACAGATCAGCTTGTGCATGTCTCCTAGCAATGTGGAGGCTAGTGGGGATCAGTACTAAGGGAGTATGACAAGGATTGCTGTGTTCTTCCTATATCAATTCATTTGGATTATACCTTGCCATGATTCTCTCTTTTTTGTCTTGGGGGTGGGGAAATATGGCAGTATTGGCAAAGACTGCAGCAGGAGAACATCCTAAAATGGTGTCTAGGCAGGAGCCCCTCCCTTCAGACTGTGAGTCCCTGATGAGAACATAATCAGTGTCCATGAAGGCAGCATCAGTTGATCCCAATCACCAGTTTCCATGGTAACTGTTCTGTTTCCAAGGAAACCCCTAATCCTGAGTAGCTAGCCTTCATGCTAGAAAGCTCCTTATCAAGCCTCTGTTATGACCCATAAGCTAAGAGGGAGAGGTATGTGTCTTCACTACTTTGTCCTAAATAGTCAGGTGGCTGAGAATTAAATCCCTATATGATAACAAAACAATAAGATTATGTACATATATATATAATATATATTTGTGTGTGCATATGTATGCATATGCATTATATATACATATATTTATGTGTATATAATACACACATATGAGATACATATATATTATCTATACATATATGCATATGCCTATAAAGAGATAGGTAGAACTAGAGGGAGATTAATAGAGAGGCTAACACCAGCACTGAATGTTAACCAGCTGTAGCTGCAAGACTTGAGTCAGGAGAAAGAACAAACTTCTAGCCATAATGCCAGTCAAAGATTCAGTGATAGCCTCCTATGCAATTTCCCATTAAGTTTGTCCTGTGCTCAAATACATGGCTGAACTCCTAAATTTCCCAAGTTAGCCTCTCAGTGTTGAGGCATGCCATGCAGAATACAAGTAATGCTTTAAGGATTACAGAGCACCTTTCATACATCACATTTGAGCCACACAAGACCCTTATGAGTTAAGGGAGACAAGTATTTTGATCACATTCATCCAGATGAAAGAATAGATGCCCAAAGAAAATAGCGTTCCGGGAATGAGGATGGGGATGGGGAAGAGATGGAAGGCACAGAGAGGCTAAGTGCTTTACTCCATACCAGTTTCTTCCCTCACTCTCCTGACGTCCAAAGACCATTATAAGAAACTCCACTCAGTTAAGAATTCCACCCTCACCTTCAACCACATCCCCTGCCCCCGTAACTGAGAGGTCTTCATTGGTGAGTCAGCACAAATTCACCCAAACTTCTATATCTAAGCAGCCCCAGACTAGCCTATGTTCATTCTCATGTTGAGGCAGCCACTCTAACCATTGTCCTGAGGTCAGTCTTGGAAAAATAGCAAAGTGTAGGATTATTTATTCTTATAGGGCCACACTATCAATGGCTTTGTGTGTTCTTAGAATTCTCCCAGATTTCAAGTTAGGCAGTTAGAGACATAGATCAAATTGGCCCTGAGGCCCTGACCCTCTAACCCATCAATCAGGTTAAGTAAGATGGCAGAAAAGGAAAATGACAAAGGCTGGAGGGGATGTGGTCAAATAGGTACACTAATGCACTCGCTTTTTCCACTTTTTTTCAACATTCACTTTTATAAAATTTTGAGTTCCAATTTTTTTTCTCCCTCCCTCTCTCCCATTATCCTTCCCCCCAAAAGTAAGTAATTTGATTTAGGTTATATATGAACTGAAAATAAAAATAATTTTTAAAAAAAATTAAAGAGGATGATTACAAGAAAATAAAGTCATAAAAGAGGCATATCACTTCATTGGTTGATTGAGTGATCATTGAGGGATCAGTATTTCTATCTATGTGGGTATTCCTTCCACAATACCAATTATAATTCTTTTCTACATTTTTAGCCTTTGTGAGTAATATGCATGTTTTCCTTTAAATTTCTCTATAAAGAATCTAAAAAATGAAAGCAAAAAGGAAAAGACTACTCATCTTACCTCAATAGAGGAGTTGGAATTCCTAGGGACTACTGTCAACTGAGAGAATGGGAGGAAATAGACACAAGGAGTAGATTTTGACCAGATGGAGAAAAGAAGATAACCAGTGGGAGAGAACAGATCAGTAGTAGACTGCATAATCAAGGACATGGTCATGGGGGAAGGGGTGGGGATCTTACCACAGGGCAGTTCCTTCTCTGTCACCTGCAGGAATTATCATTGTTCTGGGGGTAAAGCACAATGGAAAGGGGAAGTCCAAGTGGTAAACTTTACAAGGCAGTGGCAGAAGCTACCTAGAGTTGTGAGTGAATCCAGAATGAATATCATAGAAGTTTTGACTTCATGAGGAATACACAATAGACAGAAACTAAATAATTATAATGGTCAGAAACAAGATAAGGAGGGCTTGGAAAAGACAAAAAAGAGAGATGGATAATGAAGAATGTCTGGAAAGGAGAGCAAAAAATACAAATTAAGAAACTAAGGAGGACTAGTTGAAGAAGAGGAAAGGGGAAAATCTATTTGAGAGGAAGAAAAAAGGAAAGGGAAAAAATAACCAAATAAAAAGAGGAAAGATAAAGGAATTAATAATCAATACTCAAAAAAGAGAGGAGTAACTAATAAAAATTAAGAATTGAAGGTGAAGGGAAGAGAGACACTGGAAAAAGGGCTACCTTTTAAAGCATAGCTAAAGTATGCTAAAGTAAAGCTAAAGGGACATATTACCGTGTTTATAGCAGGAAAGAAAAATCATAGCTTAAAACAATATTGCAGACGAATGGAAAAAATAGAAACCCAAATCTTATATTTTTAAATATGAGTGAATTTCAAAAATCCAATTAAAATGAAATGGAAAAAGAGGGACATTGAGTTTTTTTTAAAATTGCACAATCTCTTGCTTACAAAAAACACATTTAAAAAACAAAGATATGACCAAAATAAAACTGAAAGCAGGGGGGAAAACTATGCATCAAGTGAATTGATAAAAGGAGTTGGAATCATGCCACCAGGGAAAGCAAAAGTGAAGATCCAAAAAATAAAAAGGGATAAACAAGGAAACTACATTAGAGTGAAAGGAACCATAGGAAACAAACCAGTATCTTGAATAAACTTATATGCCCTAAATGACTCAGCATCCAAGTTACTAAAGGAAATATTAACTCATCTATGAGAAGACATAAACAATCATTATAGGAGATTCCAATATTACTCTTTCAGTTTTACATAAATTTAACAGAAAGGTAAGCAAAAGGGAAAATATAGAACTGAACAAATTGCCGAAGAAACTATATTTTTAAAAGGTATGACTTCTTCTAAAGGGTATGGCAAAAGCATATACACATTTCTTTAAACCAGATTGAAATTTTACAAAAATTGACCAAATATTAGGTCAGGAAGATACTGAAAGCAAAGACAAAAAACAGAAATAGTTAATATTTTTTTTTTGTAGATCATAATACAATAAAAAGTGGAATTAGTTCTAGGACCTCAAACAAAAGACACAGACTAAAAGACGGCCTTTAAAATGAAATTCTAAATAATAAGTGGGCAGCTAGGTGGCACAGTGAATAGAGTACCAGGCCTAGAGTCAGGAAGGCTCATCTTCATGAGTTTGGATCTAGCCTCAGATACTTATTATAAGTATGACCTTGGGCAAGTCATTTAACCCTGTTTACCTCAGTTTACTCATCTGTAAAATGAGCTGGAAAAGAAAATGGCAAACCACTCCAGTATCTTTGCTAAGAAAACCCCAAATGGGGTCATGAATAGTCAGACATGACTGAAAAATGACTTAAGAATTAAAATAAAATCATAGACATAATTAATAAATAAAATGTTAATGATGAAAAAATACCAAAATTTTGAGAATGTAGTTAAAGTTATAAATTTAAATTTCAAATTTTAAAATGTAGTTAAAGCAGTAATCAGAGAAAAAAATCTTTACATACATTAAAAAATAGGAAAAGAGCTAATTTGTCAACTATATATGCTTTTTTTTAAATCAGAGGGCTAACAAATAAACAAACCTAAAATTACAGAGGAGATATTAAAATTATAGGGAAAATAGATAAGTTTGGAAAAAACCAAAGAAATGGTAAATAAAACTAAAAGCTCTTTCTTTGAAAAACTAATAAATTTAACAAACTATTAATTTACTTATAAAAGAGTAGAAAATCAAATCAATAAAATAGCAAATGAACTAGGTGAAATCTGAAAAAAAAACCAGAAGGGATAAAAATAGTAATCAAATTATTATACAGAGTTATATGATAACAAAACTTTGAACAAATTACATAGAGGAATACTTTCAAATATATAAAATTACCAGTCTATCAGAAGACCAGATAGAGATCTTTGAAAACTGAAACAGCAGAAAGAGAAATAGATCTAGCTATAAAAGAACTATCAAAGAAAAAGAAATAACTCTTGTCCCTGATGATTCATAGGAGAACTCCATTAAACTTTTAAAGAACATTTAATACAAAAATTTCACAAGCTGTTCTCAAAAACTGAAAAAGCTCCCTACCAGAATCCTTTTATGAGTCAAATAGAGAGAGTCCTAATACATAAACCAGTTTAGTTTAAAATGTGGAAATAAAACTAGAGACCAATATAATCAATTAATATTGACTCAAATATTTTAAACAAAATCCTATCAGACTACAGCATTTACCCAAAGAATTATTATGACCAAGTGAGATTTATACCAAGGATTATTCAACATTAGGGAAAGGGTTAACATTTTTAACCATAATAAAAAATAAACCATCCAAAACCACATGATTATTTCGATAGATGCAGGAAAAATCTTTGACAAAATAAGAAAATATTGAGAAAAATATGACAAGATATATTTTATCTTAAAAATCCTAAAGATAACCCCAATTGCCCTGCCCTCCCCCCTTCAAAAAGCAAAAAACCAAAAATCCTAAAGACAGAGGTATGAAATATATATTTGGGAGGGGAAAGGGTACTGCGTTTCAATGTGATGATGAAAAAACAGATTAATAAAAAACTTTTTGAATTAAAAAAATTCCTAGATCCTCTGACTCATTAAATTCCATCTATGACATTTAATGAGGAAAGTTTATGGGAAATCATATGTATCATCACATGTATTTGAATGGAAATACTTAATTCCTGTTTAGTCCCTTATGACTACTCAGTCACATTTACCTTCAAGTTTCTCAGGACTCTGGTCTTTTCATTTCATAGTTTATGCACAGCTCTGGCTTTTGCATCAAAAATACATGGAAGTTCTCTATTTTATTAATGGTCCATTCCCCCCACCCCCATCAGTTTTATTGGGAAAGTTGTTCTTGGTTATTCTTATTAGTAATCCGACGTTTAAGTGTAATCCCAATATATATTTCTTATATATTTGTCTTAATCCCAATACATATGTCTTACACACACACACACACACACACACACACACCCCAAGTTAGCCACCCCTTTATAGTAATGACTGCTATATTTTGTGTGATTCTGACTAGCTCCTTAACATTTTAGGTTTTTTTTTTTTGGCTGCTTATAGCATTTTGTCTTTCAAATGGCAGTTCTGCTTTGTGGTTAAAGGTTCCTCAGAGTTTTATTCTGAGGTTTCTTTCAAGACGTGAATATAAGATTCCTTTGATTTTGATTTTGCAACCAGGTTTTCTTAGAAGATTTTTTTTTTTGCTTTTTGGAGGGGGGAAGGTAGGGCATTTGGGGTTAAACGACTTGCCTAAGGTCACATGTCTAGTTTTGTGTGTGTGTGTGTGTGTGTGTGTGTGTGTCTGTGAGTGAGAGAGAAAGAGAGAGAGAGAGAGAGAGAGAGAGAGAGAGAGAGAGAGAGAGAGAGAGAGAGAGAGAGAGAGAGAAGTGTCTGAGGCCAGATTTGAACTCAGGTCCTCCTGACTCCAGGGCCGGTGCTCTATTCACTGTGCCACCTAGCCACCCCAGATTTGATTTTTAAAAAATTTCCATATTAGACATGTTGTGAAAGAAAACACAGACTAAAATAAAAATGAAAAATAACATGCTTCAGTCTGCATTCAAACTCTATCCCTTCTCTGGATATGGATAACATTTTTCATTATGAGTCCTTTGGAATTGTCTCGGATCATTGTATTGTGGAGAATTGCTAAGTCATTCATAGTTGATCCTTTTAAAATATTTTTTTATTTTAATTTTTTTTATTAACTTGTTTGTTCACTTTTAGGTTACAAGATTCTGTTCCATAGTCACTTCAGTTACAGATTTTTCTCTCCTTCCTCCCCATCCCCCACCCGACCCCCCATGGTGGCATACAGTCATGTATAGGATCTGCAAACTCCTTCACATTGTACAATCGTCTGGTTGTATAGGTGTTATAGCCAATGGAGTGAACAATGAGAAAAGAGAAACAAAAGCCAAACATCGAAAAGAATGACAGCATGCATTGCTTCAGTCTCCGTTTAAAGTCTGATCTTTCTGGATCTTTCTCTGAATGTAGACATCTCCTTCCATCCTGAGACTTGTATAGTTGTCTTTTAACTGTGTGATGCTGAGAAGCGTCCAGTTTTTCAAAATTGGTCGTCACACGATCCTTATAAAATATTGCTGTTACTCTGTATACTGTTTTCCTGGTTCTGTTTCCTTCACTCTGCACAAGTTCATGTAAGTCTTTCTAGATTTTTCTGGAATCATCCTGCCTGCCATTTCTTAAAATATTCTGTTATAATCGTATACCACAACTTGTTCAGCCATTCCCCAATTGATGGACATCTCCACAGTTTCCAATTCTTGGCTACCTCAAAAAGAGGCACTATAAATATATGCAAATAGATATTTTCACCTTTTTTGAATCTCTTTGAGATACAGAATACTAATGGTATTGCTGGGTCAAAGGGTATGGATAATTTTATAGCCCTTTGAGCATAATTCCAAATTGCTCTCCAGAATTGTTGGTTCAGTTCACAACTCCAGCATTAGTGTCATAATTTTCCCACATCCCTGCCAACATTTATCATTTTTCTTTTCTGTCATATTAGCCAATATGATAGGCATGAAGTGGTATCTCAGAGTTGTTTTAAATTGCATTTTTCTAAACAAAGAGCATATTTTTCCTTTCTTTTTTTCTGTTTTGGAAGGGGGAAGCAGGGTAATTGGGGTTAAGTGACTTGCCGAAGGTCACATGACTAGTAAGTGTTAAGTGTCTGAGGCTGGATTTGAACTCATGCCCTCCTGATTCCAGGGCCGGTGCTCTATTCACTGTGACACCTAGCCTCCCCTAGAGCATATTTTCCATATGAGTATAGATAATTTTGATTTCTTTATCTGAAAACTGCCTGTTTATATCCTTTGACCATTTATCAATTGGATAATTTGTTAATTATTTCAACTTTTTAAAGTTAATTCTCTAGGATTCTCTAAGTATCCCATCATATCATCTGTGAAAAGTGACAATTTTGTTTCCTCCTTGCCTATTTTAATTCCTTCAATTTCTTTTTCTTCTCTTATTGTTATGAGTAAAATTCTAGTACAATACTGAATAATGATGGTGGTAATGGGAATTCTTGCTTCACCCCCGATCTTTTGGGAAGGCTTCTAGCTTATTCCCATTACAGATAATATTTGCTGATGTTAGATTAGGTACTACCTATCATTTTAAAGAAAGTTCCATTTATTCCTATCTATGCTGGCTAATGTTTTTTCATAGGAATGGATGTTGTATTTTGTTGGAAGCTTTTTCTGCATCTATTGAGATAGTAATATGATTTCCATTGGTTTGCTGATAGCTTTCTTAATTTTGAAGCAGTCTTGTATTCCTGGTATGAATCCCAACTAGTCATAGTGTTTCATCTTTGTGATATACTGCTGTAATCTCCTTGCTATTACTTTGACGTTTTTACATCAATATTCATTAGGGAAATTGGTCTATTGTCTTCTTTCTCTGTTTTGCTCTCCCTGGTTTAGATATCATCACCATAATTGTGGCATAAAAGGAATTTGGTAGGACTCCTTCTTTTCCTGTTTTTCTAAGAAGTTCCTATAATACTGGAACTAATTGTTCTTTAAATGTTTGGTAGAATTCACTTGTGAATCCATCTGACCCTGGGGATTTTTTTCTTAGGGAGTTCATTGATGGTTTGTTTAATTTCTTTTTCTAAGGTGGGGCTAAGTGTTCTTTTTCTTCTTTAAATTTGGGCAATTTATTTTTTAAATATTCACCCATTTTACCAAGATTGTCAGATTTATTGGGATGTATGATATTGAAATGGTAAGTGGTGATGGCTCAGTGCAACCCAGCCTCACACTATTCTATAGATTTCTCTTGCACTGAATGAAACCCTTATATTCTCTGGTCTGGTATATTCATTCCCACAGCCTTACTTGGGGCAAAATCAATTAATGAATTATTAATTTCCTTAGGAAATCAATACTTTAACACTGGAAGGATCCTCACATAGGAAACTGTGAAACTTGTCCATAATGCTTAAAGCTGATGTGGGTCAGTTTATGAAAGATGAATTAGGAAGCACAGAAAGCATCTGTTGCCCTCTCTCAAAATCTCTTCTACATTGACCTGTAAATTCCACTCATTTATTGTTATATAGGGGAAAGGCCTCTGGTTTAGAATTCAGAACCTGCAAATGTGGCTCCCCGCCCACCTCCTCCCTTAGCTCTCTTTTACTTCTGTGTCTGAGCCGAATCATTTTATATATATAACTTTATATATTTCATTGTATGTATATTTCATTATATATTCATATAAATAAACTATCTTTACATATAATTACATACATGTTTATGCATGTAATTATATGTAAAGACAGTTTTCAACATTCACTTTTATGAAATTCTGAGTTCTGAATTTTTTTCTCCCTCGTTGCCTACCCAAGTTGGAAAGCAATGTGATATAGGCTATACATATATAATCATATTAAACATATTTCTACATTAGTCATGTTGTGAAAGAAAAAACCAGAATAAAAGAGAAAAACCTCAAGAAAGAAAAAAAAGCAGCAAAAGGAAAAAATGGTCTGCTTTGATCTGCATTCAGACTCCATAGTTCTTTCTCTGGATGTGGATAACATCTTCCGCCATAAGTCTTTTGGAAATGTCTTAGATAATTGTAGTTTCTGAGAAGAGCTAAGTCTATCAAAGCTGATTGTCACATAGTGCTGCTGTTACCATGTACAATATTGTCCTAGTTCTGCTCACTTCACTCAGCATTAGTTCATGTAAAATCTTTCCAGGTTTTTCTGAAATCTACCTGCTCATTTGTTTTATAGAACAACAGTATTCCATTGCATTCATATACCACAACTTGTTCAGCTATTCCCCACTTGATGGGCATCCCCTCAATTTCCAGTTCTTCGTCACCACAAAAAGATCTGTTATAAATAATTTTTTACATGTGGCTCCATTTACCTTTTTTATGATCTCTGTGAGATACAGACCTAGTAATGGTGTTGCTGGATCAAAGGGTATGCATAGTTTTATAGCCCTTTGGGCATAGTTCCAGATTGCTCTCCAGAGTGGTTGGATCAGTTCACAATTCCACTAACAATGCATTAGTGTTCCAATTTCCTCACATCTTCTCCAACATTTATTATTTTCCTTTCCTGTCATATTAGCCAATTTGATGGGTATGAGGTAGTACCTCAGAGTTGTTTTAATTTGAATTTTTCTGATCAATAGTGATTTAGAGCATTTTCTCATATGACTGTGGGTAGCTTTAATTTCTTCATCTGAAAACTGCCTGTTCATATCCTTTGACCATTCATCAACTACTTTTTGAACTGAGGGAGGGTGGAGAGTGTGTGTGGAGGTGGAGGAAATGTAACCTGGACAGAAAGGTGAATTTGGGGATCCGTAAGCTAGGGCATCAGCCCAGGCAGAAAACAGCATACTTTCAGTCCCTACCTCCCCCATTCCTACCTTCCTTCTAAAATAACTGGGTACAATCTATGTCTGCTGTTTGTTTGTTAAAGGGACGTGGGGGGAAAGGAGAAAGTTTGCTGGCAGTCTCTTCGTTAGGAGGAGATTCAAACGTACCCCAGGTAAGAATTCATAGGTCAATTTTTGAATCCCTACTGGCAATGTGGAGGCTGGTGGGGGCGGAAGGCTGAGGGTATGCATTAAAGAACACTGTGTTCTTCCTATGTCAATTTATCTGTATTTTCCTTTGCCTGAATTCACTCTTTTTTGTCTTGGGTGTGGGGGAGGAAAGTATTGGCAAAATGTCAGCAGCAGGGGAATATCTCAGTACGGGCTCTAGGCAGGAGCCCTGCACTTCAGACTGTGAGTCACTGCTTATGAAGTAATCAGTGTCCTCAGCTGATCCCAGTCATCAGTTGTCATAGTAACTAGTTTCTTTCCAAAGAAACTTCAGATCTTTAGTTGCTGACCCTCATGGTAGATAGCTCTTTATTGGGCCCTTATTATGACCCCTCAGCCAAGAAGAAAGGTGGGTGTCTTCACTACTTTGTTCTGAACAGTCAGGTGGGCACAGAATCAAATCCCTAGGTGCAGCAAAAAATATGTCCACATGTATGTATACATACATGCCTATATAGAGTGAGATACTGGCAGAGCCAGAGGGAGATTAAAAAGGAGCTAACTGAAGAACTGTATTATAAAGGTTATATGAACGAACTATGGCTACAAAACGTGAGGCAGGAAATAGAATAAACATGCCATTAACCATGCCAGTCAAAAACACAGTAATCACCTACTAGGTAGGTGCCAATAAGTCTGTCCTTTCCTCAAGTCCATGACAACTCTTCATTTAACCATGTTAGTCACTGAAGGTTGAGGATTACAAAGTGTATTTCATATGCCTCATTTCATCCTCCCAAGACAGCTGTGAGGTAAGGAGGGTGAGTGTTGTGATCTCCATTGTCCAGATGAAGGAGTGCCTGGGATTGGGAGGTGGTAGGGTTGGAGGGCACACAGCTGTTAAATGCTTCACTCTATGCCTGTCTCCTCACTTACTCACCTGACCTCCAGAGACCATTCCAGGAGACTTTAATCAGCTCAGTTTGATAATTCTACTCTTACCTCCCACCATATCCCATCACCCTCTAGTACCCTGGGGCTGAGAGGTCTTCACTGTATCAGATATCACCCTACTCATCTACCTGCCCCACAGCAGCCCATGCTTGCCTTCTTATCCAAAGAGCTAACCAGGCCATTGTCCTACCTTTAGCCCTGAAAAGATCTCAAAGTGTAGGAACACAGACGCTAATGTACTTCTCTGCCACTTAAATATTTGCTATATGAAATCACATCAAGGAAAGCTTTAGCCTACTTTCTTCCCCAGGACTCGGTATGTACTACTTGGAAAGTATGTCATAGATTTTGAGTAAGAGTATTTATATACACATACATGTATATGTATGTATATATGCATGCATGTACATTTACATATATATGACCACAGGTATAAATGCATAATACATATACATGCATTTCTTTATATGTGTACTATTGTCCCTATTTGACAAGTGAAAAAGATGAGGCTCAGACAGGTTAGGAGACATCTTTCTTCTGACTTTAAGTTCATACCTACTCCTTTCTCCTCTCAATCATACTGCTGGTTTCATTTTTTCTTTGTAAAAATTTCCTTTTGCATCATTTACTTATATTTTCCTCTCTCAATAAACTGTTGTATATAACAGAGGAAAAAAGGAATCAAAACTGACCTACACTGTGACCACATCTGAAAGTGTCCAGGATATTCTTCACTTCTAGTCCCATGCCTTTAGAAAGGAAGATTAAACACCTCACAGATACTTTTAAGACAACATGATCAAAGAAACTGTGCCTTTGATGGATGCATTTAGCTAGGTTGCTCAGAGGATTCAGGCTCCAGAACTGCCTCACAGGCCGCCTAGTCCAACCCCCTCATGCTGTAGATGAGGAAGCTGAAGCCCAGAGAGAGAAAGTGACAAAGGTGCTAAGCATTAGAGGCAGGATTTGAACCCAGGTCTACAGATACCACTACAGCCAGTGTTCTTTTCAGGAAACTACTGTGCCCCTTAGAGGAGCTTTAGCCTGTATACATTGTTTCCCAGGGCACAGTAGAATTTGACTTTTTCTAGGACAACTCAAAGAAAGGCCAAAGGAACTTAGATGCCAAGTGAATAATCATACTGAGAGCAAAGCAAATATAGGACAGGCTTTATTTTACCTTATGGAAAATGCAAAGCACAGAGGACTCGTGTACTTAAGCTTATTGCAGCCAGTTAGTAAGTCTTTGTAGGATTAATTGAACCCCTAAAGAGTCAAGATAACTCATTTTCTTTCTCTAGTGGTCCCCAGTTCTTTAAGGACCACCTTACAGGCAGAGGACTTACAAATGCTTTACAGGAAGGAATGTGTGTCACAGACTTTGGGCAAGGTGGAGGGAGAGAAGAAGGGGGAAGCGAAAAGGAGCATAAGAGCAGTTGTTTTGTACTACACCACCAATAGTAAATATGCACTCCTTAAAATTAAGTCAAGTGGACTAAATAGCCATTCACAGTTGATAATCATACAGTATTGCTGCAACTATGTACAATGTCTCTCTGGTTCTGCTCACTTTACTTTGCATCAGTTCATGTAAGTCTTTTCAGGTTTTTCTGAAATAATCCTCATCATTTTTATAGCACAAAAGTATTCCATTACAATCATATACCCTTAATTTGTTCAGCCATTCCCCAATTATGGATATCTCCTCTATTTCCAATTCTTTGCTGCCACAGAAAGAGCTAATATAAATATTTTGGTTCATATAGATCCTTTCCCCCTTTTTTTGGATCTCTTTGGGATATACACTTAGTAATGTATTGCCGGGTCAAAGGATGTGCATAGTTTTATAGCCTTTGGGGCACATTTCCAAAATACTCTCAAGAATGATTGGATCTGTTTATAAGTTCACTAACAACACATTAGTGTTCCAATTTCCCCACATTTCTAACATTTATCATCTACCTTTTCTGTCATATTAACCAATCTGTAGGTGTGAGGTCATTCTTCAGAGTTATTTTAATTTGCATTTCTCTAATTAATACTGATTTAGAGCATTTTTCATATGACTGTAGATGGCTTTGATTTCTTTCTCTGAAAACTGCCTGTTTATATCCTTTGACCATCAAGGGAATGACTTGTATTCTTACAAATTTGACTCAGTTTTCTATATATTTGAGAAATGAGGCCTTTCTCAGAAACACCATGCAAAATCTCCCCCCCACCCCAGTTTTTTGACCTCCTTCTAATCTTGGTTGCATTGGTTTTGTTCAGGGAAATCTTTTTCATTGAAGATGATCTAAATGATCCATTTTACATCTTACTATGCTCTTTATCTTTTATTTGGTCATAAATTCTTCTCTATAGGTCTGACAGGTAAACTATTCCTTGCTCTTCTAATTTGTTTATGGTATCATCATTTATATCCAAAGAACTGTAGTTGGAGGTTTAGATGTAATAGTAGTGACATTAGGAACAAAGAGTCATAGGAGTAACAGATTTATTTATGACTCTTTAATCTTGAACAAATCGAGATACAAATCAACCTTTATCTAATTTTCTGTCTTCTTTCTTTTTGTTGTTGTTTTTTTTTTTTGGAGGAGGGAAGGCAGGGCAATTGGGGTTAAGTGACTTGTCCAAGGTCACACAGCTAGTAAGTGTCAAGTGTTTGAGAATGGATTTGGACTCAGGTTCTCCTGACTCCAGGACCAGTGCTCTATTTACTACACCTCCTAGCCACCCCTAATTTTCCTTCTTTTATTACTAATTGTATAGGGCTATTACATGGGTACTGTCACCTTCTGATAACTCTTTGTTTCTGTAAATCTTGTTACTGGCTGCATTCTTTCAGTTTGAGCTTGAGACAACCAATATTGCTAAATGCATGACCTTGACTTTTCCTTATACTAATCGATTATGATTTGTTCAATTCCTCTTATCAAACCAATATCATTACTAGAGTAGGCCTACAATACAGAATCAATTTCCTTCAATTTATAGTGATTTTCCAGACTGAGGTGAAACTGTCACTTTCTCCCATTTCTTTTCCATCCTGAAGTCCCAAATCTGGGTTCTTTTCCAGCATAAAGTAAAACTGCCAGATTTTGGGGTGGCTAGGTGGTTTAGTGAATAGATCACTGGCCCTTGAGTCAGGAAGACCTGAGTCCAAATTTGACCTCAGTGGTGTGACCCTGGACAAATCACTTAACCCCAATTGCCCTGCTCTCCCCCCTGCAAAAAATAAAACCTTCCATATTTTTCTATCTCCATTCTCAACCACAAGGCATATGGTAAGAAAATCAAGTCTTTTCTCCTAAGAATTCCAAAAACACCCCTGCCAGGGTATAGAATATTGGAGCCCTTAATTTACACAGCAGGCCACCTACCAACAGATTAACAGCTGAGTCATATTAAAGCAAACAACAACAACAACCACAACCACAACATGATTTTCAATGAAAGGGTCTGTTTGAATGGAGACCTCATAGAGAACGGGAAAGCTATTCTCTCAAATTTTCTTCCATTACCTTTAGTTCGTTTTTATTTCTTTCTGACTATTCAAACCATTTTAAAGTTTGTTAGAGGCAAAATATCTGTCTCAAAGATACCAATAATCCATTTCCTTTGGACGCATATTTTAAGGATTAGTCTTTTATAATTCCTTAGCTTTTGTCAAGATGAGGTGCACATACTGGAACCAAATCCAAACAGATTGTTCTTTCAATGTTATGCCAATGTTACCGATGCATCTAGGGCATGCTATCTTAGATGCTATTAAAGAGTGTAAGAAACACCAGGAAGAGACTGTGCTCTAGCCTAAAACCACCAATGGAGGGATTTTGCCTTATAAGAGGTTTCTTATTATTCCCCCCCCCCCTCATATTTTTTGAAGCTAACAGCATGCTCTGTCTTCTTGTGTGCCTTTTCATGAGAACCCTCAAACACTGAAGGAGGATCTTAGTAGCCAGGAGCCAGTGGTTTAGTGCTGCCCTCTGTAAGGACAGAAAGGAATGTTAATGAGCTCCTCAGTGATTACTCAAGCCAAAAGAGATTTGACATAAACCAGAAGAGACAAGAACTCAGCACAGCACAGGTACCTCAAAAAGTAGGTGGACCTACTAAAATTAAGAATGAGCTGATTATTTTGGGTGGCCCTTGGACATTTCAACCTGAGGTAGTGGAAGCATCATCAAACAGGGAAGCCAATGATAACAAATAGTTAAATAAGAGTTCTGTTGAACAATATTGGAAATTCAATTAACTGATTTCCCAAGAGAATATATTGTAAAATTTAAGAAACATAGAATTGTACCAATATTTTGGATAAGAATATCAGATTTATTTTTTGAAGAAAGTGTAGAAAAATTTTAGATATAATGTTGCTTGAAGGAATTTTAAATGTAAAACATCAATCCAGATACAAAGACTATATAGGACCAAGGGTTCTCTTGCTTCTTGAGAAATAACTAGTGAGGCTTTACCATTGTATTAGATCCCAACATTAATTTTACATAAGTATTTCAAAGAAATATCTTGACCTAGAACCACTCTTTCCACAACTTTACATTAATTGACACCAAACTAAGACCTTCCAGTTCATGTAGGAAGCTCACTTTTGGATCCATTCATTGATAATGAAGGTATGGGATTGCCAAAAGCATTATAATCATACAGGTCCTGGACCAGATGACATTGGGTAATGGATACAAGAAAAACATTGATGGAAGGGTACATATTGCATCTATTTAAAAATATTCACATAACTATATCTAGCAGCTCTTTAGTAGATAAGAATTTGCCCTTGAACAGGAGAACAATAACTTTATGTAACACCATAGAGAAGATAAACCTTCAATTCTATCCAAAAGAATGTGAATTTGGAGTACTAGGAACAGACACATCTGCAGGTGCCAGAAAAGTTCCATGCCAACTGATGGTTACTACAAACATAATTTCTTCCTGTATTGTGTCTTCGATGGTGCCCCAAAATAAAAAGAGTGTGTGGGTAGCCTGGCTGGATCCCATAAATGCATTCAGCTCAGTGCCACACAGGACCATCTGGTTGGCTCTAAAAAGGGCCAGCTTGTAAGATGGGGCCATTAATATGATACAGAAACTCTTAACAGACCACTCAGTCTGTGGCAGGGATGGCTCTTCTCCAAGCATAGACATTTGTGCAAGGATCAGAAAAGGTTGCCTAAGCTCATCAGTTTTTAGATCTAGTAATGATAATATGTGCATTGAAGAGAACCTGACTGAGCTATGAATATTATGACAGGAGAAATAATGTCCTGAAATTACATACAATTTTAGGAATATGTCTCCTACCCATTTGTGTAAAAGGTAGATTTTATCTTTTTTATTGTATGATTTTTAATATTAAGGTCATATATCCATTTAGAATTTATTATGTAACATGGTGTAGACTGTTGGTATAACCCTAATTTCTGATTGCTTTCTAATTATTTTAGTAGTTATTATAAAATAGGGACTTCATCCCTAACCTATCTGTGTTTTCAGATTTTAAAAAATGGGATATGAAATACCAGTGATGCTGGTTCTCCCTTGTCTAGTCTGTTCCATTGAACTGCTTCTCTATTTTTAACTAATCCTGAATGTTTTAATCACTATTGTTTTTTTTAGTTCTGAACATGTGACCCCCTTCATTCCTAACTTTTTTCTATCATTTCCCTTGATATTCTAGGTCTTTTTTCCAAATGAATTTGCTGTTATTTTATGGAGTTATGTAAAGTGTCCCTTTGATTGTGTCATTGCTATAACACTGAATGGATAAATGAACTCTGGGAGTGTGACCATTTTGTTTTATTGGAATGACCTAGTCACGAACATTGAATAACCTTCCAGTTATTAAAAGTATTCTTTATTTCTTTAAGGACATTTGTAATGGAATGCTTACAAGTATCTTGGGGTCTTTTGCAGAATGATCCCCAAATATTTTATGTTTCTTTTCATTTTATCAATGGGGTGAAGGTTGCCAGCTCTAAGCCATACAGTGCCCCAACCATACCATCTTCCATTTATGTGATCTCTTCCCCTACTAGAATGTGAGCTCATTTAAAGCAGAGACTTTCTTGCTAGCGCATATTTTTAGACTCAGCCAGTCATCCAGTGCTTTGCGTTTAGTAATACTTAATAAAAGTTCAATCTCTCCTTTTTTCTAATTTGTTTATTTTCATTTTATATTTTGTTTTTCCAATTACATGTAAAAACAATTTTAAACATTCATTTTTAAAAAAATTTAAGTTCTAAATTCCCTCCTTGCCTTTCCCCTTTCCTTCACTGAAAAGATAAGCAACTTAATATATTAAGTTTTACATGTGCAGTCATGTGAAACTTATTTCCATATTAGTCGTGTCTTGAAAGAAAACACAGACATCCCCAACAAAACCAAGAAAAATAAAGAAAGTAAAAAAAGTAAACTTTGTTCTGTATTCAGACACCAGTTTTTTGTCTGAAGATCAATAGTATTTTTCATACTAACTCCTTTGAAATTGTCTTGGATCATTGTATGACTGAGAATAGCTAAGTTCATATCTGATCATCATAAAATATTGCTGTTACTGTGTATACTGTAGTCCTGGTTCTGCTCATTTTACTTTCCATCATGTTAATCATGTAAATCTTCCCAGGTTTTTTTCTGAGGGCATTCTGCTCATTATTTCTTATAATAGCACAGTAGTATTCCATCACAATCGTATAATATAACATGTTAACTATCCCCCAGTTGATGAATGTCCCCTTTCCAATTTCTTTCTTAAAGGGCTACTATAAATATTTTTGTGCTTATAGGTCTTTTTCCTTTTTAAAAAATTTCTTTGGGATACAGATCTAATAGTAGTATTACTGGGTCAAAGTTTATAACTCTTTGGACATAGTTCCAAATTGTTCTCTAGAATGATTGAATCAGTTCACAACTCTACCAATGGTGCATTAGTGTCCCAATTTCCCCGTATTCCCTCCAACTTTTATTATTTTCTTTTTCTGTCATTTTAGCTAGCAATCTGATAGGTAAGAAGTGGTACATCAGAGTTGTTTTAACCTTAATTTCTTTAATCAATAATGATTTAGAGCATTTTTCAAATGACTATAGATAGCTTTGATTACTTTGATAACTGCCTGCTTATATCCTTTGACTATTTATTAATTGAGGAATGGCTCTTATTTTTGTAAATTTCATTCATTTATCTATATATTTGATAAATGAAGCCTTTACCAGAGGTACTTGCTGTAATGTTTTTCATATTTATAGTTACTATTTCCATCCATCCTGTTTTCTCCTTGTTTATTCTATTTTCTCTCTCTATTCACACTATCCATCCTCAAAAGTATTTTTCTTCTGCACACTTATATCAGCTCCATCTTCTCTTTTCCCCTTCTCCTCCTATTGTCCTGTAGGGTAAGATTAATTTCTATACCCAACTGAACATCTGTTATGCTCTCTTTAAGCTAATTCCAATAAGAGTTAAGTTCAAGAGCTCCTGCCCACCTCCCCCATCTTTCCTTCCACAGTAAAAGCTCTCACATGCCTCTTTTATATGAGATAATTTACTCCAGTCATGTCTCTTTTCTCCCTTCTCCAAGTGTATTCCTCTGTCTCACCCTTTAATTTAATTTTTTTAGAGATCATCCTATCATAGTCAACTCTCACCCTTGCCCTCTGTCTGTGTCTTCTAACTGCCCTAATAATGACGGAGTTCTTAGGAGCTAAAAGTATAATTTTCCTGTGTAAGGATGCAAACAGTTTAACCTTATTGAATTCCTTATGATTTCTCTTTCTTGTTTAACTTTTTATATTTCTCTTGAGTCTTGTCTTGAGTCAACTCTTGAATCTTTGAAGATTAAATTTTCTGTTCATCTCTAATCTTTTCATCAGAAACACTTGAAAGTCCTTTATTTTACTGAATGTCAATTTTCCCAAGAAAGATTATACTCAGTTTTGCTGGATCGGTGATTCTTGGTTATAATCCTAGCTCCTTCACCTTCTGGAATATCACATTCCAAACCCTCTGATCTTTTAACATAGAAGCTGCCAGAATCTTGTATTATACTGACTGTGGCTTTCTGATATTTGAATTGTTCTTTCTGACTGCTTGCAGTATTTTCTCCTTGACCTGGGAACTCTGAAATTTGGTTACAGTATTCCTGGGAGTTTTCATTTGGATATCTCTTTCAGAAGGGGATTGATGGATTCTTTCAATTTCCATTTTACCATCTGGCTGGCATTTTTCCTTCATACTTTCTTGAATGATGATGTCTACATGCTCTTTTTTGATCATGGCTTTCAGGTAGTCCAGTGATTCTTAAATTATATCTCCTTGGTCTATTTTCCATGTCAGTTGTTTTGCCAATGAGATATTTCACATGCTTTTCTATTTTTTCATTCTTTTTATTTTGTTTTCTTGCTTCTTGATGGCTCATGAAGTCATTAGCTTCCAGTTGCTCATTTCTAATTTTTTAGGAATTATTTTCTATGTTGAGCTTTTGTACTTCCTTTCCTATTTGACCAGTTCTACATTTTAAGGAGTTGTTTTCTTCTTTGAGTTTTCATGCCTCTTTTTACATTTGGCAAATTCTGCTTTTTAAGGTGTTCTTTTCTTCTTTGGATTTTTGCGTCTCTTTTACCATTTGACCTATTCTGTTTTTTAAGGTATTATTTTCTTCAATATTTTTTGTGTCTCCTATACCAAGCTGTTGACTCTTTTTTTCATGATTTTCTTGTGACACTGTCATATCTTTTCCTGATTTTCCTCTACCTTTCTTATTTGATTTTTAATCTCCTTTTTGAGATCTTCCAGGAATTCTTTTTGGTCTGACACCAATTTACGTTTTTCTTTGGGACTTTAAATGTACCCCTCTTGACTTTGTTGTCTTCTTCTGATTTTGTGTTTTGATCTTTCCTATCATCATAGTAATGTTTTATGGTCAGGATATTTTTTTGGTGGTGGTGTCTGCTCATTTTTCCAGTCTATTTCTTGACTTTTAACTTTCTACTAAAGTGGGGCTTTGCTATTAGGGTGGAGGGGGCACTGTCCCAAGCTTCAGGTTTTTTGTGCAACTGTTTTCAGAGGTAATTCTGGGAGTCTGTATGCTTTCAGTTCTTCCAAGATGGTATATTCTGAGGAGAAGTGTGGTCACTGATCTACTGGCCTGTGCTCTGGTCTATGAGCAACACAGGCACTCTTTTCTGCCCTGGAACTATGACCATGATCCCCATTCTCTTGCAGCCACAAGCTCTGGAGTGCAACTGTTCCTCCTCACCCTGGGACTATGACCCTGGACTAGGACTAGTATCTGTGTATGAGCGATGCAACAGTCTTGCACCTAGTGTCAACAAAGAGACCCCTGAAATTTCCTTCTGACCATTTCTCTGATTCTCTTACCATCTGTGGGCTGAGACCTCCAGAAGCAACTGCTGCCATCACTGATTCATCTGCCCTCATGGCTTGTTTCTGTTTTTACTGTAGCATGGCCTGTACTGGCTCAGCCTGTGTTAGACTGTACTCAACTCTTACCCCAGTGTGACAGACCTTTCCTCCCAATCTTCTAAGTTGTCTTGGGCTGGAAAATTTTTCATGCAATCCTTCATTGGTTCTGCCACTCCAGAATTTGTTTTGGAGGTATTATTTAAAGTTATTTGGAGAAGAGTTTGAGAGAGCTTAGGTGATTCCCTCCTTTTTCTCTATGACGTCATCTCCACTCTCCCAATCACTCTCTTTTCTGAAAGGAAAAGTACCTATGTGTAACAAATATTTATGGCAGCTCTTCTTGTATCAAAGACTAGGGAATTGAAGGGATGCTCATCAATTGGGGAATGGGTGAGCAAGTTGTATCATATGATTGTGATGCTATACTATTGTGCTATTAGAATTGATGAGGAGTTGGTTTCAGAAGAAAAAAACATGACAAGAACTATATGGACTGAAACAAAGTGAAGTGAGAAGAACCAGGAGATAATTATGACAGTAACAGTAGTGTTGTAATGATGATCAATTAGCTATTCTGAGCAATACAATGATCCCAGAAAATTCCAAAGGACCATGATAAAAAACGATATTTACCTCCAGAGAGAGAACTGATGACCTCTGAGCACATAATAAAGTCTAATTTTTTTTTCCTTCTTTCCTTTTTTCTTTTTGCCTTTTTTAGGCAATATGGCTAATATGGAAATGTTTTGAGTAGTTTCTCATATATAATTGATTTCATTTTACTTGCTTTCTTGTGGGTAAGGGAGAGGGTAGAGGAAGGAAAATATTTGGAACTCAAAACTTAAAAACAAAAGAATATTTAAAATAAACAATAAAATATGATAAGAGAAAAAACCCACAAAATAACTACAGAAGCTATATAATATTTGAGACTATATCTATCAAGATACAACCAGGAGCTCTGTGAATCCAAGTATAAAACAGTCTACAGAAATACAGATTGGATAATGGGATAAACAGTTGCTCATGGGTAAGTTGAGCCAATATAGTAAAAATGAGAATATTACCAAAATTAATTTACTTATATAATCTGTACCGATTAAACTACCAAAGTTATATTTTGTGGAGCTAGAAAAATAATAACCAATTTCATGTGGAGGAGCAAAATGTCATAATGAATAGATAATGAATGAAATATGAATGATGATGTAATAATGAAATAATGAAAATAATGTGATAAGGGTGATAATGAAAAGAAAGTGTCAAGAAAGGGGATCTGCCAGTTCTCAAACTGTACTACAAACCAGTACTTATTAAAATGACTTGCAAATTGAGAGGTCAATCAGTTAAACCAATCATATGTATAATATACAGAAGCACATAATCCCAGTATTGTAGTGTTTGATAAAGGGGTCCATAAGGACCCCTTATGGGGAAGGACTAAATATGTGGCAAAAACTACTGAACAAACAACAACGTGTCAGAAATTAGGTTTAGACCAACACTTTGCATCATATACTAAGACTGTCTCCTGATGGAGACATAATATAACATATTATAATATAACATCATAACCAAATTAGAGCACCAAGGAAGAAATTATCTTTCAGATGTATAGTTAGGGCAAGAGTTGAAGACTAATTAAGGAACTAATAGCATCACATGATAAAATAGACAATTTTGGCTTTATAAAATTAAAAAGACTTTGCAGATACAAATCTAATATAGGTAAAATTAGAAGGAAATAAGTAATTGGGGGGGAAATTTTACAGAGATTTTCTCTGATTAAGTTCTAATATTCAAGATGTATAAGGAAAAGATTCAAATTTATAAAACTAAGAGCCATACTGCAATACATGGCCTGTTTTGAAAGGAAGATATCTAAGCTATCAAAAACTGTATGAAAAATGCTCTAACTCACTAATAATTAGAGAAAACTAAATTAAAACAACTTTGAAGTTTACTCTCACACATATCAGATACGCAAAAGTCCAAGAGGAAAATGACAAATTCTGGAAGTGCTGTGGATAAACAGGAATGCCAGCACACTGAGGTGAAGCTGTGAATTGATTTGGCCATTCTGGAAAGCAATATGGAAATGTGTTCCCAAAGTCATTAACTTTTGCATGCCCTTTGACTCAACTATTTTAGCAGACAATTTTTTTTTGGCTTTCTGGGGGTGGGGGAAAGGTAAGGAAATTGTGGTTAAGTGACTTGTCCAAGGTCACATGGCTAGTTTTGTGTTAAGTGTTTAAGGCTGGATTTGAACTCAGGTCCTCCTGACTCCAGAGTCAGCACTCTATTCACTGTGCCACCTACCTGCCCCATTGACTCAACTATTCCACTACTGGACCTATGACTCAAAGAGTTTCAAGAAAGAGGAAGAAGATTGAGATGTAATACAATATTTATAGATGCAAAACAATAAAACTCTTCATGACAGCCAAAGATTGGAACCTAAAGTAATAACTTCCCAGTGGGGAATGGCTAAACAAATTGGACAACATAAATGTAGTGGAACATTATTGTACTATAAAAAATTACAAAATTGATAGTTTCTAAGGAATATGAGAATATCTTTATGAACTGATTAAGAGAAGAGTAGAACAAAGAGAATAATTTATAAAGTGACAACATTATAGAGACAAAATAACTAAAAGATTTTAGAACACTTATCAAGACTACGATAAAAAGTTCGAAAGATTGAAGATGAATGGCATTACTAATTTTTTTTATCAGAGATGGGATAAGTAAATACAAAAAGAGACATACATAAATGACAAACATAAATGCAGAAAGAGACATACATTTTTAAACATGGCTAAAGGGAAGATTGGTTTCATGAAGTATGCAAGTTTGTAAGGAGGGTTTTATTTTTATTTACTGAATTGGAGGGAGATGGGCAAAGTGAGAGGTACAGATTAAAATGCTGATAAAAATAAATATTTTAAAAGAAATTTGCCTTTAGATTCTATGGTTCAGCTCATTGTCCTTTCTACTTAATACCTTTTCTGTCATCACTGACATAAAAGGAAGCCATTGCACAATGTAGGTCAGTACCTTCTTTGCCCCTTGGAGTCTCAGAGAATTGCCTGGGGCACAGAAAAGTTAAGTTAGTTCTCCCAGGCCATGTTGCCAATATGTCAGAGTCAGGATTTGAACCCAAGTTCTCTTGACTTCCAGCTTGATTTTCTATCCACTGTACCACACTGCCTCTCTTTAAATTTTACTTGTGGTCAATCTTAATCTTTTGAGAATGATTTAAAAAAAAATAACAGCCATTGCAACTTGATTCAACAAATGAACTAAAATTTGCAGCAACACATGGTCAGTAATCAAACTTTAGAATTCAGCTTTTGATCAAAATGTAAAATATAGCTATAAAGTCAAGAAAATGGTTTTCTCTGCTTCATTTGAAGGACAACTCTTGGTCGGATAGAGAAATTTATGTATCTTTGTTTAACTAGAAATGTCATGACTTTACAGTCATAACTTATATGTCATAAATGCCTTTTGGCTTACTCCACAGCTTGAGGAGACTAAGTGGTACAAGTATTAATTTCTGAAATCAGATAACTATTTATTCCCCATCACTCTTATAGGGAAGAAGATTGAACATATTTCTAGAAAACACCTATGGAAAAACATTTCCAGAACTGATCATATTAATATGGAAATCATCTTCCTGAATTGGTTCAGAAGGGGGATTATAAGGTGAAGGGAAATACATGTTTTCCAGACATGAAATATAGAGTAAAGAGAAGGCAAACCTGAAGAATAAAGATGAGAAAGGAGAAAAGGAAGGAGGAAGGAAAAAAGAAAGTCAACTTCTCAAACTCAACTCTTATAAATTATTCATTGAATTCATGGTTTCAAAGGCTTATTGTTTATATTCCCTTAATGCTTTGGTGAATTGGTAAAAGTATTTCGTGAGTCTGGACTTTCTTCTACTCGATCGTTTAAAACAATGTCTTAACTTATGATGAAAAATGCTGTCAATCCCCAGAGAAAGGACTTACAAAGTCTGAGTGCAGATTGAAGCATGCTTTGTAAATTTTCTTTATCATTCTTGGGGTTTTTTTGGTCTGTCTTTTCTTTTGTAAGTTGGCTGAAGTGGAAATATTTTGCTCGACTGCACATGCACAATCTATATCACATTGCTTGCTTTCTCAAGGATGGAGGGAAAGAGAATTTGGAACTCAAAATTGAAAAAAAATGAATGCTATTTTTAGTTTACATGTAATTGAGAAAAATAAAAATAAACAGCCTAAAAATTTAAAAATAAATGTTAATTGACTGAAAAGATAACATCTTAAATATGCATTAAACTTTTACACAACAGCAAAAATGGTGAACATTTATCTGCCACTTAAAGTTTAAAAATTACTTTGTGTCTGTTGTCTCATGTGATCTACACGATAACCCTGGGAGTTTGGAGCTACTGTCATGCCCGTTTTAAGAAGATGAGAAGTTGGAGGCCAAGGAGGTAAACAAAGAAACTTGATCTGGGTGAAACTGTAGAACATGAGGATGGACTAACCACATATCACAGAAAGCAGGAGATGGTAAGAGGCTGAAAACACAAATTTTCATAGCCAATGGCACCTTAGAACACACAATGTTAGGCCTTCTAGAAGCTATGGAGGGGTGGCTAGGTGGTACAGTGAATGGAGCACTGGCCCTGGAGTTGGGAGGACCTGAATTCAAATCCGGCCTTAGACACTTAACACCAAAACTAGCTGTGTGACCTTGGGCAAGTCACTTAACCCCAATTGCCCTACCTTCCCCCCTCAAATTTTTTTTTTTAAAAGAAGCCATGGAGAAGAGACTGTGAGAGCTGGGAATAAGAATATCAGAATGAGGAGAGCCCTGACAACATAGAAAATGAGGACAAGGGGTGACCTTCACACCACAGAATTTCAGAGATAGAAGAACCCTCAAAGTATTGATAACAGGAAGCATTTATAAAGCATGTTAAGATTGGTAAAATGCTTGACAAATAGGATCTCATTTTATCCTTACAATATAGCCTTGAGGTAGGTGCTGTTATCACCCTCATTTTATACATGAGAAACTGAGGCAAAGAGAGGTTAAGTTATTTCCCCAGGGCCACACACTTAGTAAAACTAGTGTCTAAGGTCAACTTTGAACTCAGGTCTTTCTGACTCTAGGTCCGGGTCTCTAAACCCTCTAAAACTAGCTGCCTATCCTGAGACCTGAGAAGGTTCTTAGAATACAAAACCATAAACGGGTAGCAGTTAAAAAAGTATATTTTGTCTGATAAGAGAGACCAAATATAGGTAGACACAGGACAATTTTGAAATTACTAGCCCAAAATACTTATGACATGATTTTTTAAAAACCTCTTTGCTTTGATAAAATTTATATCAACCCTGTGTTGATGTTGTAAATGAAAACTTAGGTCTTGCAGCACAAAGTCCTGGAGAGAGCATGAAAATACAGTGCCTTATGAGAACCAAAACAAAGTAATTCCATGAGGTACCATGATCAGGTAAGACAGATATTGACATTGTGATGATTGGCAATAGATGCAGAGTATTTATATTTAAAGTGTAAAGTTGACAAGATTGAAAAGGAATCACTTTTGTGCTTTGAAATCACTGTATCATTGAATCAATGAATCAAAATAAAAATTTTAAATAAGTAAACAAATAAATAAGAATAAAAAATTTAAAAACCTTAAAAGAAGCAAATGCTAAAATGTCAGAATGGAGTGGGGGCAGGGGCCCTAGAACATGGAATGCCAGGCCTCTTAGAGGGCTTGGAATATAGCAGGTCTAGTCTAGGAGATGCCACAAAAAAGAGAATGTCATACCTGGGAGGACATTTAGAAAAAGGCACATCAATGATAGAAGAGTCCTTACAATACAGAAGTTTAAGACTAAAAGAGACTGGCAGTTCAGGTTTCCCTGAGAGCAGTTGCTATGTCTCTCCTCAGGATTTAAAACAGACCCATACAACCTGTGGCATGCCAAAGGATTTCAGGTGGTCTGCAAAAAATGTAGAGGAAAAAATCCTCTACATTTTCATGGCCACTTGAAATCCTTTGGCCCTCATGGGCCACAGGTTTTCCAGGCCTGGTTTAAAAAGTGGGCCTAATCAACATCCAGAGAAAGAACTACAGAGTCTGAATGCAGATTGAAGCAAACTGCTTGCTCTCTCTCTTGTTTTTGTTTTGTTTTGTTTTGTTTCTTTTTTCTCATTGCTCAGTGCATTGGCTATAATCCTTCTTTACAATTTGACTAATGTTTAATGTAAAGGTATTCTTAGATCCTATATTTGATTGCATGCCACCATGGGGGGAGGGAGGAGTGGGAGGGGGGAGAAAATTTGAAACTCAAGGAAGTATGGAACTGAATGTTGTAAGCCAAAAGTAAGTATAAATAAAAAGGGGCAGTGTAAGAACTCATGAATCCCCAACAGCATGTTTTTTTTTTCCATTATGATCACTAGACTTAGTTTAATCCACTTCATGTAATTACCTTTCAGAAAAGGGTACTTATTGCAGTGATAGCATTTGTATTTAAAAAAAAACCCTCCCACCTAAAGTCTCACTTTTCCACTAGTACATTCAACCTCCTGGGGGAAAGGGGTTCAAGCTTTCTTTGGGATTATTTCATCCAGCTCATACTTTAGTGGCAGAGAATTATTTTAGTGTCTCAAAAAATACTTTACTTTGGTATCTCTGAATAACTGACGGCAGGATGATGACTGTGTGAATATGTGCTTACTCACTAATGAAGGCCTCTCAGCCCTTGGGGTTGGAGGTTGGGAGGTGGAATTCCCTGAATGAGTAGATAAAGTCTCCCAGAATGGTTTCTGGATATCAGTAGAGCAAGTGTGGATACAGGTGAGGAGTGAAACACTTAGCAGCTATGTGCCCCCTATCTCTACCCCACCCCTATTCCCATTCCAGGGAGGCAATTTATGCTCTATGGGACTCCGTTATTTCATCTGAACAGTGGGGTTCCAAACACTTGCCCTCTTTACCTCATTCACCAATCACCTCTTGAAAAAGATTCCAAAAAGTAAACTCCTAGGAATGTCATAGCCAGGTTCCAGAGTCCCCAGATTAGGGAGAAAATATTACAGGCTGCCAAGAAGAAGCAATTTGAATACTTTAGAAACACGATCAGGATAACCCAGGGTCTAGCAGCTTCTACATTAAGGGATCAAAGGGCCTGGAATATGATATTCTGGAGATCAAAGGAGCTAGGACTAAAACCAAGAACCACTTACCCAGCAATATTGAGTATAATGTTCCAGGGGAAAATATGGTCATTCATTGAGGACTTTCAAACATTTCTGATGAAAAAAACCAGAACTGAACAGAAAATTTGACACTCAAATACAAGAAGTATGAGAAGGTAAACATGGAAAAGAAATCATAAGGAACTTATCAAAGTTGATCTATTTACATGCCAACATGGAAAAATGATAATTGTAGCTTATGAAACTTTTCTCAGTATGAGGATAGTTGAAGGGAATATAAATGTATATGTATGTATACATACACATATGTCTATAAAGGAGGGCATATATGCATATGAATACATATGTGAGTGTGTGTATATGTGTGTGCATAGATAGAGGGCGCAGGATCTATTGAATAGGATGGAATAATATTTTAAAAGGTGAAACTGAGAGGTGGGAGAGGAATAATATGAGAGGAGACAGGGAGAGACAGAATGGGGTTAATCCTCTCTTTTGGAAGAGGCAAGGGATAACTGTTACAATGGAGGGGAAGAACAGGAAAGCAAAAGGGAATGGGTCAACCTTATTCTCATTGGAGTTGGATTAGGGGAGGAAGGACATACACTCTAAATTGGGTATCTTGCCCTACAGGAGAGTAGGGGATGAGAGGGAGCTGGATGTTGGGGCGGGCAGGTTGGGGGGGAGGGTTGTTAGAAGGGACTTTTGTTAAGGGACAGGGACAAAGTAGAGAATAGAACAAGAGGGGAGTGGAATAGGAAGGAGGGAAATATGCAGGTGCTGGGGTGGGGAGATCCACCTTGCCCTGCTGGAAAGTCAGAGGGGGTGATGGGAGAGGATATAGGAGAGAGCTGATTGGGGGAGGGGGTATAAAGTAAGTTTGCTGTTTTGGGGTGGTTGGTAGGGGAAAGATGGGGAGAAAATTTGTAAATTAAAATCTCATGGAAATGAATGATGTAAACTAAAAAGAAACAAAAATTTAAATTGAAAAAATAAAATAAAATAAATAAATTAAACAAACAAACCAAAAAAGAAAATCAAATGATGCTGTGAAATGTGCTTTGTCTTCTTTATAGCACCTCTGATGTTATGCATAGCATGTCTCATCTTTCAGAGAGTAACTTGGAAAGTTTAAGAGTTCAGCCATTGGTGCATAAGCTAGGCCAAATTAAAGAACTTAAATATATCATAGAGGAAGGAAGATGGGATGGTTTTTGAGATGCACAACTCCTCTAGCTTGAGCTATAGGGAATTATTATCTTGCTCCAAATGAAAACGGTATAGTTGCTGTAAGTAATATAATGGCCTTTATTGCCAAACCAAGATTTATAGAAGGGCTCTAGAAAAGACTCAAAAAATCTATCAAAGTCACATACACCTGTAAATGAGATAATAGTTGTAAAGCATTTACCAGGGTGTCTGACACATGGTAGGTGTTTTTAAAAGTTCCCCTCCCCTTCCTCCTATTTAGAATGTCATCTTTAGAGATTCGTTCATTTGGGTTAATCAACATTTCCTGTTAAAATGCAAATGTTTCTGGGAGTCATTAACTTAAGGCTTCTATTAGTCATTTATGTATTAGTATGAATGCATTCATTACATCCAACATGACAACTAACTGATGTTTTAAAGGAGGGTAGAGATTATGTGAGGCACTGGATCCTTCAGGAAAAATGACAGAAGGTATATAGCAAAATCGAGGTAGAAGGGTACAGAAATTAAATTATACTTTCTTTGTAGTGTTGCCCAAGGATCAAAACAAAATCCATGGTTGAAAAGACAGGAATATGCATTATTTTCATGTAGCAAGGAAACCATTAATACTGAGGTAGAAGAGAATGACTGGTACTTTCAGGTGTATTTAAAGTCTACAGAACCCCCCTCCCCCCCCACAATATTTGTATAGTATCTTAATGAATTGCTTAAGTACTTGGATTCATAATTTTGGGAAAAATCTATTGTACATTCTAGAATGCTAAGAGTAGTTGAGAAAACAGCCCCCAGTATGCATCTAAACTAGTATGTTATTCTTAGTTATGCCCACTTGAATAACTAATCTCCTTCTTTGCAAATAGTTAAGTATTCTCTGACAAAGCTATAAATATGATGTGGTTTTCACCTTTTCTCATGAATCAATTCGCAAAGATCCATCGACATTTTTGTTGCTACAATTTTCTGACACAATGAAAATGTTAAATAAAAGCAGTCTTATGTTGAAAAAAAGGAGTTCAGCCATATTCTTGAGAAAATTTCAGAATTATTGGCAGCTGGCTAGGGAGTCATCACTAGGTTTTTAATGGTATGAACATGGCATGTTTGTTCTTTCTCCTACCTCAATAGCTGGTTTACAGAGCTTCCTATCCATTCTTTGTCACTGTTAGCTTTTCTAGTAACCTCTCCCCACTTCTACCAATCTGTCTATATGAATATGCATATCTCCTTTTATTTTGCAGCATATAGGGATTTAATTGTAGGCCCACCTAACTGTTTAGAATAAAGTTTAGAACTACTTTGTTCTTTCCTCTTAGCTGAGGGGTCATAACAGGGCCCTGATAAGAAGCTATCTAGCATGAGGACCAGCAATTCAGGATTGGGGGTTTCCTTGGAAACAGACCAGTCACCATGACAACTGGTGATTAGGATCAACGCATGCTGCCTTTATGGACACCAATTACATCCTCAGCAGGGACTCTCAGTCTGAAGGGCAAGGCTTTTGCTTAGAGATTATTTTGGAGTTCTTTCTTTAGGCAGAGCCTTTGTCATAATTGCTCTCCTTCCATACTCACAGGAAAAAAAAATAGAGAATTCAGATGAATTGACGCAGGAGGAACACATTAATCCTTAATGTACCCACGCAGCAATCTTCCCATACCAGCCCTCACATTCCTGGAATAATACAAAAACTGACCTTAAGTTCCTTCCTGGAGCACATATTGGAATCCATCCCTGCTGTAGAGACTTTGCTAGGATACCTTTTACTCTTTCCCCCACCTTACTTCAACAAACAGATCCTGTCCAGTTATTTTAAAAGGAATTTGGTGTGTATGTGAGTGCTGAAAGTGTTCAGCCTTCTGCCAGAGTCAACTCTTAGATTAGTAACCCCACCAATTCATAGAGACTCTGCCCGGGTTATCCCTGACACTTTTGCGCCACACTGCAAAATTCGGTAGATTCTGATTCAGCTCAGATATAGAACAAAAGGAGAGCCATGGATGAAACTGGACAGGGAGCCGTGCTTGCTACCTCCAAATTCAAAACCAGAGGCCTTTCCCCTATATCACAGTGGATGAGTGGAGTTGATAGGTCAGTCAGTAGTAGAGAGATTTCGAGACAGAACATTTTCTTTTTTTTAATTCTTTTTTTTTTTTTTTGCTTTTTGGAGGGCAATTGGAGTTAAGTGACTTGCCCAAGGTCACATGGCTAGTTTTTGTGTTAAATGTCTGAGGCCATATTTGAACTCAGGTCCTCCTGACTCCAGGGCCAGCGCTCTATTCACTGCACCACCTAGCTGCCCCAATAGAACATTTTCTATACCTCTCAAATCACCCTTTATAAACTAACAGTTCTTATGTCCATCAGTAATGAGCCTTGTGGACAAATTTCACCATTACCTATATAAGGATCCTTCCAATGTGAAAGCATTTAGTTTCTCAGAAAATTAATAAATAGCTTATTAATTGCCCCTGCCCCTTGCCAGTATGTGAAAATGAATATACGAGGTCAGAGAACATATGAGATTCTTCCAGTACAGGAGTTCATGGGCTCTGCCTTATGGAAACCTGTGGGGATCTGCTGCCCTGAGCCATCCTCATTTACCATTCCAGCCCCTGCTTCAAAACATGGCATATATTGCTATAATATCTTCTCCAGGATGGCTGTCACACAAATCAACTCCTAAGACACTTAAATTATATATATGACTCTATGATTACATATTGTTTTCTTCAATATATTTATTTCTCCAGAGCTTTAAATCATGCTTGGGATCTGCTAGGTGTTTAATAAATGCCTTTTGAATTATTTACCTGTTTTAGATCTGAACATAATACTATGGTTGTTAATACCACTTATCCTAAGGGTGAGTAGCCTCTTAGTCACTGGTAGCCAGGATGACTGTACCCAGCAAAAGTCCCCAAATGCAACACTGATGCCTTGTGGAAGCCTTTCTAAACCCATAGAGAAGAAAATGATGACAAAACTGCTACAAGCAAAGCCTCAAAGATAAACTCAGTTTGGACAGAAATTTTCCTAGAATTCCTGGAAAAGATGAAACAATTTGAAAAAAAAAACCAGTCCAAAATGTTTTTAATAAATTAAGTCAGAGCATGAGAGAAAATATTTTGAAAGGAGATGAGAATTAAAGAAGAAAGAATTGGAAAGGGAATTAATTAATAACTTAATACAACCTTGCCCAAGCAACAAACTCCCTGAAAATGGAATGGGTCAAGTTTAAGCCAATCACCACATGAAATGATGAGAAATATTGACTTCTTTGGCTTCTCTACCATTACTCCTAGTTATGTACCTCCACCCCACCTTTCAGCTTCATTTTGCATATTATCTTTCTCTAATAAACTGGAAGCTCCTTGAGGGTAGACTGTTTTCCTTTCTTTTTTCATATTGTCCAAAACACATAGCATAGTGACCAACACACAGTAGGAGCTTAATAAATGTTTGCTGATGTGACTTGACTGATGTGGATACAAAGGTGCCCTAAGAGTTAATATTAAGGGCCATTTTCTAGTACTTTGTGAAGCTGCCAGTTTATTCTCTAAGATTAGGGTTTTGAGATAAACTCATAAAACTTTGAATATAGGGTACCACAGTCCACCTCCCTCCCCTCCTACAAAATAGATCTAATTGGAAGATAGTATTATAGTTAAAGGACCCATTGAAGGGCCATTTATCCTGATCTTCCAATTGATACTGAGGCTATGCTGTATTACAATAAAATACCAAGTGCTTTTTCTTAAGATATCTTCCCCCAAATTTCTCCCAATGCTGTAATAGACATTGTGGAGAATAATAGTGGAGAATCACAGGTTATTGACTGGTTCTGTCCCATCCTAATAGTCTCCTAGCAACCTCTCGCTTGTCTCAGCATCCCAAAAGAAAGGAGAGGAAAAAAACAAGTCGTGACTGATCCAGCACATGGGTGTCCCTTTTTTATGAGGGTCTACAATCCTACTGACTGCCCAGAGGTCAGCGGAGCTTCTTCAGATGCTGCTGGCAGTGTCTGGGCACTCCAGGGGTCTCTCAGCTAAGGGAGATAGTAGGAGCAGAAAGGTCTGGGGAAGAGAACAAAGCAAACACCTGTTATCCCAGTGGCTAGGAGAAGATCATCAGAGTCCAATTAATATTTGGACTCCTGGGTTTCACAACCAAATTGTTGAGGTCAGAGTGGGAGAGCTGGTTCAGATTTGAAAGAATTCACTTAGACCTTCTCTTTAGGCAACGGGAGCCTTATTGGTGCAAAAGCATATGGGCCTGAGATTTAGGAAGTAGCTAAACAAAGGCACTGATATAGGAAAAGGACCAGACTTATATAATATAGACAGAAAGCTATACATCTTATAGGATGATAATGTAATTTTTAAGGTTTCTAGTGGGGGTTTGAGATTTAGGGACAGGTTAAGTCTTGCAAGGTTGAGGATGAGGACAATGAATAACACAAGATAAGGGAGATAAGGAAATCTTATGACCCAGACATAAGAGACAAGGATGGTCCAGGCATAAGGGGGAAGTTTTATGGCATTTCAGGATAAAGGAAGAGACTTCAGGGTCCCTTCAGGTTAGAGAATAAACTAGGGGCTTCACAAAGTACTAGAAAAGCAACCCTTAATATTAACCCTTAGGTCACCTTTGTATCCACATTGACTTCATGATCCTCATTATCTCTCAGTCCTGTCATTACTACCACTAAAACCTATCTGATATTTACCACCTTTTCTCTCCTTCTCTTCACATTGGACTTCATCTACTTGGGTCCCAGCTCTTTATCCCAAAAAGCTTCACTCTAACCCTTGAATTTATACCTTAGAAGTAGCCTCCACCTCTAATGGCCTCTCTTTCTTATTGGATGGTTATTCACTGGGGCCAGGCCAGCCTTTTATTTTTCCTCTGTAGACCCTCCCGACATCTTCTACCTTGCCACCCCACCCCAACAGCTTTTTTAATTTTTGTAATCCCATTAGCTATCTTCTTCCACTAAAATATAAGCCCCTTGAGGGCAGAAGCAGTCTTTCTTGCAGTCTTTCTTTCCATTTGCATTTATATTCTCAGTACTTAGCACCGGGTCTGCCAAATTATTAGTGCTTAATAAATTATTACTGGGTGACAATTTCTTTATTGACTCCCTTGAACCCCACCCCCAAGTATGACACTCTTTCCCATCAGCTTAGTCTTTGGAAGTCCTCAGCTTCTAGAGTGGTCCTTGGAGAGGTGAGGGATACTGGAAAGGGGGACAATGATTTGTCTTGACTCTGTGGACTCAATCAACCCTACTAGACTACATCAGGTAATATGCTCAAATACTTGTCCTCTGTGCCTTGTATTTTCCATCAGGTGAAATAAAATCTGTCCTGTATTTGTTTTTACTGGCAGCCTGATTGTTCACATAGAAACTAAGTTCCTTTATCCTTTCTTTATGTTGACTTAGGCAGAAGCCAAATACTAATGTTCTCTGGGAGCAAATGTGCGTGGGCAGAAGTTCCTCTAGCAGAAGGCCCAGTTGTTCACTGAAGAGAAAACTGGCAGTAGTGGTGTCTGAAGACCTAGGCTTAAATCCTACCATTGATGATTAGTACTTGGGATTTTTTTGCAAGTTATTTAACCTTTCTAGGCTCAAGTTTCCTCATCTGTGTAATGGGGAGCTTGTGCTAGATGGTCTGTGATTTCCTTTCTAGTTCTAGAGCTAGGATCCTAAGACCAGTCTAGCCAAGTATAGTCAGAAGGATGACAAGCTAATCCTTCACATGTATTAATGGGATTACATACTTAGAGGTGGTACACATAAAGTATCTTGGAATTTGAATAAGTAATGTTTTTTCAAGAGGCAGTATGATCTCCCTTTTTTTTTGTACAGAAGTGGGGGACTAGAGGTGCAGAATATTCTATACATATTCAGATGCAGTCAGTGTGGGTGAGTACGACATTTTATTGGGGAAGGCATTCCCCAATTCCCCAAGTCATTCCCCAGAAAATGACTGATTTTAAAAGTTAAAAAAAAAGAAAAGGAAAATTGAATCAGCCATATGATATAGTGGCAATATGGGTAGGTACGTACTTAGAGTCAGAAGAAACTTAGGTTCAATTCCCTTTTCTGACACTTAGCAAATTTATGATCCATGGGAAGTCTCTTAACATCTGAGAGCCTCAGTTTTCTCCACTCTCAAGGGAATCTTAGAGCTCCATAAGAGATGATGCATGTGTAGCATAGGCTTTCTCACCAGTGTTTACAGAGTCCTGGGGAAAAAGGAGCTCAGGCTGTATTTCAGATGATTTCATATAGCTTATACTTGAGTGTTAGAGAAATATATTAGTGCCTTGAGTAACTTGTGAGCAACCTCCAGGCACATAATAATACTATGGAAAATACCAGAGGTGCCAAGAACAAAAGAAGAAAATTCTTTTTTTTATTGACTTATTTGTTTACTTTTAGGTTACAAGATTCAGTTCCAGAGTCACTTGAGTTTCAGATTTTTCTCCCCTTTCTCCCCACCCCCACACCCCTGCCATGGTGGCATACAATCATGTATAAGATCTAAGAGCAGAAAATTCTTTTGCCAGTTCTATGAAGCATTTGATTTGACTTATCAAGCAATATACTTTGATATCTTTGAAGGGCTGATGGTAGGACAATGTCCTTGTTCACTCTTTGGATATGAAAACAAGAATGGGTTGATTTGGGGTTGGCTAGGCATAATGGGCTGTGTGAATATGGGCTTACTCACCAATGAGGACTTCTAGGTAGGTGGTGGGAAGTGGGGATAAAATTTCCAAACTGAGTGGAAAAAGTTTCCCAGAATGGTCTGTGGAGGTCAGGAGAAAGAGGAGACAGGACTGGAGTGAAGCACTTAGCAGCAGTGTGCCCTCCATTCTTACACCACCCTCACCCGGGTTCCAAGCAGGTCATTCCTCCTTTCTAGGTCTCAATTCTTTTATCTGGGCAATGGTGATCATTATACTTGCCCTCACGGGGGTGTGATCAAACTCACATGAGACATGTGAAAGGTGTTTGGTAATTCTTAAAGCACTGCTGGTGTTTTGCACAGGATACCTTAACTTTCAGAGATTAATTTAGAAAATTTAAGATTTCAACCATATGCTTCGGCAAAGGACAGACACTGGCATCTGGCCAGTAGGTGCTCACTGTGCTTTTTTTTTTAAATATTACATTTTTTATTTTTATTTTTTGCTTTTTTGGAGGGGGGAAGGTAGGGCAATTGGGGTTAAGTGACTTGCCCAAGGTCACATGGCTAGTTTTGTGTTTATTGTTTGAGGCTGGATTTGAACTCAGGTCCTCCTGACTCCAGGGCTAGCACTCTATTCATTGTGCCACCTAGCCACCCCCTCACTGTGCTTTTGACTGGCATGATGACACATGTTTGTTTTCTTCTTTATCAAGTCTTATAGCCATAGCTGGTTTACAGAGCATCTTAAACATCCTGGGCTGCTGTTTGCCTCTCTATTAATTTCTCTCTAGGTTTGCCAGTATCTTGCTTTGTGCATATATTTACATGTATACTTATCTCCTGGTTTTTTGATAGCACCTAGAGATTTAATTCAGTGCCCACCTGACTATTCAGAACACGTACAGACATGCACTTATCCTCTTAGCTGAGGGATCAAAAGAGGAACTTGAGAAGAAACTGTGTAGCATGAGAGCCAGCAACTCAGGATTGGAGGTTACCTTGGAAACAGACTAGTCACCATGGCAACCAGTGATGTTGCATACTTCCTCAGTGGACACTCACAGTATGATGAGCAGGGCCTGTCTAGACACCATTATAGGACTCTTTCCTGCTGCAGATTTTGCCATTGCTTCTCTCCTCCCCCCATCCCATGACAAAACAGAGAACTAAGTCAAGGTAGAATTCAGATGAATTGACACAGGAGGAGCCCAATAAACCTTAATGTACTCCCTCAGTTCTCCTCCTTCACCCGCCTCCTCATTTCCAGGAAGGATGTGCAAATTGACCTCATGGTTCCTGCCTAGGACCCATACTGATATTCCCTCCTGTTGTTGAGACTTTGCCTGGATGCCTTCTCCCCCGCATCTCTCTTTAACAAAGAACAGACACAGTTTCTACCCTATTATTTTAGAAGGAAGGTAGGGGAGAATGGGACTGAAATTGTGCTTTCTTCTGTTTGGGGCTGGCCCTAAGTTAGGGACCCCACAATTCATAGAGACTCTGCCTAGGTAACCCTACACATCCTCCCCCAATACTGCAAAATGTGGTAGGTTTATTACCTCCAAATCTAAAACCAAAAGCTTTTCACTTATAATCAACAAATGAGTGGAATTTATAGTTCAATGGGAATGAGATTTGAGGATGGAACAATGGAAATATTCTGTGCTCCTCAGATCACCCTTCATAAACTGACACCTGTCCACATCAACAATAAGCCTTGTGGACGTTTAGTAGTTTTCCTAAGTCAGGATCTCTCCAGTGTCAAAATATTGAGTTTCTCAGGAAATCAATAGTTTATCAGTTGACTCTGTCCCAAACCAGGCTGTGTGAATGAACATACCAGGCCAGAGAATATATGGTATTCTTCCAGTGAAGGAGTCCATAGGCTCTACTCATTGAAATTTGTAGGGATGAACTACACTGAAATAGGATATCCCCACTTGCCATCCTAGACCTGCTTCAGAGTGATGGCATATACTATATTCACTTCTCTGGATGGATGTCAGACATATCAACTCTGTAAGTTACTTTAATAATAATAATAATAATAACAATAATAATATGTACATATATATATTATTTTGTGATTAGGGATTGTTCCCTTCATTGTCTTTATGCTTGGGGCATGCTGAGTGCTTAATAAATACTGGTTGATTCATTTGCTTCCCTTAGATTGGAATGCAATCTTCCAGCAACACTTATGCTTAGGATGAACACCTTTTTAGCCATTAGAATGTCAGGGTGGCCTCACCCAGCAAAAGCTACTCAAGCTCCCCTGTGGAACACCAAATTCTCTATTGTGGAAGAAAATGACTATAAATGAACTATAACCAAAGCCTCAAAGATAAACAGAGCTTTGGTACAAATTCATTTAGAATTCCTGGAAGAGATAAAGCAAGAGTTTTTTTTTAAGTTGAAAATGTTTTCACAAATTAAATCAGAGCATGAGAAGAAAAAAATATTGAAAAGAAATCAGACCTATGGAATAAAGAATTGGAAAGGAAATTTACAGCTTAATATAAGATGCATAAAACTTTTAGAGTGGATGAAATTGAAAAAAATAGAAGAAAATAGAGGTGTCTCATAGTAAAACTATTTGACCTAGAAAATGAAGAGTGTTAGTTTAAGAATCACTGTACTTCTAAAAAACCAAGAACAAGTAATCTTCCAAGAAAATTGGCCAAATTTCTCAGAATCAGAGGACAAAGTCGAAATTGAATGACACAGTTCATCTCTTGAAAAACTCTCCAAATTGAAAATCCCCAGGAAGATTATAGCTAAAATCCAGAACTTGAAGGTCAAAGAAACTATACGGCACACAGCCATAAAGAAAGTATTCAAGTACTAAAGAACCACAGAGAATATCATACATGGTTTATCAGTCACTGCTATCAAGTAGAGGAGAATTTAGAATAGTATATTCCAAAAGGTAAAGGATATAGGTTATAGCCAAGAATAAATTAACCAGCAGAATTTAGTATAATCCTGCAAGGAAAATGGATCTTTAATGAAATTAGGGACCTCCAAACATTTCTGATAAAAAGAGGTGCATATAAACTTTGAAGTTTAAACAAAGGAATTAAGAGAAACATTGAAAGGTAAGCATGAACAAGCTCTTAAAAGGGACTAAACAAAGATAAAGTGCTTACATTCTAATGTGGAGAAATGAAATAATGATCCCCCTGAATCCTATCATCATCAGGCATTATAGAGGGAGTCTAATTTGACAAAAGACCTGAGAATAGATCTACTATATATTAATGATAGTAAAGTAGGAAAAAAGAGAAAGACAAATACAGTGGCAAGGGAGGAGAAAGGGAAAGAAAGGTTAGGAAAAATCATCTCCCATAATATGCAAGTAGAAATCTGTAGAAAGAAGGAAGAAAGGTTGGGGGAGCCTAAGACACTTGAAACCCACTCTTATCTGAACTGGTCAAAGGAGAGAAGAATACATATGTACACAAACACACACACATTCACATTTATGCATGCGTGATTAGGTATAGAAATATATTTCAGTCGGGGTGGCTAGGTGGCTCAGTGAATAGAGCAGTGGCCCTGGAGTCAGAACCTGAGTTCAAATGTGGCCTGAGACACTTAACACTTACTAGCTGAGTGACCTTGGGCAAGTCACTTAACCCCTATTGCCCTGCCCTCCAAAAAGAAAAAAAAGAAATATATTTCAGTCAATAGGTAAACAGGAGGGAAAGGGGAGAAAAATTAATAGAGAGTTAAAGGAAGATAAGAGATGGATTTCCTGAAGGTAAAACAAACTCTAATGTACAAATGTAAAACTCTTTTTGAAGTGGGAAAGAATGGGAATCTTGAAGGTTGTTGATCAACTAGGAAATGTCTGAAAAAGTTATGGTAAACAAATGTGATACAAGACTATTGTGCTGTAAGAAATGATGAAGGATATGGTTTCAGAGAAACTTGGGTAGACTTATATGAACTGATACAGAAGGAAAAAGAAGGAACCAAGAGAACAATTTATATCATGAAAACAGTATTGTATAGATAAACAACTTTGAAAAACTTAGAACTTTGGTCAGCATAATAACCCATCAGGATTCAAGAAGAAGAGTGATAAACATGATGCAGTGATAGAGGGGTGAAGGACTCAGAATGTAGAATGTCACATGTATATGTGTATATGTGCATGTATGCATTTTTCTTTTGGACTTGGATATTGAGGACATTTGTTTTTCTTTATTCTACGTTTGAAACAGGTTTTATTTTTCTTTCTCAATTGTGAGGTGGGAATATAGAAGGGAGAGAAAGCAGATTTTTATCAAATGAAAAAAATAATTAATAATACTGCACCTTGGATGGGGAAGGAGTTCCATAAATGAGCAACTTCAAAGAATGATCTTACTGAAATGGCTGGCAGTTGTCCTTTGTTCTTAAAGAGGACCAAATCCCCCAGACCATATACTGTGCAAGTTCCTTCATAAACCAACTCTATTCATCCTGAAAGAAAGGTCTATTTCCTTTTCAACTCTTATTTCACACCCTGAGTCCCCTTCCCATTCCCCTCCACTCTTTTCTCTTACTGAAATCATAAAGGTTACCTTTCCTTCCCTAGTAACCTTCAGTTTGATCCAGACACATCAAACATTCTTTGTCCATGTTCTCCTCTCTCCCCTTTCCTGTGCTCTCCAATGTTTTAATGTAGTCCCACTAAAAATAAACAAACCACCCTTCTCACCAACAAAAACAAAACCAAAAAACCTTGGTGCACCTGCAGGCAGGATGTTTACAGAATCTGTCCATAACACTCCAGGCCCATTTCTTCATTATTATTTAAACAGAGTTCTGCCTTCAAATATATCTCCTGCTGAATCTTGAAAGCCATTTCTTACTTGTCTCTGCTGGTACTCTGTTTCTATTGCAGACCTTGACTGTTGCCTTTATTCACTTCTGTATTTTTGTTTGCTTGGCATATTCAAGAAGCAAACAATCACTTCAGGTCTGCTTTTTTTTTACCTAAAAATGTTTCAAATGTTGCTTTATTATTATTCATCTTTTTTATGGTTAAGGTCGCATTTGCAGATTTGTTCAACCTGGGCTATATCCACAGTTCCATGTGATGTCAAAACACATTATTCCACTCACTTCTAAGTTTTCTTGTAATTGCAGAATAGTTTTGCATTACTTGAATCCTCCATCGACTTTTTGTATTTCAAGGTTTTTCTACTTATACTTTCTAAATTGATTTGTCAAATTTGAAGGCTATGTGTCTTGGAGTTTGAAGCCTTGGGTTTTATTGTGGATGCTATCAATACACTATTTCTATTAATATTTCATTTCCTCTATTGTTTCCTAATTTCCTAGTGCTTTTCAGGTTTTTAAACTCATTTTCTTCTGGGAGATCTATATTCCTTAGATTTTATCTATGCATATTGCCTTCAAGATCAGTATATTTCACTTGAAT